>CM075852.1:31127767-31727767 GCA_037975125.1 Latrodectus hesperus | reverse complement strand
TAATTCTATAGTATCAAGAGTACCTAAACAGGTGAGTAAAGACAAGTCATATGCAACATAATACACTGTTTCCTTGCCCTTTGAGCAATTTCTACCTTTGGTAATGTAGAAATAATTTCTATTCCTACAATTAACTTACTCTGGATTTTCTTATCGTATAAAGACAAGTCTATCTCAGATTTTACCCACATGATCAGTGTTTTAAATCTCTCCTGAATAAAATGATTCTGAGTTACTGGGTAAGACAAGATATTCTAACACAGTTTGTCAGGCATACTAAAGTATTTATTTGGACATTAAAACTACAGTGTCATTTACCTGAGGGATGGGTTACATAAAACCATGGTAAAAAGCAAACCTTCAGACAGCCTGATATGTTGTCTGAATGTTTTTTTTAGAACACTCACTGTATTATTGAATCTGGTGAAATGCATGAATATTTTTATCAATTTTAGAAGGGATGTTATATGCTGCCTGTAATCAATACCCTTTAGTATTCAGTTAAATGTTAGTGAGTTACCTACAAAAACTTAAATAATTAAAGTTCTACTAAATTTATAAAGCAATTAAAAATGAAGCAGTATGCTAAAATCATAACAAAATACTTTAAAATTTAAAGAAATAAATGTGTGGCATTAGATTTATAGTGTAATTGAAAGACTAACTGTAAAATCACTTAAAAAGTAAATGTTATATTATATTATGATGTTGATTATTGTTTATAAACTTATTTAATTTTTTTCTTGTTAAATAACTCAAATAATTAATTTTCTTAATAGGTCCAAAAACATGGTCTTGTGCCAAGTGCCTTTTCCCATATGGGGATCCTCATGAACTCATGAATCACATACCATCTTGCCCAAAACTGCAACCTATTCATGAAACTAAAACTCTGGATGCATGTGGTAATCCAACAAGTATATTTTATAAATGCAATCATTGTTCCCTCACGTTCTCATCTGAAGAAGAAATAAAAGTAAGAGGATTTTTTATAATAATAATTTATTATTTAAATAGTTATAGGAAATTTCTTATGAAAAATATAATTTATATTTTAAAAATTTTTCAAGTCCAATTTATTTTAAATTATCAATATAAAATCATTTGGTTATTGTAAAGATTTTCCTTTTGTATTTTTCAAATAAAAAAAGTATGATTTTTGCAGTATAATAATTCTTTGTGTACTTAATGAATTTTACAAAGTATAGAAATATCTCTATTTTTCAAAATATAATTTCACTGGAATTATTTGTTCTATCGCAGATTATTATGACCAGCTCTCACAATTCGGAACAAGTTCAGTATCCCCATACACTTGGCGACCGTGACGAATGTTTTTGTCGACAAGCTAGGTGCGCGTTTATTAACACGGGAAATTTCCCAAAGTTGGATCGAAAAATAAGCATTTTAAAAAATTTAAAAAGGGAAATAAATATAAATAATGGACTTACTTGATATGAAGTTAAGCTGACATGCCGATTGGTATATTTATTTCGACATTTTATTTGTTTGTCATCAGTGTAACATTTCAGTAAAAATAATTATCTAATTTTACAAAAAAAGCATGCAAAAACTTATTTTTCCAATATATACATTTTTTAAAATTTAAAAAAAAACATGAATAAAATATTTTTTTAAATAAATACACTTTTTAAGTAAATAAAAATGAAACACTAATAAAAAAATACATGTAAGCAATAGAATTTAAATAAAATAATTAAACCTTCTCCAAATTCAATTTCCGTTAAAAAATTAATTAATATTTGCGAATCCTAAATTAATTAATTAATTTGGAATCCTGAGCAATTTGACATAAAAAAATTATTTTAACAATTCCGGGTTTTCCAACTGTTGGTCTAGAGCTGGAAAAAGTAAAAAATCCATTATTATCTTTAATTTTTGCTAAAATAATTTGATATTTTTCAACAACATTTTGAACATGAGATATTTTTAATTAAAACAATAAATAAAGTAATTAAAACAAACAATAAAAAGATGATAATAAATTAAGAAAATGAAATAAAGAAAAAAGAATATTTAACGATTTTAAATGTATAAAATAAAATACATCATTTAATAAAAAAATAGATATTATAAATCAACCAAATAAAAGTAAATAATGTAAAAGAAATAGTAAAAAAGAAAAATTTACAATGTTTGGACACTGACGACAAGGAAACAAAACTGCGGGAAATCCACTAATTGCAGCAACAATAGCCAACGAAAGTAAAATGACTACCAATTAAAACGTAAAACAAATAGTAAAGAAAGTTCTCGAAGTGAAACTAAAAAAGCTATTGCCTCTAAAAAAAGCTCATATATAACGTAAAAATTATTTAAAACACGAGAAAAACGGAATCTAACAACGAAAAAATAAAAAAGCAACCAAAACTAAATTTGGCAACACTACAATAAAAGCAAAAACTGAAATCGGTAACACTACAACGAAAACAACTATTTCCAGATTTGGCAAGAATCATCTGCATGGGGATACTGAACTTATACCCACAATTCTTCAGAAAGTATTTATATTGGAATAGGATATTGAATCGCAATTGTCTTTTGAAAATATATGGATATCATTCAAACAGATTTCATTATGAGATAGAACATTTGCTAAACCTCATTACTCTTTTATTATGAGAAAAATTTTGTGAGTTATTCATTTCAAAATTTCATTGAGTACTTATTGTAATAAAAAGATTGTTGGGGTGAATTCTTAGGAAAAATTTATTATACTATCATTTTCGCCAATGGTTATTATCATTCATGTGGTATGTATCATTTCTGCATAAGGCTAAGTTTCATGGCAATCAATCTCTCTTCTGATAGATATTTCAAAGCCTAATATTTTATTTCTTTTTGCATAAAATAACAAACTTCAAGGTGAATTGAAAGCAAAACATTTTTATACAATCTTTTGAGTAATATAAAAAGTGTAAAATACGTTAATTTATTGATTAGTTATAATTTAATTTGAGAAATACCATTGAATATTTTATAAATTGGAAGGATATTTAGATTTCATAAAACTTCTTCAGTGCTTCTCTCGTGACATGATTTTTCTTTGTTAATTATGTTCTTGAAATTTTAAAATTAATACCATGCTTTAGTTCAGTGGCAATGTTTTCAACTGTATTGCTTGAATGTTTGTGGTCAGTCCATTTCTCAGGCTTGTATTTATAATAAAAAAGTATTATAAAATCTGCTGACTTGTAATTTTATGTTATACTTTTCAGCAGAGTGAAATTCTATTCTAATTTCACCCATTGTTGAAGTTGGAGATACAATTGATAAAAAACATAGTTATCATGTGAAAAAGCATCTCCTTTTAATTGCTTTGCAGAATTTTCTGTCATTCACCTGATTTTTACTCACTCAGATTTCATATCTGTATTTCACAATTACCTTATTAGATCTGGAAAGTTACTAACAGAAAGTATAAAATATAATTAATCATATTTAAAAAGAAATAACTTTTGTGAATGAATTTCACATTTTATATGTTGATGAGAAATCATTAAAAAATAAATATTTGGCATAGGTGTATATATGCATGTATTTATGTTTATTTTTATTTTCTTCATCTCTTTCATATCCTTTTTACTTTTCTCATTCATAACAAAATCTTTTTTTAACATGAATATAAATTTTTTTGAGCATTTTATTATTTCTTCCCTTTTTGTGCCATTTTATCTTAAGGGAGAAAACTTCAAAATTGATTCTAGTTTTTTAAATAACTTAAGATAAATATTATTTTCATAGATTACTTAAGTTTTTTATCATGCAAATTTTATTTTTCAGGTTTTATTATATTTTGAATTTGGAACACAATTTAATTTTAATTGTTTTTAAACTTGCTTCCTGAAATACTAATACGCATAAAAATTTTTGTTCTTTGTAGAAACACATGGCAGAAGGTGTCCATGCTGGATTAGAAGAAATAATTCCCCAAGATGTAACTCATCAAGAACAATATGATCCATCGAATTTGGATCGTAATACATGCTTTTTATGTTGTATGAGATTCTCTAGTGTAGAGATGTGTAGAAAACATCAGCATCATGTTCATATGCGTTGGGTTAGCAAGGAACTTTTAGATTATTCAAAATCTGAATATTCAGGTATTTTTTTAATTACAGTTCCAAATTATTTTAATTTTTCTCTGCTTTTTGTTAGATAAGTTTCCTTTTCATTTTTTATGCCATTAATTAGTTTGTTTTGTTTATCCCTTTGCAGTTCAGTGTTCCAGGTCATGGAACACTAAACTTTAATGTGTTACCAAATAGTTGCTTTTAGCTATAAATGGATGAAATTTGGCAGCACTACATAAGACAATCAATACTTTACAATCATCAGATTATTTAAATCTCTTCATTTTGAAGGAATATTTTCTAATTTTTTTCTCGTACAAAAATAGTTGTTTAAGAAATTTTTGTGCTATTTTGTTGCTTGTACCTTGAACTATTTATTCTATATTACTTTGCATTTTTTATGCATATAGTATCCATTGGATTGTCTGATAAAACAAGGTATTCCATCCTCTCAAACACTGCACAGCAACGGTCCATTTCCTTTCTGCGATTCAGAACCAGATTAGCATTGAACACAATGACGTGGAAAAAGCTGTGTTTATTTTTTTCTATTTTTCTCTCTTTTGGGATGGAATGAATTAATGCTGAGGAATTTACAGGAAAGGATTACTTGTATGGATAATATTTCTACACCTTTTTTACCCTCTTGAATTGGAAAGATTCAGTGGAGTATTGGATTATATCAGTTAGCTTGAATCATCTGTAGTTAGAGAAGCATTGTTTTTATGCTCTTGATTTTCCTTTTCGCAGCTATTCATTTTATAATATTGTATATATATATATATATATATATATATATATATATATATATATATATATATACATACATACATTTGAATTTAATATAATTTTAGTTTACTTGTTCAGAAAATATAATTTTAATTTCTAGTTGATTTTTTAATTTATTAATTGTAAATAAATGGCACGTAGAGATTTTAATCTTTCTGAAGCAAAATACAAATGCTTCAAAAATTGCCCTCTGTTAGTAAATCAGAGCATACGGATAGTGATACAGAGAAATGTGTTCCTAAACCACTTGAACAATCTCAGTCTGATGGTGATATTTTGGATGCAAGTGAAGGTATGGTGTTTATTTATCTAAAACCAGGCTCCTCTATGCAGCCCCAAAACCATACTTGGATAACTAAAAAAAAAAGTATGAAAATTATTATTATTTTTTAAAGTGTAGAGTAGCAGGCTTCTTTGTGGTACACACCAGACCAGGCTGAATCTGCTACATAGGAGTTATGTATTAGCTTTTCATTCTAATGCAAAAACATTTACACACTTATACATGCTTCACTGAAAGGCTCACTTTTCCCGACCCTTGCGGCCCAGTGTTCCATGTGATGGAACACTCACAAAATTGAAATGGTAACTGCAATCTTTACAAAATTTTCACAGTATATAACCTCAGTATATAGGCCTAAATAGACAGCCTACAATATTTTTGTTAATAACTCATCTTTAAAGGGTAGTGTGTGTGAAAGGGTTAAACATTTAAGCTAATCTTTGCTTAAATTGTTTATTTTAAGTAAAATAAAATAAAGAAATATAATTAAATTTCTGGAAAATTATTTCTTATTAGAATTTAACTTTTTTAAAGTAAAATTTTCTAAATTATAATTTATGCTACCATTCTAAGGCAAAATGATTTTGAGAAGGCTCAGAGTTTTGATATCAATGAAACTGTTTAATAAGAATTATCTTCATTTCATTATTACCTAAGTTGTTCAACTTTCTTTTTAAATGTGTTATTTGAAAATTGGTTTTATGATTTCCACTTTCTGGCAAAGAATTTTTGTGTGTCAACAACCAATGAAAAAGTTGACTTCTAAATATATTCAAATTCTATATGTATTAAAATAAAATGCATGTCTATTTTTGGAAAAATTTTTTAATCTTACAGACAAATGATAAAATTGTATGGTTTGTCAAATTAGTTTTAACCTCTTCGCAACGGGTGGTGCATATATGCATTTCGTACGGACGAAAGTGAGGGCCGGGCGGTGCATATATGCATTTTAAGCTGAAACAATTTTTAATAATCACTAGATGGCACTATGTGTCCATTACATTTAAACTGAACATAGTTTTAGTGTTCTGACCTTCATTTTTTTCGTATTCCTGCTTTTTTTGGTATTTTGATTATCAGCTGTGGGTGGGGAAAGAGGAAATCTCAATGTAAACAAACACAGCTCTGCTCTTCAACTATCCACGTGATTTAAGCATTCTCGCTTCTGATAGCTCTCCGAACACTTTTTTTATTTTGTTTTCGCTACTATTGGAAGTCTTTTAGGGTTTCAGCGTCAGTTCTGTCACAGTTTTTACTGCTTTCATTTATATTTGCTCACTTTTCTTGTTATTTTAAAAATTCTCGGCTCCAGATTATTATGGCGAGGATTATCTGGTAGGTATTTTCCTATCCTTAATTTGAACAAAAAGGGAAGAAAAAGTCGCAGAAAGTGCATTGTTTGCTCACAAACCGTGATGAAAGAAAAGAAAACACAACAAACATTTTATACTTGCAAATCATGCAATGTCGGACTTTGCGTTTCTCCGTGGTTTGAGATTTTCCATACTCAGTCTTCATTTTAAATTTTGTTATTTTTTCTTGTAAATAGCCCTTGTATAGTTTTTATTAATTTGCAAATATGTTGAAGTGTTTTGTCAATTAAAATTTTGGCAAAACTAGAATTGCACTGTCGAAAATTATTTCTCAAAGTAAGCAACTTTTATATATATATATATTTTTATATAAATTGAAGGAAAAACATTTAAGGCTAGTTTTAATGTTATAAGATAGATTATGTGATAATCTAAAATGCTACCAAAAATTATGGCGATAGGACTTTAACTTTATTATTTATGAATTTTTTTCTAAAGTTAGGCCTAGCGGAGAAAAACCCCCGTCCTGTAATATCATTCCTTTCACTTCAGCTTCGTCCTGAACGCACGTCTTAAGCAAAGGTTAAATTATAAAATTTCCAATTATTTGAACATGATTATTATTGCTAGATGTATGCTGTACTTATAAAATGCATTAAGGAAGATACAAAAAGGATATATCTTGTGTATTATATTTTTTCTTAAAAATAAAAATAAAAATAATAATAATAATATATGATGTTATTTTAAAAGAAGTCCTTTAATTTTAAAACACCTTTTCATACACTATTAATTTTGTTTGATTCTAGTTATGAGAATTAGTGAATAATTTATTAAAATTACTAAATATTAATAAAGTTATTATTTAAAGTAAATGTATTCTTTTTAACATCTAAGTATCCTTAAATATTAAATAGTCTTATTAACCTTCATGTGCAAAAGAGATAGTTGAGTTTCAAACAAAACTAACCAAATATTTAAGATTAGAAATGCAATCAATCATCCTCTATGATGTTTAAATTTTTGAAATCTTTGTTGAAAATATTTTTTCATATAAATTGTTAAACAGTTTAACATTTTCCAAATATTTGTATTTGTAATAATATATCTTTATTAACATTGAAGTGTAATAGAAAGTTGTGTCATTCCTAAGCAAAACATTTATAAATGGATATCTTGTGCCCATTGGTATAAGAGATAAAAAAAAAAGTAAAACAGTTTTAAATATTGGTACATATTTTTAAAAATTTTAGATTCGTTTTCATCGCTTAATATTTATAAATGCTTTAACTATAAAATTAAATAGTTTTTGATATAAAAAAAGCTATTAGAATCTTTCTTTTCTAATGCTGAAATTGTATTTTTTATTACATTTGTTATTTTTTTATAAACTAAAATTTAAATACTAACAAATTTTCTTGTATTTATTGTAATTTTTTTTAAAAATATGCTTCATAGAAATTACTGTCTTTGACAATTTTTATATTATGTAAACGTAAACACTTAGGACTTTTTTTCCAATTTTTTTCTTTTTTGTATTTGCAGGAATTTCACCATCTGAGCATGAAGGGGAAATTGGGCAAGCCATTCAAGAAATCCAATCCAATTCAATTCTTGAAATGCCTCTAAATCAGAATGACCCAGCATCACTTATAAGCAATTTGGAACAGTTTGAAATAAATGTAAAATCACAAATGAATGGTCAACAAATTTTTGCACATGGTACTACAGAGACAGCTGAGGGTGAGCAAGCTGTCACAGTTTCGATAAAAGATTCTCTTCTAGATCAACAACCTGGGTCAGAGTTTATATCTGCTGACTTAAATGATACCAATAAAGATCATAAAACATTTGAAGCCATGGATTTCTTAGATATGGACGTAGATAAACCAGATGCTGAAACAGAAAAGTTGAATGTTGATTTCACAAATACTCCTTCCTTAAAAGAAGAGTCTGAAGTAAGCAAGGAGTATAAACGTCTTGGTGAGTTTGATGTCTCCCTTGATGATTTACCTGATGACCAAGAACTTGCTGAAATTGGTTTCCCAGGCAAAGTTGGGCATTTTTGTCATTTGTGTGATGCTGTAATCAAAAGCTATAGATTGTATTATCTTCATATGCATAACCTACATCAAATGGAGAAACGCTTTCAGTGTATTATTACTGCTTGTGGAAGAACCTTCTCTCAGACATTGGCCTTTCAGAAACATGCACTTAATCATAACCAAAAGAGTGAACATTATTGTAGTATGTGTGATAATGTATTTGGAGATGATGAGGAACTACAAGATCATTTGATAAGTTCTGATCATGCCAACAAATACATGCAAGTTCAGGTTGGTATTGTTTTTAATTTTCACTCTTTAATTAGAATTGCATTGATTTGTCAAAAATGAAAGACACTTTGATATTATACAATATTTAATATGCTGAACAAATATTTTTATTGATTTTTTGCTACTAACGTTCCTTTTTTAATTCTTCTAATTTTCCAAAATACATAGAATTTAGGACTTGCGTTCAAATTTGAACTATCACCTCATATATAGATGCTTTGTAAATGGTGTAGAATCCTTTTTTAAAACATGTTTTGCATTTTTAATTTGCATTGTGATAAAAATGATCAACCACCAAAAAAGTCGATTTTTTTCAGATCGTTTTCAATTTTCTGATTGTTTTACACTCTTTGGAAAACAGTTATAAATTTTTCCAATAATGTATAAAACTAATCCTTACAAAAATAATCTGTCATTATCTTTTTAATTAGGAAATGAGTATTGTAATAAAACAAAAGTTATTTAATTATTTTGATGATAATCATCTAGAAAAACATAATTGTAATTTGCATCTTAAAAATTAAATAGGCTTATTCAGTATAGCTAAACGAAGTTTTTGGCTTTTTAATTCAACATTCGTTGTTTCAATCCTATCTCAAATATGCTTTTTACTGTTAACTTTCAATCATCATTTTTCAATTTAGCCTTCTTGTGTAAATAGTGGTTATAGAAAAAGGAAGATTTATTTTTAATGTAAAGAAAAAAGCAAATGATGCCTGTGTTTAAGATTATGAATGACTAATATTCTTAAAATTGGACTGAGATAATTATGTAGTCTTGACATTGTAGTAAATGCAACTGCAGTGAAGAAATGATTGGAGTTGGAGTTTAGGAATCGATACGCTTGTTGCCATAATAATTTCAAAATTAGTTTTTTCTATATATCTTTCAAGTTAACAATCAATTAAAGCTGAAGTTTGGCTCTTAGTGTTAATAAATAATTTTGCAATGTTAAATGATGATCCATTCCAATTCTGATAAATATGAATGAATTATAAAATAACCTTGTAAAGTTGTAAAACTAAGTCATTTTCTCTAAACGCATAACCCTATGGCTGAAAAATCTATTCTGTGAATTTGAAAATATTCAGAGTCAACTTAAATATTTTAATTTATCTTATCAAATTTATTGAACTATCAGTAAATTTTGGTGCTGAGATTTTGGTCTGATTGGTTAATGCTCTGGCCTTTATTTAAAATGTTTTAGATTTGATTCCCGTGTTGGGATGGATGTTTATAGTAGCTTAAAATCCATTTTCAGAGATGCCACTTTTTCTTCTTGGGAATGAATCTCCATCTTTTAAAGATTTTTGAAATTGGTTATTCAATTAAAAAATTTATCAAATTGAAAGCTTAATTCAAATAATTTTTCAGTTCTATTAAAATCTTATTTTTTTTAAGTATCAATATGTGAAAACAATTCAGTTTAAGGGGCTGTTCGAGACTAGCGTTGTGTGAAATTTAAATGGTCTTCAAATAGAGGTTAATCATCCTCATCTCACAATCTGGATATTGCTGTGACGAGACTAATTGTTATGTCACTCTTCATCAGGGATGCACAACCTATGGCCTGCGGGTGAAAATTGGCCCGCGTCTCCTTTAAAGTTGGCCCGCGAATGTTGTTAATAAAATAAAACTAATTTAAAAAGAAATGAGACTCTTTCAAATAAACAAAAGAAAAAATCTGATAGGAAAACGATTCTACATCATAAAAAAAATTTTACAACTGTTCATTCTGAAGTTTTACAAAACTTCACAGTTCAACACAACTGTGAAGTTTATTTTTTTATAACGCGGTTTTTCAGTTTGTTCCCTTCATAACTATTCGAGAGTATGAATGTTCGTATAGGAGAAGCTTGCGGTTGCAGACAAAGTAAAAAAAATTAATGCGTATTCACGCATGCGTGCCGCGACAGTTTCGATTCTAAATTACGTTGAGCCAATCGAAAGTTCCTGATCTAGTTCACGTTTTTCTCCATGGTGAGCGTTACCAAAAAGAACTTCAACTTCTAATTAGCAGCGGCGATCATTCTAATAAACACCGCGTGGTTTTGCTTGAAGATCGGTTATCTCGCAATCACAGCCATAGAACGGATCAGATATTATTTTTAAATTCGCATTTCTAGTTTAGTAAAATTTATTTTATTGAAGCAAATAGAAATATTTAAGTAAAATGAGTGGAAAAAAGAAAGGTGATTTTCAAAATCGGAAATTTCAAGATTCATGGACAGATAAATATTGTTTCATCTATTACAATAATACTGTCACATGCTTAATATGTAGTAGCAAGATTGCAGTGGTGAAAGAATATAACATAAAGCGGCATTATGAAACGAAGCATAAACTGTTTGCATCTATGAAAGCATATGAACGATCGCAAAAAATCGATCAACTCAAAAATTCTTTCAGAAGTCAAGCAAATTTTTTCAAAAACATGCATCTGAATTGGATTCCTATGTTGAAGTGAGCTTAGGTGTCGCTGAAATTATCACTAAAGAAGGTAGGCCGTTCACAGATGGTGATTTTGTTAAAAAGTGCTTGTTAATTGCATCAGGAAAACTTTGTCCTGAAGCAAAAAGGAAATTTGAGAATATTAGCTTGAATAGAATGACTATTCAAAGAAGAATACAACAGTTGAATGAAGACATATAAAATCAAGTTAAATCTGCTGCTTTAAACTTTATATACTTTTCTTTAGCTGTTGATGAATCTACAGATCGAAATCAGTGGCCCAATTACTTGTGTTTGTTCGTGGAATTGATGCAAATTTTTGTGTTATGGAAGAACTTCTAGGAATGTTTCCCATGAAGGGACAAACAACTGGAAGTAAACTTCTTTTCACCTTGATACATTTGTGTGATGCAGCTTCTTTAAACATGAACAAATGTGTTAGCATTACCACAGATAGAGCAAAATCCATGACTGGTATAAAAATTAGAATGGTTACCTTGTTAAAAGAACGGCTTGTCCAGTGTGGCGTAGAACTGTAGCAGTTCCATTGCATTATCCATCAAAAAAATTTATGTTGTAAATAATTAGGATTTGCAAATTTAATGCAGTCTGTATCTGAAGCGATTAACTTTATTCGTAGTAATGCCCTCAAACATAGGGAATTCAAAGAATTTTTAAAGGAATTTGATGACCTGCCTTCTGATATTCTGTATTACACAGAAGTTAGATGGCTCAGCCGAGGAGTTGCCCTTAAGCGTTTTATGGAACTATTTGATGAAATTGTTGCATTTCTAAGTGACCATGGTAGAAATACTAGACGGTTAAAAGAAGCAAATTTCCAGTGTGATTTGGCTTTTCTGACAGACGTAACAGGCCATTTGAATGACAAATACAATGTTACAAGGAAAAAATCAATTCATTTTTCAATTAATAAATAATGTAGAAGCATTTAAACAAAAGTTATGTTTGTTTCAAAATCAACTGAAAATAAAAAATTTTGCACATTTTCCCTACTGCAAAAAAATGCAGGAAAAATTCCCACACATAAAAATGAAGTATGAGGATTAAATACAAATCTTGCGTAATGCATTTGATGGTCGTTTTTCAGATTTTGAAAAATGCAAATCCAAAATTGATGTATTTTCTTCTCCATTTTTTGTCGATGTAAATCAAGTGGACGAGAGTATGAAGTTAGACTTAATTGATTTACAGAATTCTGATATTTTCAAAAATCAATTCAAAGAAAAACCGATATTAGAATTTTATAAATACTTACCGGAGGAATTTTCGTGATTAAAGCAAAATGCAGCTGCATGTGTAACTTTCTTTGGCAGCACTTACATTTGTGAGCAAACTTTTTCTTTAATGAATTTAAACAAATCAAAAATAAGAAATAGAATAGCAGATGAGGACCTTTCTTCTTTTTTATGTATTGCCACAACGAATCTTAAGCTCAACATAAAATCAATAACTTCAAATATTCAGTCACAGCCATCACATTAAATTTTACTAATTTTTTTCAAAATTTAAATTGTGTTCTTTGTAAAGGGTGTTTTTTTTTCGAGGTATAGAACTTTAAATTGCAATAAAACAACGATGTATTATTGGATTGACATGAATTTTTTTTATTCGAAAGATAATCTTGTAGCATTATATTTTAAATATGATTTCTGGCATATGACTGCCACGGCTGGCTCGTATGTAGTCCAATCTGGACGTCCAATTTTCGATGACTATTTACAACATTTGTGGCCGTATATCGGCAATAACACGGCGAATGTTGTCTTCCAAATGGTCAAGCGTTTGTGGCTTATCTGCATAGACCAATGACTTTACATAGCCCCACAGAAAATAGTCTAGCTGTGTTAAATCACAAGATCTTGGAGCCCAATTCACAGGTCCAAAACGTAAAATTAGGCGGTCACCAAACACGTCTTTCAATAAATCGATTGTGGCACGAGCTGTGTGACATGTTGCGCCGTCTTGATGGAACCACAACTCCTGGACATCATGATTGTTCAAATCAGGAATGAAAAAGTTTGTAATCATGGCTCTATACCGATCACCATTGACTGTAACGTTGTGGCCATCATTGTTTTTGAAGAAGTACGGACTAATGATTCCACCAGCCCATAAAGCGCACCAAACAGTCAGTTTTTCTGGATGTAATGGTGTTTCGACATACACTTGTGGATTAGCTTCACTCCAAATGCGGCAGTTTTGTTTGTTGACGTAGCCATTCAACCAGAAGTGCGCTTCATCGCTAAACAAAATTCGCTTATGAAAATCGGGAACAATGGCAATCTCGTTTTTGGCCCATTCGACGAATCTACGCCTTGCTTGATGATCGTTTGGCTCCATTCTTGCACGAGTTGGATTTTGTAAGCACGCAAACCAAGATCCTTCCGCAAAATCTTCCATAAATTGAATGGGCACACATCCAATTCCTGTGCTCGATGGCGGATGGACTCATTCGGGTCTTCCTCAATACTACGCTCTACAGTAGCAATAGCTTCTTCTGTACGCACCGTACGGCGTCTCTGGGGATGCAAGTTATCAGTTAGAGTAAACGTGGTGCCAAAAACGTTCCATGGTTAATCAAATTAACTGCTCTGATGGACGATTTGTAGACGATAAAATGGACATAGTGCGTGATAAGTATTCCGCACAGAACCATTATTTTCGAAATAAAATTGCACAATTTGAAAGTGTTGTTCAGGCGTGAGTCTATTTATGATTAATTGCCAAACCAAACTGAGAATAAATCACTTGACAGCTGTTAAATCGGTCGCCATCTTGGAAAGTAATGCCAACTTAAACTTCTATACCTCGAAGAAAAACACCCTTTATAATTACCAAAAAGTTTTCTCCTGTTATTCAATTTCAAGTTTTTTTCTGGAAATAAAGTATTTTAAGCATATCTATAATGTTTGTGTTTTATTCCTTTATTGTATAATGTTTGCATGAGTAAAATAAGTAAATTAATAATTGTAATTCTTGCGTATTGCCTCAAAAAAACAGTGTTTTCACGTTTATAAAATGTTTTAACATTTATGTGTGTCTTTGGCACTCCACATGATCTTTTTTCATATTTTGGCTCCTCATTCTGAAAAGGTTGTGCACCCCTGCTTTTCATCATCATCACCAATGGCGCGACAGTCCCGTGTGGACCCTGGCCTTCTCAAGGAGGCGACACCAGTCCCTTCTGAGTGCGACACCTTTCCAGTTTCTGACGTTGATTGACTCGAAGTCCTTCTGGAGGCAGTCACTCCACCTCAGTCTTGGTCTCCCTTTTCTTCTGACACCCGAAGGCTTTGCCAAAAAGATTTTCGTTGTAGTGCGGATGTCGTTCATCCTCATAATGTGGCCGGCCCATTTCTATGTCACTCTTAGAAATCTAAAAAATTTGTTTGTTATTGAGCTACAAAACAAAGCAATCATCATGACATTTTTGAATTAAAAGCATTCTTATTTTTACTTGAGTTCTCATACCTAGATCAGTGAACAGAAGTTCATATATAATAGACTTTTTGAAAGAATTATTAGATTCCTATATGATATTGTGGAAAATTTTTCAATCTCCAAATTAAATGATCTATGCAATTTATTAATTTACTTTAAATTTATTTGAAAAGAAAAATTTATCTACATTCTCACCAGTTTACTATGATCAAAAATTTCCTTTCTAAGTTGATCCAAACAATTTTCAGTTGCAGCATTGTGAAGCTATTGTAATCATGATGAAAAGGCCTGTGATTTCATTAGAAAGCATTCCTTGTCACCTGTTTTGCATGGCTCCTGTTAGTCTTTCATCTCAATAATTACATGTAGGGATCCTGTCTTAAGGACTGATTGACATCATCTAAAATTTTTTTAAATTAAGATTCTTTAAAAAAAATCATGTTTCAAGAAAATTTTATTAAGTTGTAAGATTAACAATCAGTCAGTAATGTGGAAATTAAAGATACCATTGAGACCATTTTATTCAAAATTTAACTGATCTATGATGGGAAATTTAGATTCAAGATTAAACACTGATTCATTGATTCAGATTAAAAAAAACTTATATCAGGTTTGAAATTCATGGAAATCACAAATTACTTTTACTCTGCTGTTAGAAATAGATGATGTTAGGAAATACTTAACAAAGGCAAATAATCATTTCTGTAATAAATGTTGTAAGAAATAGAAAGGGGCTGAATTTTCCTTTTTGTGCCCAAGAAAGTTAAATAATTGCAATTATTTCTGAAACATAAGAATTGTTTATATAAATGTAAAATTTTTGCTCTTCAAAAATCAAACTGACATCTTATTAATAATATATGATTACAAATATTCAGTTTAATCTATTTATAATAGAGTATTTTCATTTGTGATAAAATTAATATTAATGCATTATGAATACTAACTAATTTAGAACTTCAAATATGAATATATATATCTCTTGTTTAATATCAATTTTTGTATTCTATTGTAACAGTTATATCTTGTAGATATTTAAACAAGCGATGAGAAATACTGTTTGACTTAATTAGATTCTAAATGTGACTTTTGAGAAGAGATTAAGCATTTATCAATGTTCAAAATATTATTTTTGCCTGAATTATTTTATGTTAAATTTCTTAATTTCAAAGCAGACTATGTTATTTTTGTTAAACATTTGGTTTGAGCAAATTAACTTTATATTTGAAATTAACAGTGAAATAATTGTTTTAATGTTTGATAATATCTTGTTATGTATCAGCCTTTAATTACAAATAACCAAGCATAATAATTCATGTGTTAATTTTTTATAAATTTTATGAATTATATAATTTTGAATGTGTAATTTTATTTTTATATGTGTTTTTAAATTGACCTTCATATACCTTATTTCATATTTATTATCTCAAAATTTTCTTAATAATAAATTGCATTAAATTGCTTGTTAGTATTAATTTAATATAAAAATATTAAGTGGAGTTATTTTAGATTTTTTTTTCAATTTGTATACTTTCTACAATAAAATTAAATTCAAAATTATGTGGTTTTTAAAATCTAACCACTTTATCCCCTTTGTCAGAAAATATTAGTTTTATAAATCATGGATTATCAAAAAAATAATAACAATAATTTAAATTTCCTGAATTTTTTAGAAATTATTTTTGTTATTTTAGGAAAAATACAACAGAACAGAACCTAGGAATCATCGATGTAAAGTTTGCCACAGCTGGTTTGGTTTGTTTGCTACTTTTGTAAAACACATGGAAACGGAAGGGCATAGCTATCAATGTCGAGAATGTGGTTTATTGTTTGTGCAGCCTGGTCCTAGAAGAAATCATATTCAAAGTGTCCATCCTGAAGTAGCAAATATATGTGAGGTAAAAATATGTTTGACTATCTTTCATTAATTTTTGTAAATATTTCAATTAGAAACTGTGGTTGTTAAAATCAAATTTCTTTATTTATCTTAAGCTCTAGCATTAAAAAATAAATAAAATTTTGAAAAATTTCATTATAAAATATTTAATTTTGAAGGTTAAATGAATTGTCTTGTGAAGTATGAAAAATGCATTAAAATTATCATATTAACAAAATTAAGTTTAGAGATTGATTTTTTAAATTCTTCTCGAATGATTTACTATGAAATATAATTAATATGAATATTTTAGTAAAATATATTTGTTTTCATTTAATTGTAGATTTGTGGGCAAAAAATGTCTAACTCTCAAGCTTTGTGGAGTCATCTTTCCATCCATAACATTGTTCATGAATGTCCTAAATGTCACAGACGATTTCTACAGAAAGAGCAGTTGGTTGCACATTCTGAAGTTCATGCGTAAGTATTTAAATTTTATGAGGTTTAACTATCACTTTTTTAAATTTTTGTGCAAAAAATAAATTTTTCAATTACATGATCATTTTTTAAATTTTCAGTCAAATCTTATTTTTTGTTCATTGTATTTCAGAATGTTTAAAAAGTGAACTTTAATTATTTAACTAAGTTATTTTTTTAATGGCAAGTTTTCAGAAGTATATTTTGTCTCTTACATTGAGGAATCATTTTGGTTATTAAAAATTATAGAATGCAAAAATAACTTCAGAGATTTTCTTTCATGGCTCAATGAAAAAATTGTTACATCTTCTAAGAAATTTATAGAATTTTTACTATAAATTGTAAATATTCACAACCATAAAACCTCTTACTCTTCTTAATGTTTTCCTCTTAATAAAATTTATTTTACATTTCAGTCACTTGTGAATTTCAAAATCTAAATTTTTAGTTTCAAGGAAAACCTTGATTTTTCTTAATCTGAATTATTTGCTTTTCAGTTATTTTCTTTGTTTAAATTGATATTTTTTAATATGCTTTATTAACTAAACTAAATATCAAGACAACAAAAATTAAAACAAAAGGAGTAATTGAGTACCAAATAGGTTATTTTTTTCAAGGATTATTTTTAATTTTTTTAGTTTTTTTGTCAGTATGTAGAATAAGTTCTTCATTAAATTTGATTTTTGAATGTTTTCCCTTTTTTAAAAGTTTCATATTTTTATTGAACTTTTAATATATCTTATTGTGATGCTTTTAAATTACTCTAAATTTGTATTGAATTTTGTGTCATAAATCTGATTTTCAATTTTGTTAGTGGATTAATTGTCCAATTTATTTAAACATTTGTCACCCTAGATAATTATTCTGGTTAATATATTGTTTCTCATAAATAATTCTGTTTCATAATTTGAAAGCTTCTAGTGAGAAATAAAAAATGTTTAATAATCTTTGGAAGTTATTTAATGCTAGTTCAGATTTTATTTTTATTTTCTTTATAAAAATCATGATAGTTTTTTGTATAAAAAAACTTGATGAAAATTGCAATGTTTGGAATTATCATAATCTTTAGAAGAAATTACCTAAATTTTGCATAGATAAAGGAATAGTTAACTATACTTGACAAATATTAGTTAACTATATTCCTTAGTTTTTATTTTGATGGCTGAAAGTGATATAAATAATCTGCAGTATAATAACGAAACAGATGATTCAAAACTAATTTCCTATTAACAGATTCTCCTATGAAGAAGTCTTGCTTTATTCTGTGACTATAAAAATTTTAGATATCTCTACTACAATTTATTTCTGAAAATTTCTTGTGTTATATAATTATTTTGTTAGTTGACTTTAGTGTGGAAAAATTTCTTTCCTAGAAAAGAGAGTATCTGTGAGTCAACATATTAATTTATAATCTTACATTGTTTTTAATTTTTTTAAGTTTAACTTTTAGCATGTGTTTTTCGTGATCTCATATTTGATTTTTTAAGTATTATATTCATTCTTTATTTTGATTTGCATTTATTTTTTACTATTGCCTTTGCAAAGCAAGTGTCATGCATTATGTCTTAATTCAATTCTCTTGTGTGTTTGTAATTTTCATTGGCTTCCTAAAGAACTTAGCTGTTCTTTTGGTGCTTCCTCAATGATAAATTGCTCAACAGCTTATGTGTTTCATTTTTGAAGTGTAAAACAAAATTTTGGCTCCTAATGCATTTCTGTAAAATTTTTGCATGTACTAAAAAAACATTTGGATTAAATTATTTTGCTTTGGAAAATGAAATCGAAAATTTTTCGATTATAAAATAATCCTAATATATTTGCATTTAAGAAAAAAAGGAAACTATAAATAAAAAAAAATTAAAAATTTGTTGACCTATTCTCATGCACTTTGCATATGAAAATATTTTTGCTTTAGTAAAGTTATGTGCATAGTTCGATAAAAGAATTTTTAATTGTATTATTTATTGATTGACATTATAATCATTGTTGTTAATATCTCTTCTAATAATAACCAATGATCGATTTCTAAATACTGTTTTAAAATGTAAATTTTATTTGTGTTAAATTCAGTTGTTTTAAATAGAAGCCCTGTGATCTAGTGATAGTGCTTGCTCTTCCAATTCATGGATCTGAGCATCGATTTTTTTGCTTGAGCGAGGCTGAATCAGCCTTTCAGTGAGTTAAGAAACTGAGTACTAAGCATGCCTGAGAGCTAAATACTGGCGGTTCATGTGAGGCTGATCACCTAACCAAGGC
Organism: Latrodectus hesperus; assembly: GCA_037975125.1. Classification (NCBI taxonomy): domain Eukaryota; kingdom Metazoa; phylum Arthropoda; class Arachnida; order Araneae; family Theridiidae; genus Latrodectus; species Latrodectus hesperus. Next base: position 31,708,427 of record CM075852.1, on the reverse strand, counting down.
ATATGTTTTGCAACCCCATGTCCTTGGTCAAGGAAACTGATATGGGCACTGTAGGCCTTGGCCCTGTGGGGTTTGCTGAATAAGTGTAGCTTTAGATATTGGAAATATAAGTTTATTATACAACTTTATATTTTTTTTATATTAAATGTCCTCCTAAATTAAGGCGAGGTTAATAAATTCTATATTTGCATTATTAAGATATTTAGTTTTTAATCCTTCAAATTTAGTTCTATGTGAAATTACTTTTTGTAATATTTTTTTTAGTATTATGTGTATATGGGACGTACTTTGCAGTACCATCAGTTATATTTTTATGATCTTTTTATAAGCTTTCACTTCAAATTATGTCTAACAGCTACAAAATTTTATTAAATATTAAGTATATGCCATGAATTTTGTTCTATAAGAATTATATTTTATAAATTTAGGAACTAAATTACAATTCATTTAGATTTATTGATACTCACTCATATTCTGTTAGGTAGATCTGCTTATATTAATTTCTACTGTAATATAATATAGTTCCCTTTAATTTTTAAGTTTTGTTTTAAATACTTATATTTATCAAGCTTCTAATTTCCAAGAGATTTTATCAGAAAAATTTCATTTTCATTCTGTTTACATGAATATATAATCTGGATTTTTGTGTGAGTAATATTCACTTTGAAATGCTTACCTTTAAGGCCACCAACTCCATGTCCTTGGGAAGGCTGTAATAGAAAGCTTGCTACCAAAGTGGGACTTTTCAATCATTTACGAATGCACAGAGGTGATACTGATTTCAAATGCACTGTTTGCAACAAAGGTTAGTATTAAATTTTGAAAGTCATGATTTTACTTCTCCATTTAATCCCAGCATTTAATTTTTAGTTTATAACTATCAGTAATATTATGCATCATGTAAATAATGATATGACCATCACTAATTAATTATATTATTAAATATTTTAGTCTCCAAAGTTTTAATATTTATATTTTGCTCAAACTTATATCGTCATTTTTAATTTTTATGAATCAAGTATTTATTTTTTTAATTTTAAGGATCATTGTAATTAAAATTCTTATGATACATCAAATAATTTGTCTATTATTTCAGTAACTAATGTTCAAATGTTTCTCCTAAGTGAAAATTGATATGAATTGCATCAAGTCTGCTCTCTTTCTCTAGCTCACATTTATTGATTTATTATATTTAATCTAGCTTATATTTAATGGTAACAAAAAAGAATAACATTGTTTCATCCTGAAACCAAAAGTTATAAATGATATTTCAATGGTATATGTGATTAAATAGTCATAAGTGTTTGAGGGCATTTAAGTAGTACTAGAAATCATTTAAATTGAAACTTCAGGTAACTGATTATTCCTTTTTATTATTTTGATTTGTTTAAGTTTTCTGATTTTAACAGAAATTACTTCTAAATTTTTTAAATTCAGAATAAATTAGCAGAAAAAGTCTAAAAATTAATCTAAAAATTAATCTAAAAATGTTCTGTATGCAATATTTTAATAATTAATGTTAAGAATCTTGATTAACTCAATGACATTTTTTTTATAGTAACTAAAGACTTGTTTTAAGTACATTTTTTACTATCATCATTTGAAAATATAACTAAAAAATGTGTATATATAATTAGATATATTTGATAAAAAATAATATTTCGGTAATTATTTATTAAATTGCTTTAAAGGTTGGCACACGTCTAGAAAAATTTATTGAATCCCCTAGAATTTGTTTCTTGAAGAACTGTATGAATTTTTCGAATATTAAGAAATATTTACTGGAGAATAATTATGTAATTAAAACAGGACATCACTGATTTTATTGCGAAAAACTTCATGAACAATTAGTACAAATGAAATCCAATTTATTTTTATATTTTTGATGTGAAGGATAAAGTTAAGACTTAGTAGCTCTCTCTTTTGTATAATCAATCCACACAGGATAACTTTTTAGGTCAGTTAATGATATAAGTATTTCACAATATTTAGCAAATGTTTCAGATATTTAAATAAATCAAGCTGTATCATATTTTGATTTAGGATCTTTAAATGTCCAAGTTTGCAAGAAAATTATATTTCTAAAAATAGTGCACAGTAACAAAAGAATAAATCCATATTTAATTTTCCAATCTCTAGTTTTATGCACCATTTTGTATATTTTTATGTTAACAGTTATGAATGTGTTTTTATATCTACTATTTTTAAGTTGGATGCAATACTGAACTAAAAGGAATCCAAAATTGGTTAATAATTGTTAAATAAACATTTTTTTAAAATGATCAAATTATGTATTTTGGAGCAAATAGTAAATGTGAAACTTGAAAGTAAATATTGATAATTTTATTTACTTTATTAAAATAGCTAAGCTGTTCCAAGGTTTAAAGTATATTAAACTAACTTGTAACAAAAATTAATTATATAAAATAAATCATTATTTTAAAAATTTTCTTATTAGTTTAAAATTAAAATTTGAATGTTTTGGGAAAAAATAATGCAGTTTGTTATACAAAGTATACATTGTGTTAAAAAAAAAAATATGTGTGTGATATTTAAGCAATATTCATAATATAAAATTTACTTCATTTTTATCCAAATAAAAAAAGTTAAATTATAATAGATTTTAAAACATAATTTTAAATAATTTATGCTTTAGAAAAATTAACTAATCAAATTATGAAAAAGTTAAGAAAAAATTATAACTTTAATAACTTTATTTAATTTGTATTCAATTTCTTGTAAGGACTTTAAATGCATATTTGTTTTTCTGTTATGTGATTTAAACATTACTTATTGAAGTATTTATGCTGTCTCTCTTTAAATAGGATTTCTTTGATAATAATTGAATGACTTGAAATTTTGAGAAGAATTTAAGATTTTTTGATTTCTATATCTATGCTATTTTTGAATTTGTAAAAGAGTTACATAATTTGCTGAGGATTGAATATTTTAAATTATTTAGTGTGCTATTTTATTACTATGTTTTTTAATTAAATATTAATAGCTCTACTTTTATTAAAATCTGCTCCCTTTATGTTCTATTGGGTACAGTGTGGTTATATTAGTAAACTTTTTAGGTGCAGATATAAGAAACGTTACTATCCAATAGCTGTTTAATGATGTTAATTTTATCGAATATTTCTAAATATATATTCCTGAATATGTTGAAGTAATAAATAATTAACTCTGTTTTTCAGGATTCTTTAAGAAGAAAACATTAGAAAGTCACATGAAAATACATGATGATAAGCCTTTGCAAATACCTTCTTCAAGAGGTAATTTTTGAGAACAATTTAATTTTTGTGTGCCAAGAATTAATATAGAACTTTTGTTGCAATTTTCAATATGTGTAGCTTCATTTAAAATAATTTGTTTGGATTAAAATTTTAAGTTAATATGTTTATTAGTAACTTAATATGTTTATTTTTAATTAGTCATTAATAATTTAAATGTTTATTTTGTAGATTTAAAGTGAAATTTTTTATAAAATCATTTAAATTTTTTTTTTTACAGATAAGTTAGTAAATTAGTTATGTAAATTGCATTTAATCAACAGAAATAGTCAAAAAATGTTATGAAAAGGGATTTATGTATCTTACATAAATTTTGTATGTTTGAGTTTTTCCCATTAGTTAGTTAAATCTTGATTATTCTTGTTGAAATAATATGAATGTAATAACATATTTATTCTGTAACAACAAAGATCAGGGAAAAAATTGGTTGTAACTCAATGTTTTACTGAATAACAAATCAATAAATTTTTTAATGCATTTATTTGGTAATAAAGATAACAAATTAACATGTGGGAATATGAATGCAAGGAATAAATGAATAAATCTAGAATTAAATCAAAATATTTCAAGGAGTATATATATATATATATATATATATATATATATATATATATATATATATATATATATATATATATATATATATATGTATTTTACAAAATAAATTTAAGGAATAAATGTAGGGTTAAAACTTAAAGTTTTTTTAAGTAAAGAAGTAAAGGAGCATTTAATATATTTTTATTGTTAATTATTTATCCATTTAGCAATTATTGAATTAACCAGTGAATTATGAAAAACATATGAAGCTTAATTGACAGGCTATTGCTTTGAAAATATATTTGAGGATAAAGTTGTGGATTTTAGTGAATATTTATTGTTATAGGAAGGAAAAGCATGTCTCATATCATGGGCAGGGCTTCTCATCTGGATCTCAGTCAGCAAGTTGAAGAAATCCAAATTGAGCAAGCTGAAGAATCCATAGATTCTAATCAAGCAGATGTTATTCAGTTAGTTTGTGCTGGTTGCTTGCGGCCTTTTGATTCAGAGAATCATTTCCAGGCACATATTTGCAGTGGACAAGGAGCGTAAGTTTGAACATTTTTTATTAATATTATTTATGAAGTATTTTTTTCTTTGTGAATATTATAAAGAAAATAGTTTAAATTTTATTTTTGTATGTAATATTCATAACTTCCCTTCATAAAAATTTAGATTAGTAGTCTTATTTTAAATCGATTGATCACATTTTTTGGACTCTTAGAATATTTGAACAAGGATAATAAGTAATTAACAATTCATTGGCTTGTGAAAAATATATTTAGGTTTCCAAATAGTTTTTTGAAACGATGTTGAATAATTTAAATCAGTGTTAAATGGCATAGAAAAATGGTTATTTAATCATAGATGTGGGTATTTTCAAATATTAAACATAAATGAAAAATATTTCTTTAATTTTAAGGACATCGTAACATTGCAAATGCAGTTAAATCTATGCTTTTTCTTATTATTTCAATTGTTAAAGCTTAGAAGATGGATGATTATCAAGGCTATTAGCAGTATCATTATTGATCTTTTCTTTAATTGCATGCATCTGTTATTAAAATTATATTTTTTTCTGAAATGTTTATTGCACAGAGTTTATATTAACATGTCTGCATTTTAAAGGGAATAGTAGAGATAGTTGGAATTAAGTAGTTTGATTAGTGTATAGCACAGTGTATTAAAAATGTTCTACATCATAGTATAATATTATATCATACTCTGATAAATTTATTCAATACAGACCTCGGCAGAATTTTCGAATTTTTATGTAATCTTGCATGTCACTTTGCTTATTTAAATGAAAGTAAATATTTTATCATGCTTAAAATATTTACTTTCATTTCAAGTGTAATTTTCTATTTAATTATATTTTTATAAGTGTTCTGTTATATGATAAACTTAATTATACAAAAGCATTAAGTAATGATTTAAAATTTTTAAATCTGTTAGTTCTTGAAACTTTTGAAAAGCCTTATTGAAAATCAATGGCTTCATATGTGGTTATACACGCTACTAGTTTGTCAAGCCCACTGATTTCAAAGGCTGTAGTTTCTAATGAGAACTGTCTATCCAGGTTTTATAGAAAGTCTGATTTTGAATATTATTATTTACTATTTTATTTAGTTCTGTACGAAACAAACTTGACATTACTTTTAGCTGTCTCATTATTATAATATTTTTCTTTAAAAGTAATCAGGAATGTATGAAAAAATTATTTAATTGGCCATACAACCTTCACATTGCTTATAAAAAAATTTATTGTGACTTACATACTAATTTATTGTTTATAATTACTTTTAAAAAATTAATTTCTCATTCATCATAAAGTTAAGAATCCAGTGATTGAATATATTTCATATTACAAATCTGATTCATTCTGATTCAGGAAGCTGATCTAATTTTATTGACTCAGAAGTTTCTGAAGGGATCATAATTTGTAAAATCGTGCAATTATAATCTTTTTAATGAATGTTTTATTTTTTTTAAATAGAACTGATGCTCAAGGTCAAGTAGTTGTAACTACTGGACAATCTGTATTTGGACAAGATCACCAAATTATTGTTCAGACTGCTGGAAATGGCACAGAGGCTACAATTGATGCTGATCAGTTGGTTGCTACTGCTCACCAAACATTAGCAAATTCCCTAAATCTTTCATCACAAGAATTTGCAGAGCAGTTAGCAAGAGTAGTTGCTGAAGCTGCTGGTCCAGGGTGCCCAGGACAAGTGACTGTATCAATTGCCCCGAATGCTAAGTTAGATGAATCTGGTGCAGTATCTGTTAGTATTCCTGAATTTGAAGATTCTGCTGGGTCTACAGTTTTGTCTGAAGAAGCTGCCGTTGTGTTTAATCAAGATGGTAATACAAGCACTCTAATGACTCCTCATCAACTCGTTGAAGCTGTTGAGCAATCTCAACTGCAACAGATTCATGGAAATGAAATATGCACAGATGAACAAGGTAACCAATCTATTTTGATTCAAAAAGATGGAGAAGAGACACTCATGATACAAGAGTCTCCAGATCTTCTTAATCAAGTACAGATAAAGAGGGAACCTCTTCCAGAGCAAACTGTTTATTCTGTTGATGGAGATAACCAACAAGTTCTTGTTTCTGTTGATGAAAATCTTCCTACTGAAGAACATTCTAATTTGGATTTCCAGGGAGATCAGAACCAACAAGATGCCACGGAAGAATTTGTGGCACAAATAGCTTTGGGTAGAAATAAAACTGTTGCTTCTGGTTTTGATGAGAATGCACAAGTAGAGGGCGAAAATCAATTAAAATCTGTCTTAGAACTTGGACAACTTGAAGGAGAGGATTCTCAAGAAAATGCTCAAATAGTCATGATGGTATCAGATGACCAAGACAATGATAATCAGCAACTTCAGTTGCAAGGAGGAGAGTCTGGATACACAAGTGCGGCAGTTCTTAAAATACCTACAGCAGATGGTGGCCATCAAATGTTAATAATCCCTATAAATTCCACTGAAAATGGAAATACTGTGGTGACTTTGCCTGCTGGTTATTCTTTGGGAGATGATTCTGGTGATGGAAACATAACTTTAGCACTGGATCCAAATTCATTAGCTTTGGGTGAAAGTGGTGAACCTCAACAGCTCATGCTACCGGTTGATGCAGACGGACAGATCAGTATTGAAAGTCTTCTTCAGAATGCTTCAATAGACACATTACAAACAGAAGGTTAGATGAATTGTTACAGATGTTCCAACAAATGTTTCAAATTGTTATATTGTACTATAGTTGACACTATTTTTTTCTTGACTTAAAATGTTTCATCTATTTACAACTGTTTATTCTTGAAATAACAGAGTGAGCTGATCATATTGTAATATAATCATATGTCAAAGAATGTCAAGTATATCAATTTCATTTCTTTCTCCCTGCATTTTTGTTTTTAATTCATGTAAAATGTTGTAATATCCTGCTAATTACTGACATTTAGTTATATTTATTTTTTATTTATTTTAAATTTTTGAAGGGTTTGGCATTTCACTATGTTCTTTAAATATCTTAATTATAGCCAGCTTTTTACATCCATTGCCGAAACTAAATCAAATGAATAATTCCTTCTATTTGCAAGAGCTGTATACACCAATATTCAATATTTTATACTGCCTTTACAATTCTTTGTTTGCTTATCAAAATGTAAATTTCTTGTTAATGTAGGAATGTAATTTTAAAGTCCTTTGTATTATTTTGTGTACGTAAAACTAAAGAAACAATAACTTTGCTATACAATAAATCACTTGTAAATATCACAGTTTCCCTTGTTTCTAAGTGTGAATTCAATACATTCAGTATTTCACAATATAATGTTGCAAATATTTATGTTAATACTTTCAATGTAAAAGTTTTGACTATATAAATTTTTATTTTGTATTGAATTACCTTTTTTACATTTATAAAAAAGATATTAAAATTGTGCATGCTCTTCTTGCATTCAATTTTATCTCAGCATATTAAGCTGAAATATTTTAAACACTGAAAAAGTATTATGCCAAAGTTCCAGTAAAACTTTATGTGTAAATTTAATTGTTATATTTTTTACTAATTATCTTATGATAGAGGAATAAAAATTAAATTAAAATGTAGTGAAAATTTAGATATAAAAAAACTGTATTTAGTAATGTTTATTTTGACATTTCACAATTTAATCATTTTGATGAAATTATCAGAAATATAAAATAAGTGTTATAAAACATTAACAAAATTGGTAATCAAAATGTAAAAGTAATGTACACTTTGAACCAGGACAATGGTTTAGCTCAAATTTCTTACAAATTAGTTACCAACATTATGAAAACGAAAATACAAGTCTCAAATATTTGCAGTGGAAAATATACCTTAGTGATTCAATAATATTTCTAGTACAAATAGTGAATATGAACTTTTTTCTGACAGTATATTCTTTGAGTTAGAAATAAAGTGTAGTTTGACAGTATACAACAGTGTTCACAATTTTGCATTTTCAAAATTATTGTAATCAATTAAAAATCACATCCATCTACAACATATGTTTTTACGTTTAAATATTTTTTTGGGAATTTTTAATGTAGTTTTTAAGCATACTTTTATTTGTGAATATAATATTAGTTATTTTATATTTTTTATTGAAAAAGTTAATGAATTACAAATAAATTCTTTCCCGTTTCCTTTATAATTTTTAACATTTAATCATATTACAGTAGGGATTTGGGCTGGAGCACCATGAATGATGATGACATTAGAGATTGTATAATTTGTAAAGTAGTTAAAAAAATTTTTTTTGAATGAAAATTAATGCAAATAAAAATTGCTTATTCACATAATTTTTTTTCAAACATAAATCATTATTATGGAAGCTGTTCTTAAACATTCTTTTATATTATTGTTCAAAAATAATTTAGAATGTTTAATTTGATTTTTTTATTCTTAGAAAAATGTGATATATATTTGCTGTATCATTATGAGTTTTGTGCTTGATAAGAATTTTCCTTGATAAAAAATCTTTTTCTGTGATAAAACGTTTTAATAGCTTATATAAACATTGCTGTATGTGAATTTTCATCTGAGAAACAAATAATGAAGCACACAAAAAAATTATACATTTAATAAATTAATTTGTGAACTACTTCTCAACTACTTGTTTTCTCTTTATGATGCATATTTCTATGTCAGTATATGACCCTAGCAGTGTTAAATATTATGTCTGAGTTATATGTCTATCAATATACACATAGAGAAAAAACTAGATTAATCTAGTTAATTAATTGGAAATATTTTAAGTATTAGTTTTATTACATGTTTCTGTGGAGAACAAAACAAATTCATATTCTAAAATTTCCCGTTTTTCTGTAATGTTTACAGCTTTTAAATTCATTATTGTATGCCATTTATCAAAATAAAAGTTTTCTTATTTTAAAATAATAACTTGATAATGTAATACAATACCTGTTTACTGTAAATTAAAATTTATTATCTTAAATCCAAAGATGCTAAAAGGAATTAACTAAGAAAGGAAAAGTGCCAAAAGTTTTAGAAATGATATTATTGTAAATTAATTGAGATATAAGTTATATTGATCTTTGTTAAGTTGCCAAAATCTTTACATCCTTTGTAAATTTTAGCTTAAGTTAGTCCTTAATAAAAGACTGTCTGATAACAAAAATAGATTTTTAGGAAACTTATCATATTTCCTCTTTCTTTAAAATAAAGCCGAGATGAGTAAAACGACCCTTGCTTTGAATGTCAAGGAGGAGATATTATTGCTTCAAAAGAAAATTTTCGTGCTTAGAAGTAATTTTTGTGTTAATGACTTCTAAAATAATAAACATTGCAGAGATTTTGTGAATGCTCTACAGGATGTCTTCAACCTTTGCCTATGCTATGAAGGTTTAATGGCTTCACATATAAATTTGTGGCAATTTTTAAAAAAATAGTTTTGTCAAACAACTTTTTTCTTATATTCTTGATTTTTAAAACGTTTTATTGACATTTTTTAAAAACCCACTGGAGTTATAAAAATTACTTCCACTGTTTCCAACTCCCAATGTTGCAAAAAATCTCAGAAACATCTGGAAAACGAATAGATTCTTATCTAACAAATTTACAACATCTATCAGTCTTTCACTAACATTTTGCCACAGGTGATCTTGAGTATACAGGTGAATAGTAGGTTATTTTATTTAGTTATTTTGTCTGCAGTAACTTTTTGCACACAATAGTTAATTAGATCGGAAATACAGATTGCAATGCATTTTGAACCATTACTAACATCTGTCAGATGGGAAATGAACCCAGTAATATCCAGAAGAAAAGTGCTTTCCACCTGAAAGCCTGATCGGTATTTAATAAACAAACAGAATTCTATTTTTCATAATGTTGCAATCAGCTGTTAAAAAGGTGGTTATGAACCTCCTTTTTGCTTAATGATACGGACGTTTTTATAATGTTGCTATTAGGCTAGATTATTTAACCTCTTTGCACATTTTGAAATTCAGAAGGAACATTTGTAGTCTTTGAGTATAAAGTGCCAAACGTTATTAAAGTAAAATCTAAGAAAAATGCTGTTTCTATCAAAAAAGTGGTCTGATATTTATTTGTAAAATATAAAAGTAAGGCAGTTTGTGCTTTATTTGCAATGAGAATGTTGCTGCAGTGAAGCACTGGAAAACATACTAAATTACTAGCATCTTTTTCCACAATAGTGAATAAACAATCTGAAAGTAAGTTTTTTAGGTGCGTGAAAAATTGCAACGTAGGAAACATTTTGTCAGTGGAGAGTTTGTGAAGCCTTTTTTAATATGATTACAAGCTCAATCCATACTTGTTTGGTGAGACGCGTGGAAGATCTCGTAACAGATGTGTTCAATAACTTGGAAATCCAAATGCAAAGAAATTGAGTTTGTATGAATGGATGAATCAATGGATGCAACATAAACACTACACAAGAAGCCATTTTTATTAAAGTTTGTAGAGCCCTGGCAATTATGAAAGAATCAGTCGATGTACGATACGAGGAAGATTCGCATTCTAGCTTGATAGAAATTTTGGATATGAATGTAAGTTATATATATAAACTTCACATCAATGTCTGCCTTAACCACATGCTAAATCCATGATTGGAGAGAAAAGTAGGAAAAAACTGCATTTGTGTATCTGATGTGAAGGCAAGTAGAAATACCGATTATTTTCCACAGTATCATCCACCATGAAAAATTGAGAGAGTTCTTTATAACTGTTTTAATAAAAGTGATTGATTTCATCCGATATAATAGGCTTAATAACAGGCAGTTTAAACAGATATATATTTGTAATTTAGAAATTGAATATATATATTGATTCTGTGAATCGCGGGGAAATTGCTTGAAAGTCGAGGAAAATTACTTCAGTTCCGTCCCTCTTTGTTCAATTTTGTTAAGCTCAGTTCATGTGGAATCAAAAGGGAAATTTAGTCACGAGTTCAGTGATAAGAATTGGTTGAGAGATGGCATAACTTGTCAGCAGTTCAGGTTTACTCAAAAATTTGAACTACAGTTTATTGGGGAATGAAATATCTCATTTATAATCTTTGATTCTGAGAAAAAAATTTTGAAATAAAATTAATCCCTTGAAAAATCAGTTACTATATAAGAATATCATTTTTCCTTTTCGAGTGCCAGGAGCATAGAAGTTTCGTTTGTGAAAATAATTACATTTCGATCAGAATTGATTATCACATAGAGAACAATATATATATGACGTTTTTCTAATTATATTTAAATCTTTATTATATCCCTTTTTTCAACATTTCTTCTAGTTAATGAAATTATTCTGTCATAATACATTGACAATGAAGCTATAGCCACTCACTTGTTGAATTCTGCCAAATTCCAAGTGTACTTTATTTCAATTCATGTGCCTTTCCAGAACTCATTTCAGCTTTATTGTGAATGAAAGATGCTCATCCAAGAAATTTTACGAAAACAAGCTGGTTTCAAACTTGGATATGAAAAAGATTTAATATTTTACTTCACTTTTTATTAAATATATATATTTTTTACATGACAATTCCGTGGTGAAAATGTTTTTTCTCATCTGAAGAAAGTTAAGCCACGCTAAGACAAAATGTTTGGAAAAAATGCACTTGAAAAATATTTAAATAAAAAAAGCAATTTACATATAGCTACGGATGATTTTGAAATGTTTTCACTTCAACTAATGTTTCCATTTTTCTCAAATGTTTTATTCCATTTTGCAGTTTTTCCGCTAACACTTCTAATTCAAAACATAGAAAGATTATAAACCCATTGTAATTACGTTTCAACCGAGAATACTCGGGAACATACTGCCGACTCTAACGGCCAGTGTAACCCACCAATGTTATATTGAACTAGTATAAAATTTAATGACAGTGGCACTGTGGCACTAAAATTTAATGACAGTGTCATCGCCGAAAAATGATTCATGTTTTTCATGTGCGTAATATTTGTTGCTATCAGACCTGTGATAAGTTTCTCATCCGTTTCACACAAAGGCTAAATATAAACTTTCTTGAGATAAGGGCCTCTTCTATGATCTCCAGCGTATTTTAACTATGAAATTTACGCTTTTCAAAAAGTCTAACACTAAATAAATGACATCTTACCCTCATATGTACCTTAACATCTTACTTTTGAGATGTCCAACAGCTTGATTCCGATTACACGCATTCCAATGATGACGTAACGTTAATCAACACTCAGTATTTTCTATGTCAAAAATGAAAACTTACTACATTATTTCAAGAAACTGACTACGTGTTTTCTTTTACATCAGTGTTTCTCAAACTTATTTCTTCTACCGCCCCCTTTGAAAATCAATTATTTTTCATTGCCCCCCCCATTTTTTATACACTCCTAAAACTTAAAAACCACAATTTCATTACTTTAATTAATTTAGTTATAGTGTGCTATATTGGTCGGTTCTGGTGTTTAAACTTACATTCTAACTAGAAATTTTTACCAGTGAGAGCAATTAAAACGCAACTTATAATATTAATAATAGATTTTAATCAAATTAAAAAAAACAATAGATAGGTAATCAATTTTAGTTTGTAAACTAATCTAATGGGATGAATGAATCTGATGATTTTTAGCAAGTTTGTTGATATCAGGTGGGATTTTACTCAAAAACAGTTGTAAGTCGCCACGTTTGGTAACTTGAAAATGATTTCTCTTTTTAGTAAGCAGCGTTGTAACAGTGCTAAATCCTCTTTCACGCAAATATGACGATGGGAATGATATCAAAAATTGTTGAACGATAAACCACAATCCAGGGTACAACTGCGGAATTGACTTTTGTCGCCAAAATTGTTGGTAGCCATTTTTAAATTTGATTTTTATTTCCTCGTTCGTTGTCAGTTCCATAAGTTCTTCTTCCAGCTGGGGTGATATTGCTATGTTGACATTTGAAAAAGGATCTAACACCCAGTCTGGTATTTCCAATTTCAAAATGTCATGGAATCTTTCAATGAAATCACTGTGAAGATTTTCCAAATATTGACAGTAGACGAGCAAGTCGTCGTTATTGCAGGATACTGATAAATTGGGAAAATTATGGAACTCACGTGTGCCGATATTCTTCTTGTGTAAGAGCAGCTACGCACTTCCGTGTGAAAGATCAATCTGTTGAAATCTTCATGATTAGCAACACAAAGCTGATTAAATAACCTGCCATTTAAAGAGTTGTTTCGGATTTTATTGACTACTCTGATGACATGTTTCAATGATTGAAACAGTCGTTCACTTAAATTTCTAGCAACTAAATGCTGTCGATGTATAACGCAATGTACATCAATCACATCAGGAATTTTGTTTTTTAAGCACGACATGAAGCCTTTTTGACACCCTGTCATAGCTGGAGCACCATCTGTAGCAGTTGATATAATATTCTTCAAGGGAATTCCTTTTTCATCACAAAACTTTTACAGTGTTTTAAATATGGTTTCTCCTTTTGTGTCTGTCTCTAAATTTCTAGCAAATAAAAGTTCTTGACATATTTTTTCATCTTTAATGAACCTCACGTAAAGCAACAACAATGCTTCATTAGTTGGTAAAGTGGACTCATCCAATTAAATTGAAAATTGACTAGTCTTCAGAGGATTGCACAATGACTCTTCAATGTATTCAGCCATTTCATCAATTCGTCTTTGCACAGAATTATTGCTCAAAGGAGAATTTCGAATTATATCTGCCGCCGGTTTACGGAGCACAGTAGTTATAACTTCTTTTATCGCCGGCAAAATTAACGTTTCTCCGATGGTGTGTGGTTTACCGGTTTGAGCAATTAACAGAAAGATATTGTATGAAGCTCGAAGTCCATCATCATCTTGCTTAGCAGCCATCGAAAAAAGTTTCGATACACTTGGCTGAGCATTATGCTTCTTTTCCAGATCTTGAAAATAGGCTACATTTTTGTCCTTCTTATCTGGATGCATTTTATTTAAATGATCTTGAAGTCTTGAAGGCTTCATCGCTTCGTTTGAAAATGTTTTTGAACAAAGAAGGCACAAAGGCAAAGATGAGTTTGTCGAATTTTCAATGAATCCATATTTAATATATTCTGCACTGTATTGCCGTTTCTTCTTTTTTGCTTGCGACATGGCTTTTTTTTAAAACAAAATATGTAAATAAAATGTTGAACTTAAATACTCGTTTAAAGATAGCGAGCGAAACCACTAATGAAAATATAAGAAATATTGCGAGCTTTTATATAGGATTTAAATACAGCAAGCACCGACAGGAATAAGGTAAACACACACAAACTCGTTTATCTCTTTCAACGCTCAATCGTACTGAGCAAGTTAGGACAAGTATTGATGAACCAGCCGATTGCTACGACGTACAGTCCATTTTCGTATTGCAAAACCGCCATCTGTCGACCATTCTATTCTGAAAAGGGGCGATACGCTGGGATGGATGGATACGCTGGATTTTTCCTCAGACCGGTTTTTCAGAAGCACGCATGTTAAGTAAACATTTCTCTTTTGTCTCAACCCTATTTTGATGAACTCGAAGTAGACCTGACGCATGCGAAAAAGCGCTGATGGTTTCTGCAAACGAAAACGGACAGTGCGTCTACGGAGCACAACATCATAAGTGCACCGGCTCCCGCAGTTAGTCTTTATCCCCGGAATGTTTGCCACATTTGGCAATTCATGCATTTACACAGCTGTATGCTTTTCGTCATTTTACAACGTACGTGCATACGGCGTGCGGTCTATTTACGAAATCTATGTTAAGTATTTTTAAGTTTTTATACCATCATACAGGGTAGGAATATAAACTAAGTATTCGTTATTTAGTAGGTAGGTTTTAATTCTAGTGAAATTTAAAATATAAAGTAAATCAAATTACAAATCTACCATCGCCCCCTAACCCACGTCAACGCCCCCCATTTTTTTCTGGGCCCCTTAACGCCCCTCTCTAGGTCTCAAACGCCCACAAGGGGGCGTTATCGCCCACTTTGGGAAAGACTGTTTTACATCAATGTGAATGTATTTGTTTATATGGAGCCTTGCTCTATAATACTCTTTCCAGTTGTATTTTCTTTTGGTTGTGAGGAATTATCTCGGGGTCTTAAAGCTTACTTAACTCGTGTATTCTTTAACAATTATCAAGGAGTGCATTACAAAATAAAACACACACACACACACTCATAAAGGGAAGTCCTAATCTAACGGAACTCAGAAGAAAGATTTTGTGAACTGTTGTCCTCACCATAAAAGTAAAATGTATATGCTGATTTTGCTTCTATCCCAATTTAAGAATTCTAAGCAAAATTAGTAATTTTTTTACAAATTTATATTTAATTAATAGGGAATTATTCTAGTAATTGCAGCTTATTTAAAGAACATAAATCATCATAAGAAAAGCTTATAACTGATAGAATAGTGGAAGATAGGAAATGAATTTTTTTAAAGGAAAGTGAAAGCTGTCGTTCTTTTTCCTACTTGAAAATAAATTTTTTACTAGCAGCTTCGACATTAATAAAAATAAAATTCTTTCAATATTAATAACGGCATATATCTTAGAATTTATTTCATTAGCAAATTTATTTGAATCATTTTAAGAATTGATTTACATTTCCGATTATTAAAAGATATATTTATGTGTGGTTTCTCAGAAATTTTACATCTTTAGAAATGTTTCTGGAATTCAAATATATTGCATCTAGGCTTTAAATGTTTCTGCTTTAATTTTCATATTGCGTGATAAGCTTCAATTCGACAAACAGTCCTTCAAATGCGTGACTTTTTACTACATTATTTTGGTTTATCCTCTTACAAGCATATTTTTGTGCGTTTTCTTATGATTTCTGAAATCACAGTAGCTAAAATAATATTTTGTTAACAAACAAAAATATTTTATACTTATAA
Organism: Latrodectus hesperus; assembly: GCA_037975125.1. Lineage (NCBI taxonomy): Eukaryota > Metazoa > Arthropoda > Arachnida > Araneae > Theridiidae > Latrodectus > Latrodectus hesperus. The sequence goes on along the minus strand of CM075852.1, from coordinate 31,692,191 downwards.
AGCATTAGCATAAGCTTTGTTTATAAAGCAATATTTTACTGATATTAAAAAAATATCTGCTCAATATTATTCGATGAACAATAATTTTTTTATTTATTTAAAAAGCACAAACTAAAACTAAATATTTTTATCGTATGATTTGTAGAGCTAAATTCAATCAAAAAGTTAAGAAATCTCAAACTTTTTTTTGTCGCGCCACGATTTTAACGATTTCAAAATATGTCAGCACATAAAGAGAAAGAGATAAATTTAAAAGTTGCTTAATTACCTATAACCGACGATGTAAAATAGCATATGATTATATTTTTGAGTGTATAAAAAATAATACGTACTACAAAAACAACGATATGCTTATCAAAGAATTATTTATTATCGTATCAAAGAATTAGTTACTTCTTTTACAATGTACAAAATTTATCAGAGATTAAATTTATTCTTTAATAAATTCCAATGACATATTAATCAAATTTAATCTTTTGACAAAACCATGTTAGCGTGTTTCTTATTCGCAATATGTTCCTGGAATGATTTCCAAAAAAATAAGATGACTTTTAGATTAACATTGTTATTCCTAATGAAATAGATTATTGACCTTAACACTGGTTTGATTCAGTAAAGTTTCAGCGCTCGTGAAACTTTATTGAACCAAACCAGAATAAAGATCCTAAATCAAAGCAAAAAAGTAAGAAATAGAAAAATTCATTAAATTTCAAGTCTTAAATTTCATCTAGAAAAGTGATGCTTAGTCTATCTTATAAGTAAACGAGTGCGTATCTCTCGAATCAAGAGCAAAGAAGTAAGAAATAGAAACAAAATTAAATGGGTCAGTCCCCATAAAATTCAAGATTTGCATTCATCTTTAAAAAAAAGGTAATAATAAGAATACTTTTAATGAGAAATTTAAACTCGACTTTTTTTGATTATTTAATTTACTTATATTTGGTCGTAAAAACGACACTGCAACTCTTGTATTTTCTATATTTAACAGACTAGGTCTTTTTTTCCTTTTTATGTTGGTTAATACTGAAAATCCGAAATCACGCAAATAAGATATAGAAAACTGTATTTTAATTATTAAGAACACACTTGAAATTTCTTCACGTGGGGCAAATATTTGGTTTTTATTATTTATTTTTTAAAGGTTACCATTATTGAAGATAAAATCAGTTTTTAACTGTAAAAAAACAAGCCTTCTTTTACAATGTACTTTTTAAAAATTTAAACAAACTGTACTTGTAATAAAAAATATTGTAAATTTTTTTACTATACACATTTCTAAAATTTGGCAGTACTCTTAAAAAATTTGGCAGCACACAAAAGTGCAGCTGCACAGTGGTTAAGAATCACTGCATTAGAGTATATGAATTTTAAAAAAACATATCTTATGATTTAAAATTAGTCTCCGATAAAAATGCAGCCATTTTCTTAAATTAATTTTTGAACCAAAAGTAAAAATATCTGAGATTTAGAATTGGAGAAAAAAGGGAAGTATTTAATTTTCTGTGCAATCTGTGTATGGAAAAGGAAATAGGAAAGAAAAAAATATTCTATAGATATTTTCTGAATGACTTGATTTATATTGGAAAAATGGAGACAATATCAATTATTTGTTGCTGAAAGTTTTTGGAATCAGCAAACAACCATCCACGAAAAAAAGTTTTTTGTACCATGAGAGAAACCAAAAAAGAACATCTAGGAAGACATACCATGGTTTCCTAGATGTTCTTTTTGGTTTTTGTACGGGATTTTTGTCCAACCTACAATTCGTGGAATGTTTTCATTCGCACAACAATCAGTGTTAATCGTTTTTTCATCGGCCTATTTCTTCTCAGAATCTACTGAATCGGGTTTGTTGTACACAAATGAAATAGGGTTAGTTCAAATATGTTTTAACTAAAATTAAAATGGAAAAATTCGCTTAACACATTTTATTTAAATATTTGGTAATTAAAGTTCTATATTTAACATATTGCGCATGTGTTTTGGAGAATCATAGAAAAAATACAACATGCTTAGTTAAAATAATAATTTAAAATCACTTGTTTTAAAAGGATAAAATAAAATTTTATTTTTAGATATTTATTATAGTATCACATCACCATCTTAACTGTATTTCACGTAAGAAATTTATTTATAAAATAAAAAATTGCTTTTCAGATAATTTTTGGTCAGCACACAAACTCAAGTGTATACTATGAAAATATCTCGTGATTTTTCAATCACGCTATACTGTTCTAAATCTGATCACAAATTTGTTATGCTACTTATAATTAAGGAAACGATCTGTTTATTATTCAAAATAAAGCGTGATTTTAGCAACACATGAATGTTGTTGTTGCACGAACATACTTCTTTGTAGCTATCCCAGAGTCGTGCCCCACCAGTTAAATGGAGGAAGTCTGGTGAAAGTCTTTGTAGTTTCAAGCAGAAGAACCCTTAATACTTTACCTGCCACTTCCACAAGTATAATTTCACTTGGAGGATATTGCGACCAAGATTAATTTAATGTGCCCAGCCATCTTTAGTGACCACGATGAATCTTCAGTTAAATCGCGATTCAAACTCGCTACTTTCTTATAGTAAAAAAAAGTGTCTTCACCATCCAGGCAGGGATTGCTAACGTGTGTATGTATCATATTTTGATAACAGATATATTTTTTATTCCTCTAAAAATATAGTTTATTAAAAAAACTTGATTATAAATAGAACCAAAGTGCATTTAAAAATACATCTTAAATTTGAAAAAATTAGTTCAGTTTCGAATGATTGTAATAATATCCCTGAAAAAATAAATTTAATGATTCAAGAAACAAATATTAACTTTCATTTTTTTTTTGTGAATCAAAATTTTTACTAAAGATATTAAAAGGAAGATTTATAAAACAATAATCAGTTATGTAGTAACATATAGTAGTGAAATTTGGAAAAATAAAAAAAATAAAAAATACAATTTATCAAGTTTTGAAAAAAAAAAAAATCAAAACCAATTAAATGAAAAAATTTCCACGGTAGAATCAAAAACAATTAGGATCTTGGTCATTTCATTAAATGAAAAAGCATTAAATTTATTACATTTTGGCGTTTGGCATGGTGTGGTCGCAATGAAAGATTGAAAATAAGGGCTTAGGAAGAAATATGAACTAGAGAAACTTTGAACTTGAGATTCAGAGAAAGACCCAAAAGAAGATGATTAGACGATACGATGTTGGAATCTTATTGTAATGTAAATGAGAGGAATTGGGAATCTAAGGTTAAGAAAAAAAAAGTAAAAGAAAATTTGGAGTATACTATTTAGCAATCGTAAACGTATTTCCGGTTGCAGTGTTATGAAGGATGAGAAGCAGATAGAACTAAAATTTACCAATTAGTGTTGTTGTTTTAGTGATTTTAACATTGTCATTTTATAGTATAATTTTCTAAACAGTCAAAAAATATCCTTACTTTTAGATTAGATTAACTGTAAGTCAAGCATGGTATATAAACTATTCATTTTAGAAAGAGAAAGAATCATTAAATGTTTCTTAGAAATTTATCCTCAATTTTTTTAATCATGATTAATTCTCAAAGCTAACACATAAATATTTAAATTATTTATTACTTCTTCTTCTTCTCAGAGTTGGGTTTGTATGTCACTGGGCACCTCTGCTTTTATCAGCATTTTGTACTATTATCTCCAAACCCAATGTCTCCTAGTTCGAGTTGCTCGGGTCACCCACTTAATTAATAAAGTCAGATAACCCTTTAATGGAATCTAGGTGTAACTCTCTAGTATGGATGATACATAAAAAAGTTAATCTAGGGAGGGCAAGAGCCTCGCATTCGTAAATGATATGCTTGGCCGTTTCCTCTTGCGTATGACATTTCCTGCAGATAGGGTCTTGCTGAAACAGTCCCATTTTATAGAGGTATTTTCTGAAATAGTAGTGTCCAGTTATGAAGACTACGATTAAACGTATCTTCTGCCTAGAGCATCTTAGAATTTCAGAGGCAATCCTCGCTGATGATCCACAGATCATACTTTTAGCGTGGGTTTGACCAGGAGTGTTGAGCCAAGCTTCATACATCTTCCGTTTTTCCCGTCTAAGAACATTGGTTTTTGCAGTCTTCAAATTGATCCCACAAAAAGGTTCTGCACCGATGGGAGCAAAAGACGATCCTTGTTTAGCAAGTTCATCAGCCCTTTCATTACCTTCGATACTTTGTGCCCTGGCACCCATACAAGGATCACATTGTTTCTCGTTGCCATTTCTGTAAGAAGGTTTCTACATTCCAAAATCATTTTAGATTTGATTTCGAAAGAACTGAGCTCTTTTAAAGCGGCTTGACTGTCACTAAAAATGAGAACCCGATTACCGTGGTAGCCCTTCCTCATATTTAGTCGCAGACAGTGGATAATGGCCAAAACTTCTGCCTGGAAGACCGTAGCGTATCGCCCAAGGCTTACAGATAGGCTGGTTCTTGGTGACACGCCACATACTCTCAGTCTTAAGAGGGTGTTTTTCAGTGATCCAATTGCGTACCAGATTAGATCTCCAGTTTTAGTTTCGAACATGTTGTTATCCCATTCGTCTCTAGTTGGAAAAACTATTTCAAATGTCCTTTTAAAAATGTATGACTTTTCTATGATGTCCGAGGGCATCAGGAAAGCAGGATCTTGAATTTTCCTGGTAATACCCCTGTGCCATTTGGCAACATGTGATCGTACCATTGGTTTTGTAACTTCATTCTGTATGCTGTCATTTTGGCAGTGCTGCAGATGAAGATGTCTAAGGGAGTAAAATCCAACATAACTTCCAATGCTCTGGTTGGTGCGGTGGACATTGCTCCTGTGATGCAGAGACAGGCCAGTCTTTGTAGACCTCCTAGTCTGTCAGTCAGTCTTCTGTTCCACCTTACGCCACCAGATCACACAGGCATATGTGAGAATGGGCCTGACAATAGCTGTGTACATCCACAGCATCAGGTTTGAATGTAGACCCAAGTTTTTAATAAGCATTCGCCTGCAACCCATAATGCTTTTCTTTGCTCGGTTAATTTTATCATTAATGTGATTTTTCCAGGTGAGTTTTTGGTCTAAATAAATGCCCAGATACTTCACCTCTGAAGCCACATTGATTTCAACATCAAAACGTCTTGGTATGAAAAAACCCTTCGATTTCCTTTTGCGTGTAAAAGGTACAAGGTAGGTTTTCTGAGGATTAACCAGTGGGTCCCTATCCATGCACCATTGACCTACATAACTTAGAGCATACTGCATGAGATGACGAGTTATGTCGAAATCTTCACCAAGGATTAGGATGGCAATGTCATCATTATAAAAAATCTAAATGATAAGGATATCCTTGGGTATAGTAGCCCTTATCATTTAGATTTTTTTAAGGCTATTTACAACTAGGTTCCAAAGTAATGGTGAGAGAACACCTCCTTGAGGACAACATCTAGTAGTTTTTTTATCAAATGATTCCCCAAAGATGCTCATTTGTATACATCTATCCAAAATCAAGGCCTCAATCCAAGTACACAGGGTCTGATTAATCCTCGCCTCTCTGAGTGCATTGAGGATGGATAGATGTGTTTTATCAAAGGCACCTTGGATGTCGAGGAAAGTTGCCAAGGCAATTTCTTTTTGTACCAGAGTGGTTTCAATCTTAGAAACTAGCTGATGTAAAGCAGTTTCAGTAGATTTGCCGGGTTGATAGGCAAATTGAAGAGCATGCAAGGAACTATTACTACCAAAGTAATCTCTAATATGCCGATCTATGATTTTCTCCATAATTTAATGAAAGAATGAAGAAAGACTGATAGGTTTTTAAGACTTGGCCTTGTTATAGGTGTCCTTGCCAGGTTTAGCAATGAAAACAATCCTAGTCTTCTGCCATATCTTTGGTATGTAACCCAGTGCTAAGCTAGCTCTGTAAATTCTACTTAGCACTGGTATGATAACCTCCTCTGCTTTCTGGATCATGATGGGCATAATTCCATCAGGCCCTGGGCCTTTTAGAGGTTTAAAGGCAGAGATTGCCCATTTAACATTGTTGTAGTTAATGATATTTTTAGCGATGGTCCACTGATCGCTATTGACTCGTTTCAAAGGGCCAATGCAGTGCTCCCCTTCGTTGCTATAAATATCTCTAGCTCCTGGAAAGTGGATTTTGGTCATAATTTCCATAACCTCATTCCCAGAAACAGCAAAATTACCCTCCTCGTCCTTTAAGGTGCCAACCAAAATAGGTTCATCCCTTTTGAGGTGTTTTTGGAGTCTAGCTCCTTCAAAGATAGAATCTATATCTTCACAGAACTTCCTCCAGGAGTTAATTTTGCGTTTCCTAACAAGTTTGTTATAATTAGTGAGGGCCGTTTTAGTTCTCCCATTCACCATTTTTCTTAGCTTTATTAAAAAATTTCCTAACATTTGCCCTTTTGGTTGCTAGAGAGTCATTAAACCAAGGACATTGGAGCTTAGCTCTCCTAGTACGAATAAGGTAATTGTTATAAGAATCTAAAATACTACTTTGCAGAAGGTCTCCTGTAACTTCTAGATTGTAGTTGTCTCTAATAGGTCTGTTCACGAGCTCAACCAACCCAGTCAAATCCTCCTGGAATTTCTTCCAGTCCGTCCTAACTGGGTCTCTAAACATGCGATCCAGACACACATTAGAGTGAATTTCAGAATGGATGTTTTGATTGTCTGAGCCAGATAGTCTGCCATCTACTTTCCAATTTTTGATATTTTTACTAATTAGAGTTGTCGCTATAGTAATGTCAATTACTTCAGATCGATTAGAAGTAATTAAAGTTGGTTCGTTGCCCTCATTTAGAATATCTAACCAGTAGTTTAGAATGAATTCTAAAAGGCATTCACCTCTTTTATTTGTGTCCGTGCTTCCCCAGATGACATGGTGAGCATTACAGTCTAGTCCTAGGAATACCTGTAAGTTGTTGTCCCTGCAAAACTTATGAGCTTGTGCAGAGAATGGTCAGGTGGAGCCTTCTCTTCATGGGCAGGTACACAGAGCCAAAAACAATTTTTCTGTCCCCTCCCTCTATGTTGAGTCTGACTTTCACAGCTGTCAGATCCCTAAGGATAAATTCAGAGAGGGGTAAAACCTCAATGTTTTTATGTAAAAGTATGCAAGTTCTAGCATTACTATTGGTACAATAGATAAGCTTACCTTTAGTTCCTTTGAGGCCACTGATTCTCCCCCTAACCAGCCAGGATTCCTGAATCAGGGCCAGGTGTATATCCCCAGCAAGAAACTTCTTACTGAGGTTAGTGGTACCACTTCTTCTGTGGTGGAGGTTGGCTTGAACTACATTCACCCCCATCAGCAGGAGTGGGTTTGTTAAGCATTTTTGCCTGCACTTGGTGAAGTCCGATATAAAACTTATATCCCCTTACACCAAGTGTGGCAGCATCTAGTTCGGGTACACTAAGAACGATGGTCTGCCCAGTTGGATCGTTCTTAATGTTAAGAACGTTCCATTCTGTTAGAGTGACCCCACCGTTCTGTGCCTCGATTTTCCATAGAACCTCTTTAAACTCCAGTTTACTGCAAATTTTCGGCAGTTTTGCAATTATCTTGGTGGTTCTGACAAGTTTCCTTGCCTCACCCACCAAGAGTTTTTGCTCCTGCCAGGGGCTTATGTCACTGACAGTCTGTTCCAGCCACTTTGAGCTCCCCAGATCTGCACAGTTGACAATGAGTGCCCCATTCTCAAGTTTATAGGATAGGAAGGTTGGGGCAAAACCCTCCTCATTCCTTTCTATATTCTCGGTTAACAAGAATTCCAGATCGGAGGCCCGTTTCTCTGTTAGCCGTTTTTCCAGATGGCCCTCTATGAGCACAGCCATCTTGACAGCCGTGAGAGCCACCCTGTAGGTAAATCCTCCAGGTCCTTCTCTCCTGGCAGTCTTTCCGGCCTTGCCTTCTTCTGTCCGGTTGGCGAGACGCTTCTCGCCTTTGGTTGCCTTGGGTTTTTCAACCCAAGTCCCCTCGGCGATTTTGCGTTCCTTTACCAGCTTCTTTTTCTGGGCACCAGAAAGTCTCTTTTAAGCTTGATTCTGGTCAGAAAGTCAGTCATGCTAGCGATAGCTTCCTGACTCTCACCAGAAGAATATGGTTTGGAGGTCATTTCTACCTCCTGTGAAGGATTCATTGCTGCCCCTTCACTAGATTGCCTCTGGGTTCCCTTGTCTTTTTCAGCAAGGTCTACTTCAGAGGCTTCACCTGCAAATGCAGAAAGGTTTGTTATTTCTTGTGTCTTTTCAGCCACAAGATAACAATTAATAAGCTCAGGTAATATAAGTCCACCCAGCATTGCCTGAGTTACTGGGCAAGGCAAAAAAGCTCTAGAAGTTCGCCAGGCAACTAGAGGCTCCGTTAAGACACCATTACCGCGGTGCCAAATAGCCCTAGGCACGGGTCGCATAACACCAGGGCTTACGGGAGCTGTTTCACGGCCTCTGATTCTGTATTCAAGGCTATCCTGTCATTCCTACAGGACGTTCGGCGATCCACCACCTGTTAACGCGCCTAGTAGCTGCTCAGGCCCCAGGAAATTATTCATTATATTAGATGAAAAAGTATTCTATTATAAGAGTAATTATTAAAAGAAAATTGACAGAGTAATTATTAAATTTTATATGCACAGTTGTATGAAATAGATATTTTAATAATTTTATGATTTAATGAAAAGTTTCACTTTTATATGAAGTTTATAGTCCAAATTAGTGTAATTTTTGGAAGAAATGTCGCAACATTTATGCTTTTAAATTTTTAAATTTGTGTTATTTTGACCGATATGATATTTACATGCACATAAAAAAAATTAAAGTATTGTGATTTGAAAATGGATAAAAAATAATCGGGGAACACGAACACACACACGCACATGTATATGTGTGTGGAGGGTAAAAAATCAATATACTTCACAGGATATACACTTTGATGCAATCGTTTTTACTGACAGAAGTAAAATTTAAATATATTTTTTTCTTCATTCTGTTTTATATATTGTTGTCGCAACTGTCTTCGTAATGAAGTATGATTATTAAGTATTTGGGCTTCTCTTAGTAAGTAAATATGAATAAAAAATATAAAACGAACTTTTTGTGCTAAAGTTTTACAAATATGCTTTTTATTACTTCAGCAATATTAATTAAAAATTTTTTAGCGTAATCAAGACAACAGTTTTAAGATTCAAAAGAGATTATTTACAAATATTGCAGTTATTAATTTAAAATTCTATTAATTAATGAAATTAAAAAATTTAAATCATCCTTGCTGATTTAAATTAATTATAAAGTGGATATTTTGTCTTATCTTTTTTATTTTGGTTTTTCTTCTGTTCTATTATTCATGTGTTAATGGCTTGAATCAATGGAAAACGGCTTCTCAAATCGATGCTTTGGATCTTATATAAGAAATCGTTTCTTTGACAAAATGAACTTCGACACTGTTCTTAGACATTCCATGGTGAACTTCGCCTTGTTTGCTGCCGCTCGAAGAATTCGATATGAAGACTGGCAGCAAATTCGTCAACAAGTTATAACTACAATGACATCTCAATACGATGCCGCATTAATTATGTGTGACATAGAATCTGACGTGGTTTGACGTCATGGATATTTAAAACCAATGATAATTGTAATAAAGTGGCATAGTCAGTATCTCAGCTGGATCAAAAGAAACAACCCTTTATGTTTAACAATATCGAAAGTAAGCAAATTTTTATACTTCTCATTCATATTTTATTATGAGATATGTTTCAATTTCTTGCATTTTTTTAGTGATGTGCTAAATATCGTAAGATGTAAGTCAAGGTCTAATGGCAATGTTATTCATGGTGACGTGCTACTAGCAATTTAATTTAGCAGGGCGTATACTTTACAAAGATGTGTCTGGTCAATTTAATAATTTCTAAGTTATTTTCCTCAAGTGCGGAATTTATCATAGCTATAAAGATTAAATATGTGTGGCAGTTTCTATGCAAATGTATTTAATTTCTGTCATACTTATGAAAGTCATATCATCATAAAAGGCTGGAAGAGAATTTTATTCATTGAATAACTTAAAAAAAATCGTCGAGTACACAATCGCAGATTTAAAAATTTATTAAATGAACAGCGTTATAAGATATAACAGTCCTGCCATGGATATTGACATTTATAATACAATGGATTAATTTTAAAAAAAGAATCCGCTGGCGCACGAATTGCACTTTTAAAACTCGTTGCTAATTGTTATGATCTAAATTTTATTATTATTATTAATGATTTTATCACTTATTAATAGATTCAATAAATATTTTAAAACTTTTATTAATTATAATTTAAAAAAATATATATGTTTCTAGAATATTGGGCTGTATATATAGGGAAATGAGGGATTTTAGAGAGGAGAGAGAAACCCAGGATGTGTGCAGGACATGAAAGCGAAGGTGTGAAGGACGCATGGATGGGCGTTCAATGGATGCTGCTTCTTTTGAAAGCGCTTCAGTTGTTTTAGACGCACGCAGGTAATTTTAAATATTTTAATTAATATTGGCTTTTATCTTTTGTAAATATTGGTGAAAACAATATCGCTGATCATTTACTTTTTTATATAAAGAATGAGTTGCTAAATTTGTAGATATCTTTGCACACAGATTTCAGAATTAATACAGAAAAGTATATTAAATGATAGAACATTTTGTGCTTTTAATATGCCGTACAATTCTTATGTGTCTCTTGTTGTTGTCGTTGGCCAGCTAGGCTGGCAATATGGGATGCGTTGCTCCACTTTTCCAACTGAACCATATTTAGTATGGAGTCCAACTTCTTCAGTACATACATGCCGTAGGAACCCGTTTATAGGGTAGGCAACCATTCACACCTCATTCATACAAGGAAGGGACAAAGACAGGATTGATAGAAAGAGAAAGTACATCCAAGCCCGAACCGGGATTCGAACCCAGAACCTTCTTATGTATTTGTCTCTTAAAAAAATTCAATAAATACTTTAATTTATCCTTAAGAGAAATATTAATGTATATTGATAGTAAAATTAGTTTTTAAAGCACGAGTCATAGTTCACAGAAATTAACATAGAAATCATTAATTTTCATATTCATTGATCACATGAATCTTCCTAAATCAGATTAGAATATTATATCAATGCTTGTGTTTCGTACGGAATATTATGTTGCAAATACATATTGAATGCGTTCAATAAATATAGAAATGCAATACTATTCATTTATACTATTTTTTGAGTATTTTTAAAGGTGTAAAATTTTTTTAAATTATTTTATTTAAAGGAAATAAGACTATCATTTCACTATTATTTTTTTCAATAAAAAGTTGAATTTTTTTATATAATTCTCAGATATACAATACTTATTCATTTAATATCAGTGTTTATACATTAAAGGAAATTTTTGTATTTGAATACAATTATTGATTCATTAACTTTTATTAACAATCAGTATTTAGTATAACATCAATATCAAACTTGCTGAAGTACAGGGATTTAAATTTAGTCTCAACATAAACATGTATTTTCACTGAACTTCTAATATTTTGTCAGCATTTCTGAAGGGCTTTTGCAATTTTTTGCAATTTGAAGCAAAATTAATTTTTATTTAAATTACTCTAAATATTTATTAAATTTATATTAAATATAATAAAAACAATTTTAATAATAGGCGCTTATGAATTGAATATAAGAAAAGAATGTTTAAAACGAATTTTTAAAAAAATGTCTAAAAATTTATAAAAGTTCATCATTTCTGCATAATTTTTCAAACTCGTTGTAGAAAATAATTAAATTTTCCGTGTAAAGAAAAATTAAAACAATAAAATATGTTGAGATTTTTTATATATAAACAGCATTTCAAAAATTTAATTTAATAAAAATAATATATCCTAGACAAGTATTATTCATAGAATAAAAATAACCATGGAATAATTTCTTTATTCATAGAAGTTTTTCTTTGGCTTTTATTTATTTATTCTTTTTTATATATCACAAGTGGTATTTTTTCCTCTTATAAGATGTTTAATTTTTCCGAGATATTTCCTGTATGGTTTACTTTCCTAAATATAAAATTTAATTTTTAGATGTCTTCTGCATGTATATGGAATAACTAATCAATAAATAGACACAGAACTTCGAAACATCCATTTTTATTTTTACTTATACATAGATATATGAAAAACAGTAAGAAATGTGTTTTAACATGCAGCTTTAGACATATTTTTTTATTTCAACAAAATAACAATTCAAAAACTAAACCTACGGAATTATTATTACTACCATTTGTAAAAGAAATTGCAATGGAGAGAAGAAACGCGTCATGTTTTTCAATAATACACATAACTTTAATTTGCATACATCAGTGACCATTTTGGAACAATCAAATATCAGTTAAGAGATTTATGAAAATATTGCTTAATTTAATCGAAATTATTTTTGCAATTCAAATATATCGTTAATGGAAGAAATTGAAATATTGACATGAAATCATTTTTCTTAATATTGATATTTCCAATTAGTAGCAAATACAAAAGTTTAATTGAAAATATATATAGATACAGCCTTTTTTCTTATTACAAAACTGACAGCAATAAGAAATGTACAATAATAATAAGAAATGTCTAAAGTAATCGTGCCAATAAATTTTTCTATTAATAAATGAATCACAAATTAAATCGAAAATAGTTACATGCACCCTACTAAATAAATGTATTTAGAAAATGAAACAGAAACTATTTAATAAATAAAATAGAAATAGTAACCTGCAGTTTACTAAACAATAATTGATTCTATTCATTTTATCATTGCTCTCCCTTCTTTTAATTTTATTTTTCATATCCCTAAATCGATTAAGAAAGTAGTGTATAAGCACATATTATGATTGCAGTAAACTGCAATTGCAGTAGTTTTACAAGTTTCTATTGGCTTCTGAATAGAAAAAAAGGTTGACAACCCACCGATTTAAAACCCATTTAATTGAATTACTTAAATAGGTAAGTTAAATAGTACAAAGAAAATGTGTCGTTTTTAAATAGTTGCAGTAAAAAAAAAATTAAAATGTATTTTTCAAATTTACTTCTTGCCCTATTTTTTAGAAAACAATATTGCAAACATACCTATTTTAAAATAATATATATCGCGAAAAATTTCGATAATAAGAATTAACATCTTTATACTCATAAATTTCCACAGAATTTCAAATGTCTAAAATCGAGAAAAAAAAAACAAACCGCAATTTATTTATTTTTTGGTGATTTTATAAAATATATTTTTTTCTTCATTTATACATTAGCATTAGTCTTAACAAAACGAAAACAAGTGTTGCAAAAAAGTAACATTCGAAGAATACGCTGATAGAAAATTTAAATAGACGCCTATGTAGATTCCCACATCATGAATAAAACATTAACTTAGTCAACATTTGCTTTACTTTAGGAATTATCGAACGAAGAGCAAGTTAAATCACTTGGCTGCTTTCCAACTTTTGACTGGTTTAGAAATTAGAATGTTTTCTTTTGTAATTCGCTTTTTATGCGGAAAGACATCGTCACACATAACAAACCACGTGTTTTAAATGTTAAAAGGCGGGAATAGTCACGTAAACGTTCTTTTTCATATCGATTCGGTTCAGGAATAATATTGTTGCCATTCTTTTTCTTAAAAATGATTTTTTTCCCATTTATACTTTTAAATGTTATCAAATAGCTATTTAAAAGTCGCCGGGTATTGAAAATGGTAATAAAAAGATTTTCTGGTTTGCCGTTTGCATGAATAATTTATACATTTTTGAATCTTGTGCAGAAAAATTGGGTTTAAATATTTAGAATATAATGCTTTGATAAAATAAAAAAGAGAAATATTTTAGAAAGAATATTTTGTTAAGAGAAAAATTTGTAACAAAGTTAAACGTGATTTTAATATGAATATAGAATTCTTTTTTTAGAGATATAAGCATAAATTTGTAATTTTTAACAATTTTCTTTTTACATTTTATCATATAACACTCATAAACATCTTTTTTTATTTTTTTTTTATTAAAAAACATGATTTACCACGAAATATTATTTAATGTACTTTCGAAATGTGGTTGTTGATTTCTGAGACTGTTTATAGCATTTTATATTACTGAATTTGAAATTGAATAATTAAAACGCTATATATTGTGAACTGAATCAAAAAATTAATGAGAAGTCTGCCATTTTCACTAACGATTGGTTAATGAAATCTGAACTATTTAATGTTTACAATAAAATGCATTGACAATATAGTTTAAAAAATACGTAACCTGCTGACTGAAATGTAATTAAATGTTAATTTCTAAAGAATAATGTAAATTAATAAAAAAATTAGGCAATAAAAATAATTACAATAATAAAAGTTAGTATGACTTTATGTTAAAGTATTATTTTTGTAATCCATAAATTTTTCACACAATATCAAAAACATTTCTAAATTAAAACATAAATCTTTTTTTCAATGTCTTAACTGTTCATTTAACTGTTTTCTAAGAAAGTCACTGATGTAGCACTTGTTCCCATGCATTAGACACCATACAATATGTCATATTAAAGTCAGTATCAAAATTATAAAAGTAACAAAATTACAAGAGAGCGTATAAGACACAACAACGTTATAAACTTTGTGCAAGTAATATTAAAAATTGGTGAGTTGTACAGAACATCTTCATATAAAACAATTCACACAAATGCATCGCTGAAGTGAGAGCTCTTTTCAGCCGCAGTTCCCAAGAAGAAAAAAGAGCAACAAAGATGCAGAAAAAGTTCTCGTGATTACAAGGTGCAATGATGCCAGATTTTTCAGTTAAGTACTCAACAAAAAAGAGCCATATATATTTCATTTTTAGAGTAAAAAGATTGTTAATTATTGTATGATACATTTTTATAAACCTAATATTTTGATCAGAGGCTTGACGAGATAAAATTTATGATATGATTAAAAACGAAACTTTTAAATAGAAATTAATAGAATTTGTGTTATACATCTTAAATGTAAAAAAGTTTTGAAAGAAAAAACAGCTGGAATGGTTATGAATATTTTGAATTATTTTTTAATTTCCGTCAATAACTTGAATGCCTGAAAATGTCTAAAAATAAATTTTGATTTAAATTCTATATCATGATAAATGTTTATAATAAAATCTTCCCAACTATCTGTTATATGCAATATGCTTAAAACGGAAATATAGTATCAATAATATATATTCATACTTGTGTAAGTGTAACAAGACTTTAAAAATTAATTATAAGACAGAAAAATCTTGAATACATTGCTTTATTTATTATAACTTAAATAAGAGGCTTTAATTTTGAGTTTTCACATAACTTTTGCATATTAAAGATATATAGTATACTAAATAGTTTATAAATTTGTTGGGTAATATTTCGCTGCTTAATAGATTCAGCTATATATACATAATTAAATTTCTCAGAAAATAGTTTGATGTATAATAACATTTTTACATTTTCATTGGTTAAAGCTTATCTGTTTTTTAAAGAGAAAATATTTGATTCAAAGTAAGTACATTACTGATAAAAAATAGCTTCACTTGGACTTAATCTGAAAAACTTCTGAACTATTTTAAATATGCAAACAAATATCATTGTTAACGTTTCCATAATCATTAATATTTGGATGAAAATATTGTGTTTAAAATATCTAAAAGGAATTTATGGCATCATAATCGCAACTATGAATTTAATATAATACATTAAACAAAAATGAATAATTTAGAAATTCATTATAAATTAAAGAATGGACATAAAAACTAATTCTATTCAATGGTGCTCTTTTTGTAATCTTTTCTTTCTTTATGTGAAAGACAATCTAAAAGGAAATCACGCCAAGCGCTTTTGAGAGGGTAATTTTCGGTGTCAAACCATGACGTTCCGAAATTACCAAGGAAGACCTAGTTGTTAGCAAGTACACTCATAGGACAAACTAATGTATTTACAGAGTTTGGCAACACAATTTTCATGTTAACAAACAAATAAAATTTCTGAAGTTGATTATGATAATATTTTAAGATTTTTTTAATTATAAACACAAATTATTATAGTTTATTGATCTAATGATGATGTTTTTCCTATAAATGAAATCATCATTTACAATAGAATTTAATTTCTTCCTGAAATGTTAAATAATTGCCTTATTTAATACTTCTGTATAACAGCTTGAAAATTTGTTCATGAACTCTTTTGATATGCGCAGTTAATAACAATATGATAAAACATTGATGCAATCATGATTCATATGTTAACAACATGTAGATTTTGTTATATGTTTTGGACAAGTAGGTTTTGTAATATATGGTTTATTTTTGAATAACATTGTATTTTCATAATTCCTCATTTTAATTAAAAAAATGCAAGATTTTGAAATTAGTACAATTAATCACCACTTGAAAATATTAGCTCTTAGTTGAATAAAAAAAAATTCTAAATTGCTTAACTGATAAAATGAAGTCATATCAAGAGATATCGAATATTTATTACATGAATATCTTTAGTTTGATTAATTTCAGTTTTTATAAATGATCTTTTGCTGATTATTATTTAAATGTTTGCCGCCAAGTTTAAGCAATTGTAAAATAATTTCTTCATAATTTTGCAGTAATAATCGTTTACTTAAAAGGAATATTTCTCTCGTCAATAGGTTTCTCAATGTGAAGCCCTGTCATTCAATTTCGCTTTCCACACGAGTAAAATAATTTTTGCGAAACATAAAATTTTAACAACACAGCACAATTATTTACCAACGTTTAATACATTCAAGACAAAATACTTACGTAAATTTGCTATCAACGAATAAATATTTTAAGTTAACGCAGATTTAAGTACATTTATCACATAAATGACATGAAATGCTGACTTTATACTGACCATGGTCAAAATCCTAATCACATTTCCGTAACGACTTTTTTTTAACAATAAATTGTAATGAATTTTAATATGCTTTCAACATAAATCAACATCATATACGCATTCATCAACAAAAATGAGAATGCAATTTAGAATAATTTTACTTTTTTTTTACACAAATACAGAGATATTAAATTTTTTATAATTTTTGAAAGACTTCTGATCAACATAAAATATAAATTAACCGTAGAATATTTTACAAACAACAAAGTAGATAAATTTGGATTCCATCTAAAGTTTAAAACAGACATTTAAACGACATGATTAGTTTCATTCAATCAAGATCCACTATAATTAATAATTTTTTGTGTTCAATTGCCTCTTTGATATTCTCATTTTGATCGCTTTAAGATTCACAAGAACACAGACTTCACTCCACGAGGCTTTGCCGTGCTCCACCCTCCTCACCAGTGGCAAGTTGCTGCTGCTGCTGCAGCTGTTGCTGCTTCTTGACGTCCCAGGGAGCGTCGTACCCATCTCCAGGATTCAAGATGCCGACAATGGACGTAGACGTGACCACACCTCGGCGGCTGGAGGGGGGCTGTAAGTGGGAGGCCGGATGTAGCCGTCGCGATGCAAAGTCAGTTGGCCTTCTGGCAAATGTCCCGCTAATTGCTGCTGTAGGACTAAGGGGAACATAAAAACCATATGCATAACTAAACATATTTACAGGTATCAATAATAATCTTATACTACTTCAATAATTCCAGTATAACAGATTCAATCACTGTACAGTATAGGTACATGATACAGTAGAACTCCAATTACCTGAACCCCGTCTATCCAAATCGCTTTCAAAATTTAGAAAAATAAATTAGACTGAAGAAGAGACGGAAAAGGAAAAAGCTCAAGAAAAGGAAAGATAAGAAGAGGGAAAAGATGAGAATGACGTTTCACTTGAGAAATTCAGGAACATTCTTTTGTAAATTCCTGGATGTTCAGCAGTTAGGGCTAAAGATATAGGAGGATGGATTATGCGCCAGGCACTGGATTTCAAATTGCAATCAATAGTCAATTAATTGAAAGTGTCTAGGAAGAAGACGACCGTAATGTCCAAGTTGAAGCAGACCCGGGACAATCCACTAGAGAAGCATGTGCCGGCCTGCTTTGAAGTGGATGGAGCGTCAGCCCGAGATTGACCACATGCAAATTTTTACTGCCAGGCGCATGCGCAACTTGACAGCATGAAAACGGTTGAGGACAGTGATACAGCTTACTCTGACCGAGATGTTCAGCAAACAGTAACTTTCATTTACAGCACTGTACATACATGCTGTATTAATGTACCCTTGTAAGCACCTTAAAATGTAAAAGTATTGCCTTTTCATTAAATTATTTTTCTTTGAAAATATTTTCCCCCAATTTTCTACATAAAATGATTAATTAAAATAAACAATTTTTCAAAAAAATTATTTAAATGAATTTTGGATTATTCGAATAGAATTTGGTCCCAAGTGATTCCGATAATCGGAGTTCTTCTATAATTACTCTAAATTATAATCTGCTTCAGGAATTCTAGTACAATAGATTCAATCACTGTACAGCGTAGGTACACGCTACTATTCAGAAAGCATAATTGATTGGGATGAGTGAAAACGATAATAAAATTGTCAGAACGGTTGTTAAGGTTGCTTTCATTTTATAAACTCCTTTTTCATAAATTAAATTTAATAAGAGCTGTTGTTACATAAAATGTATTAAAAACTTAGCTGAAAACGAGATTATTAAAATACACTGGCCTCAAAAAAATAAGGAACAACATGTTTTTCGAAGTTCACTATAAAAAAATTGACACTAACAAAACAATTTATAGTTTATATAAATGATAAAAACGAACTTTATGCAAATTTATGCAAAAACGGTAGCTATCACTTTTTTATAGTTAGAATAGCTATATATGAGTGCGAGAAAAAATATGCAAATATAAGCCTTTCGTAATTACGCGTGTAACTTTTGTTGATTTACAACTTTTGTTAGCAGTTTCCTTGACATTAGGCAGTGGGGTCCCGCAATGTCTGAGAGAAGCCGTTTGCCCGATTCGTTTAGGTGGTGGGCGGTTGGATGGATGGAAATGGGTTTATCACAGGCTGATGCTGCTAGAGGCCTTAATGTGTCTCGCAGTGGGGTCCACCGTCTCTGGATTCAATATCAAAGTGAAGCTTTTGTATCCAGAAGACATGTTCCAGGCCAACCACGAGTCAAAACACCTGCAGAAGACCATTTTATATCTCTTTCGGTCCGAAGGAGAAGAAGAATTTCTGTTCCATAACTTGTTGCAGACCTCTCTGTAGCATCGGGGAGAAGAATATCCGCTAGTACGGTATGAAGGCGTCTTCACCATGCAGGTCTCTATACAAGGTGACCAGTTGTGTGCGTACCCCTCACCGGACGACAAAGAAGAGCTCGCATATCTTGGGCAAGAGAACACGTTTCCTGAACCAGACAGCAATGGGCTTCTGTACTCTTCACACACGAGTCCAGGTTCACATTGGAGAGCGATTCAGGACGTCTTTTGATCTGGAGGGAACAAAACACCAGATACCACCAATCCAACATTGTGTAAAAAGACAGTTACTGCGGCGGTGGAATGATGGTTTGGGCTAGTATCTCAGTCGGTGGTCACACTGACTTGCATGTGTTCCAGGGAGGAACTGTTACTGGTGTGAGATATAGGGATGAGATCCTTGATCCATATGTTCGCCCATATGCCGGTGCAATTGGCAATGATTTCATTCTGGTGGATGATAACGCACGAGTTCACCGAGCTGTAGTTGTTGAGGAATATCTTGAGGATCTTGGTTTGGAGCGAATGGAATGGCCAAATTAATCTCCAGACCTGAATCCAATATAACATGTGTGGGAGTATCTTGGTAGACAGGTTTCTGCTTTAAATCCTCCTCCAAGGTCGTTAGTAGAGCTGGAACAAAGCTTATTCTGTGTTTGGTCTTCGTTTCACATTTCGGTAACCGACAACTTAATTGACAGCATGGAAAGTCGATGCCGCCAATGCATGCAAGCTAGGTGTAGGCATATCCCTTATTAAAACTCATTTTTGTTATGCTTCTATTACTTTTTACCACACAAAACTGTGTGGTACTGTCTTGGAAAAATTATTCTTTTTTCCAAGAATGGACTTTTTCAGCGAGATTTCATTTTTTGTTGTAAATCCTTTTGCTTTTTTCTTATGTAAACTTCTATGTTGCAGTCAATAAATACCTGTTTTGTGCACATGTCATCCAAATTTGGTCTTTCTACATTCATTCATTTGCAAATTAGGCAAAAAAAAAACCGGTTGTTCCTTAACTTTTAAAGGCCAGTGTATCTTATATACGATAAAAAAAATGTTTGAAAATCTAACTGTGAAATACATAGATTTTAATATTGTATTATTTTAGAAAAATCAGCACATTTTGGAATTTATTTAGGCTGTTTTTGTAATGTATTTCTATTTTATTTGTAATTTTTCTAAATAAAAGCTTTTTAATTATTAATTCAATTTAAAGGAGAAATTTAAAGCTATAATAATTATTTTATTTAAAATAAATGAAAAGTTATCTTTTTCAGGACTGGTGGCATCATCTCATTCAAGTAATAGTATCATATATATATATATATATATATATTATGTATATATTAATACTTAATAACATTTTTTTACATTTTTATATCTAAACTGTAAACTGAAATCTTTGAAAAAACGAAAGAGAACTCAATTAAGTACTAAAATTTTGGTTTAATTTAGGCTTTCATTGTACTGATATATATTTAGTGATGTAAATATAAAATTAAAAAAAAATTATTTCAAAATGATAACAGTTCGAAACAATTTTTCTTTAAATATGTTACTCTGCTGGCTATGTTTAAAAATTAAAATATCTATTCCCTCATGTATTAGTATTATTAAAGACTATTAATTTTAATAGAATCTTCTTACAAGCTTATATTTTCTGAAAGTTTTGCTAATCAATTCATATTAAATACAGAGAAATTTCACAAAGACTGAAAATAATTAGTATTATAACTATTAGTGTTAGTAAAAAGTACTTAAAATAGTTATGATTCCATAAAATAGCTGGAACTCAAAGAAATTTTAAGTAATTTATTAATTTAAAATTTGAGCTTATGTTATTTCAATAATGTACATAACGTCATAAATCATATAACTGAAGAGAACTCAAAAGCCATTTCTTTCACCTTTACCTAAATGCCGGTGTTGCCTGAAAACTACTCTTTTGTAGCACACCCAAGCAAAGACAATTGTAGTGACGATAACGACTACGGAAGCAGCAACTGGAAGCACAAAGTAATGTCGGAAGTAAAATGGAATGTCTTCCTCTGATGATCGGAAGCCGATGTTAGTTTCTGAAAGTAAAATAATCGATGAATTAATTTCTCTCATGTCATTCAAATTTAAACTCACATTTATTAAAAAATCCTTACGTAATATATTTATAATTCCAATTTAATTAATATTTTCAGACTGAACTTATAAATTTTATTACATCTATAAAAGCATTTAATATTTGAAGATTGATAGAAACTTTCGAGTAGTAAAAACTTTCATCACAAATCGTGCTGATAATATGAGATATTGATAAATTTTAAATTAAAAAAAATTATTTTAAAGTAATGCTAATTTTAATAAAGTAGCTTTAATATTAATTTCCGATCTTTCCTTGAAATACTAACAAATAGAGTTAATAATTGGTATTATTTAACACACCGAAATTATTTTCATTCTTCTTAGAGTTGGGTTTGTATGTCATTGGGCATCTCTGCTTTTATCAGCATTTTGTACGATTAACTCCAAACCCAATGTTTCCTAGTTCCAGTTGCTCGGGTCACCCCTTTATTAATAAAGTCCGATAACCCTTTAATGGAGTCTAGGTGTAACTTTCTAGTATGGATAATGCCTGAAGATGTTAATCTAGGGAGGGCATGAGCGTCACATTCGTAAATGATATGCTTGACCGTTTCCTCTTGCGTATGACATTTCCTGCAGATAGGGTCTTGCTGAAACAGTCTATTATTTTCATTAAAATCATTTTAAACATCTTTCAAATTGTTCTTCTTCCTTTGGCTCCTTCCTCTTTCCAAGGTGCTCGGACCAACAAGATGCCGGGCCAAGACAGACCTTTCGGTGCTCAGATCACGGATTAGCCTGGTACTGCATCTTTTTTTATGCTGAGCACATCCTGGACTGTTTGGGACTTTCCAGAGAGGACATATATTCATCCCCTTTCTTGTCATTAACTTCTTTAGGGTCCTCCACCTCTTGATGAATCTTGACTGACTTCTCACATAGCTGAATGATAATCCAGAACAACCAAATTGTTTTTAATAAATTCCATAAATCGGATGGTAAATGTATCAGTCGTTAATATGAATCCAGAGAAATGTATTAACATGGTATAGGCCTTAATTTGTTTAGTTAGAATAGTGCGATTATATTGGGCATTTATCAGCTAAGTATTTAGTTCAGTAAAGTAAAAACCTAGGATTTTTTTATCAAAATGACAGAGTCATGTCATTATGATATCATAATACTTTCTTTAATCTTGACAATGAGTTGAGCTGACAGACTTTATTCAAATTGTTGTAGCCCAAAAGAAAAGAGATAGGCTGAAATGCATTAACTTCACTCTCCTTGATAAAGTTCAAAGTATTTCTCCAAATATTGATTCTTCATTTGTCAATGATTAAAAATTTATTGTATATTGGATGATTTTTCCAAATCTAAAGAGAAGAAAAGAGGAGAGATTTTAAAATATGTTTACGGTTTAGGCATATTTGGCTAAACGCAAATAATTTTCAATACAAAAGTAAAAATTGTTCGTAGTGATTAAATTTTAAATAATTGACACACAAGTTGCTTAAGTTATTTAAACAAGTTTAATCTTACTCTGAAAGTATATTTTCAATAAAGTCAAGCCTTTTTATCCTTCTCTCGTATTCGGAGTTGGGAACTGAATGCTGAGTCGGTCTTCATCTCAACAATTCTTGGGTTCGATTTTTATTTTAGTGCTTGCATGTTAATAGAAGTTTGGAAAATGTTACTCATGTCGACAAAACTTTGAAATAAATCATTCGCACTAGTTTATTTAAAAAATAAAAATGGACAAAATGACAAGTTTTTAATCACATGAAATTTAAAATATGAGTTGTCTTATGGAAACATAAATATTCAAATTCGGCATTGTGCATTTATTCCAAAATCATTTTCACTAATGTTGGAATTGATTTTTACCAAGCGTCATTAAAATGATTGAAATACCTCGTTCCGTTGTGGTGAATGACAAGGTGGACGAAAATTCTCCTCGGCCGTGCTCATTGTAAGCTGCTAATCGGACTTCATATGTCATGGAATTTTCCAGTCTGCTCAGCTGGAAGGACGATTTATCTCGTGGAACGTGGACAGGATTCCATTCTTCGTTAAGACGACGGTACTCTACTATGTACTCTGAAAGAGAAAAACGTTCTTGAATTCAACGTGTACTGTAATTTCAAAGATTTAAAGTCGAGAATTTTAATTGCAATATTTTTTAAACATTTTTTTTTAAAACTAATATTCACAAAAAGTTTAGTATTTACTAACGTAGGACTGGTGACATTTCTTCAGATTTCATTTGGACGAGAGCTCCCGATGATGTGACGTCAGTAATGACAAAGCTTGGAGGATAAGGTGGATCTGCATGAATTAAGCATTTGCACCAAGAAAAATAAAGGAGATAAAAAATTAAGTTATTATAGTTAGGAAAAAATGAAAGTTATATTTGAAAATACTTATTGGATATTGAATTTAATTAATGAACTAAAGGTGAGAATATAACATAAAAATAGTTGAACACATAAAAATAAAAAGCTGATTTATCAAATATAAAAAGGAAGTAACAAAATATATTAATTTTTTGCTACATCAATAAAATGAATGAATTAATGTGAAAATGCTCGCTTGGAATAATTTAATTATCTTATCAGAAAAAGGGCACAATCACTGTCTGGTGACTTTATTCTTAATTAGAGAAGAAACAACCATACGTAAATGAATCATCTTTCTCATTTAATCACAAATACGCAAAATTACTGAATAAGTTAATATTCAAATATCACTGAACAAAAAATTGTAATATTTATTAGTTTTAATAATCTTAAAGGCGTAAAATATATTGTTACACTTTTTAATTATGTAAGTCTTGCAAATAGTTCACCGGCTTCAGAATTACTACTTTAACTTTCAAAATATTTTGTTTAATAGAAATTATAAAATAATAAAGTATTTTTAAAAATTAATTAAATTTTCATGAATAAAATTCTTGAAATTTTGGTGAAATAATCATTTTTTTGTGAAAATTCTCAAAAAAGATTTTCTTTAGATATTTTTTATAACAAGATTAATGAATAAAGTTTGATTTTCAATCAAGATATCTTTTCAATTAAAAATATCATACATAAACGGTTATGTATAATTTTCTGTAGCAAATAACTAACACAAAGTTTTATTAACAGATAACAATATAGTTTAGCAAAAATGTGTTCGTCATATTAATTATCATCACATTTTGGAAAAAAAAATCTTTTATGGAATATCAAAAACTTTACATTAAAAATGCCATTTAAAAATTTTTGAAGCAAATTGGCAATAATTAGTATCAAATATAATTGTTCACATAATAGTTTAAACACATATTCTATTTATGTGTGGGCACCATAAAATATTCACGCGTTGTTTCAATCACTGCTTACCGCTTTCCCTTGTTTTTACTTCTATGGGTTGAGTTTCGGGTCCAGACCCCATGCTGTTATATGCCTTGACCACAACATTATAAACGGTGGACTTTTGAAGGCCTTTGATTCGAAACCGTCTTCCGGCCGGGTCAGTGGTTGTATGGTACACATAATTCAGAGGGGATGTTGCAACCTTATATCCTATGTAATATCCTTTCAAAACACCGTGCCATGTTTCTGCTGGTGGTGGCTAAATTAAAAATAATGACTGTTATGCAAAAAGTGGTTTTCATTAAAATTAGAAAGTGTTTATTAAAACTATCTCATCATTAAACTTTTAACATCACTAATTTTCATATCAAATTTTGTTAAAAATTACTTTTGCAGCACAAGGCAGCATAAAACAATATTGACAAATTAAATTTTTTTGTTTTCAAATAATTTGAAATTTCTTGTACTATACCAATATTATTCATTAAAATTTATTGCATTTTATATTCGAAAAAATGTTATATTCATATAAAATATGTTCAAAATCGTGCAGACGTCACAAATTTTGCAGCTAATTTAATTTATGATAAATGCAATTACATTTCAGTATATTTATAATTACTAAGAATCTTACGTTAATTATAAACTAAATATATTCGATTTTAACTATTTAATTTCTACTTACACTAATGAAACTGGTGAGTTCCAAAAGAATGCTTAATACACTATAAGACATGAAGTTTTTGAATGTTTTTATAATAGAGAGAGAGAGGAGAGAGAGAGAGAGAGAGAGAGAAGAAAAACTATTTATAAATAATACGAATAAAAATGAAAATCATTAAGGATATTTTGATGCTACTTGATATGGTATCTTTCAATAAGTTTTCCATTTTTAAATTCATTTCAGAAACTGATTAAGTCCCTAATAATTAGAATTATACCATACAAATTTAGGGTACTCTCAGATGAAATTTAAGGTGTTATTAAAAATGAAAATTGTTTTTATAATAATATTTTAATTTACACTATAGTGAATAAACTAATTTTCTTTCTAAGCAGCTCATTTGTATTGTGAACTACATCATTGTTAAAAGAACTGGTTGCAAATGTAATGAAAGTTATTATTTGTATAAAAGTTGGTATCTGTTTCTATAAATTAAAGAAATATAAATTCACAGGAAAAGTCATAGTACATAAAATAAAAGTGGAATCACATCATTATATCCAAAACAGGATAAAATGTTATAATGATTTTCTTTTTTTATTAACCTTTTTTAAAAGAAAGCAAATTTGACATTAGCACAGTCAATAAAGGAGGCTAAGCTTGTGATAAGATTGTAATAGTGCAAACATCTCTAATATACATACATGCATACATATACATATACATATATATATATATATATATATATATATATATATATATATATATATATATATATATATATATATATATATATATATAATATAATATTTATATATGTATATATATATACATGTGTGTGTGTTGTGTATATATATAGTTTGTTGAGGAATATTTATTTGCACCCATGTTGGAATTTAATTGAAGCTGAGGAAGCATCTATATATTTATATGTTCTAATTAATAAAGATAATAGTTTTAGAAAATATTAAAAATATGAGAAAATCTTTTATTATAATTTTTTTATCATTTATTTATACATAAATCAAAATTCTAAAAGAGGTACTTCATTATAATTTACCATAAAAGCATAACAATCTAGGTATTATTTCTATCAAAAATATACTTTATAAATTTCATCAATATTTTTAAGTTCTAATGTAGCCTACAATTTCTAAACGAAGTCATATACTGTTTTAAATGTTTCTAATTAGCAATCCTTCATGACAAAATGAATTGTAAATTATGTTTTCATTCGTCTTCATTTTATGTCTGTTATGAATAAGTATTTTTTCATTTACATGATTGTTTTATTTTTAATCAGTATATATATATATATATATATATATATATATATATATATATATATATATATATATATATATATATATATATATATATATATATATATATATATATATATATATATATATATATATATATATATATATATATATATATATATATATATATATATATATATATATATATATATTATATATATATACTGATTAAAAATAAAACAATCATGTAAATGAAAAAATGCTTATTCATAACAGACATAAAATGAAGACGAAGGAAAACATAATTTACAATCTTTATTTCATTCAGTGGATGATTCACAGGAACTTTCTTAAATCGAGCAGTACTTACTTTCCACGTAATCTCAATTTGCTTAGATCCAATGGGATGAGCGTGGACATCTGTGGGGGCGCCATTGGGTGCTATAAATGCAAAACAATAAAATTTATTTTACAGTTAAATTTTAAGTAAATGTGTATAATTAAAATAATTAGGCAATATAGTGCCATAAGTAAAGTAATGTTGATAACTAGGCCTTCCCAATTAATCTATTTTCTACAGTAGCAGAAGAAAACGTTTTAAATATATTAATATTTTATAAAGCTTACGAACGAATTCACATTATAATATTTATTAATTTGAAACCACATATACCCTATTAAGTATCAATATTTCAACCTATAATGCTTTCAAATAATTTGCCTCATACCCATAATTACTTAAGAGTTTTATTTATGCATGTGTCATTCATTCAGCATATTTTTTATACGATAATTGAATTTAAATAAACCATAATACAGTTTAAATACTTAAGTGAATGCAAATGGAAAATGCTTAGAATGCACCAAAACTTTGGTGAAACTTTAAAATTCCATAAAAAAACACTCACAGTCCCGACGAGACATCAGAATGGAATTAGAGCTTTGATATAACTTAAAATTGTATTTTCAAAAGACTTTGAAAAGTGATGCGGATGCAGAATATGACTTGCGGAAACACATTATTTGAAAAAAAAAACTTTAACACCTGTAGAATTTTACTTTGCTGCCAGAATCGCATTGTTAACACATCTACGCATGACGGAAGCAACAGACTTAAAGCGCTAAAAACACCACTGTTACTAGAAATTAAATTTTATAGTCAATATTTATGGACAAACGTTTTCTTAAAACAAAAAAATTCCCGTTTCTACACCGAAACCTATAAAATTTCATGCTGCATAGTATTCTGCTCTATGTTTCATACTCAAATAAAATATTCTTTTTAAATGATTCTTTAAAAAGGAATGAAATTTAGAGTTGTATTGTTAAATATTATTAAATGTTATTAAGTAGTCCCAACTGTGGTCCTAAATTACTCCAACAAATTTTCAGCTCTCGAGTTATTCAAGGTCACTCCTCCTCCTCCACTGATTTTTCCGTTTTGAATTTCCCTCACTTCTGCTGAAAGGGAATTATCTGATTCCCCTAGAATCTACTGCAGTCAGCTTTCATAATTGCCATAAATCGCTTAAATAATTTTTTTGCTTAGTTTATAATGAAAATTATTTGCCTAAATTCATTTCTTATAATATGTTATTTCCATCAACTGGTGACTTTTGAAAGAAAACATTTTCATTTCCTTTTATGATCTTTTCATGATATGAAAAAAAATAATTTACCTTTTAGCATTAGTCGTAAAAAATCACATTTTGTCTCTCTCAGTAAATTTTTTTAAAAGTAATTGTTTTTATTTTTATATAACATGCCTTAATCACAAAAAAAAGTTTCAATTCAGCATAAGTGTATAATAGTAATTTTAGAAATAATTGTATCAGACAGATTGAGATTTCTGCGTTGAAGCAAATATAAGGTTTCATAAATAGTATTTATAGATTATAAACGACCTTCTTGTCATTTATAATGCATTGAACTTTGTGCGTGTAGATTCCTTGAGAGTTACAACTGATCCTAAGTGCTTCCTAATGATAAATGCTATTGCTACGTACTTTAGGGATTTGCTGAAATAAACGTTGGACATCAAAAAGACCATTTATGGAAGAAATAATGCCATGATAAAAAGAAAATTATGTCGCACCCTTACAAGTTATCTCTTTTTATGACAGCTTTTATGTTTCCAGTCAACTCTTTTTATTGCATGAAACTTTATTATTTCCTCTTTTTTTGATGAAATAAGCTGCAGTCAGGAATGAATGAATTAAAAAAGTTTAATATTTTATATAAAAAAATGTTTTTTTAAAAGGTAATTAAAATACTTAAGAGAAAATGATTGTTTAACCGAACAGAAACATTCTTTTCTTTTACTTATTCTTCTGGAATATTAGATGGGTAGAAAAGGGAATAATTGGTAATCCTAAAGCAATTTACGACTCCAGCCTCTCAGATACTACTTCTTATTTATTCCATTATCAAAATTTAGAGCAAACATAAATCTCAATAGCATACATTATAGAATTAAAAACAAAAAAGATAAAAATAAAACAAATCTATCGTAATCTACTATGTTGCTTAAAAATTATCTTACCATTCATAATATTAAAAAATGCAGTAACATAAATTCAGTTATAAGATTAAATATTTTTATTTTAGAAATTAATGTTTTTCTTAGACTAATGTGATATACTTAACAGCAGAAAATTGAATTTCTACCATATGATCGAAAGTTTGAGACAATATATTTCAGTAATTCAAAAATACTTTTTCTTAATTTTAAGAGAAGAACAAATTTAATTTATGAATTTGATTAGAAAATTATTGATTAACATTTAGTAATTTTTTGTCTTATAAAAAAGTTAAATGTAGTCATTAACTCAAATTTATTTAGAATGAATTTTTACAAATCTTGCTTTCTTAAAAGAACATTTTTTATAGCAATATTATATTTTAAGAAGAGATTTAATTTTCTAAAATCCTCTTCTTAGTGTTTATTTTTTTTAAAAAAAACTGATCATATTAACGAAGGATTATTAAATCATTAAATGAAAAATCTCTCTCGAATAAGAAAAATGCTTATAATTAAAAAATTTAATAGAAGAGTAATTATGATATAGAGTCACAAAAACATTAAAGAATGCAATAAAATTATGCCTAAATTTTTACATTATTTGAGCTAACGTATTTGAAGAACATTAATGTTATTGAGATAACTTTTTAAAAGTTATTACGAAATGTCTTTAAATCAACATTATTGGGGAAAATGTTGTAACTAAGATTGTACTCTTAACTAAAATTAAAATTTCTAAAAGATGCATTTAAAAAATTATAGACTAACGAGCTTTATGAAACACGAGGTGAAACCAATTTTCTATATATACAAATTTTAAAAAAGAAAAATATATTTCGATTATTTATTAACTAAGTGACAAGAAGAATTTTCTTTAAATTTAATCATTTAGAAATAAGAAATAAGAGCATAAATATTAGATGAATTTATTTTTGAAATTATTAATCAAAATAAGTTAAGTGACCTACATGCAATGTTAATTATTAATGGTGAATGACTGTAGTCAAAGGCATTTCTGAGATTGCAATACTGAAAAATAAGATATTCTTCAAATCCTGGTAGATAAACTTTAAATACAAAATTTTATACATGGAAAAATTTAAAATATAAAAAATCACTAGAATAATTAACTTATTTATTATTTTACGAAGTTAACAATTTCTTTCGAATAAGTGAATTTATATTAAGTTTATAGATTTTGTTTATTATTAAACATATAATAACTAAATTGTATTGTATTTTTAAATTTTATAATTTGTGTAATTTGGGCTCACTAAATAATAATAACTTTAGAAGGCTAAAATTATTTAAGTTAAATTTTTATTTAAATATTTTTGCTCCAATTTATGTTTGTTAATGCTTTGAAAGTCAATATTAAAGTGATAAAAATATAAAAAATAAAAATAAATCTTTTACTCGGCTTTTTATTAAAAGAAATAAATAAAATCATGACTTAACAAAAAACAGAACTCTGTATAGGGTAAATTGATTCATATATATGTAAAAAAAACGTCAAAATAAATTATTTCATATTTACGTTTGCATAAATCAGATACTTTTTGTTAAATATATTTATATAAAATGATATTGCATTACTTTAAATAATTGAAGTTTATATTTTACGGATTTATTTGAAGATCAAACATAGTTCTATTATTTTATCATTCGAGTAACTGAATACAATTATTTATTTTACATAGAGAATTTAATAGAAACACCTAGTAAATTATTTTAATTTTATCATAATAAAACTCCTTGATGATTAAAATATTTTAGCTTAAAATTTTATTTTTATACATTATTTTCATTAAATTTTATTTTAATTTTCATGTAGTTTAAACACAAACTTAATTCTTATATATTGAATTGCATTAGTTTAATTTTTTTACTAAACTAAATTAAAAAAAACTTGTATTTATGTATAATCTTACTTTAGTAATGAAAACATACTGTTGTTTCCTAACTACTAGCATTTTGTAGATTTATATGACTCCCAAACTAGTAAATTATTTTAATTTTATCATAATAAAGCTCCTTGATGATTAAAATATTTTAGCTTCAAATTTTATTTTTATACATTATTTTCATTAAATTATATTTTAATTTTCATGTAGTCTAAACACAAACTTAATTCTTATATATTGAATTGCATTAGTTTAATTTTTTATTAAACTAAATTTAAAAAAAACTATTTATATATAATCTTACTTTAGTAATGAAAACATACGATTGTTTCATAACTACTAGCATTTTGTAGATTTATATGACTCCCAAAACTAGTAAATTATTTTAATTTTATCATAATAAAGCTCCTTGATGATTAAAATATTTTAGCTTCAAATTTTATTTTTATACATTATTTTCATTAAATTTTATTTTAATTTTCATGTAGTTTAAACACAAACTTAATTCTTATATATTGAATTGCATTAGTTTAATTTTTTACTAAAGTAAATTTAAAAATTTATAACTGTATTTATATATAATCTTATTTTAGTAACGAAAACATAAGGTTCTTTCATAACTACTAGCATTTTGTACATTTATATGACTTCAAAACCTACTAAATTGAAACTCAAATATTCGCTAAAAAGAAAATTTTTCCAAACACAGCAAAAGCGTTATAATAGATTCAGGGAGCATTGCTAAATGACAAGTGCTTTAGGAAATGCACAATTACAAAGGCGGCTCATGGGATGGAATAACACGAGAGACTTCCCTCTGTGTGTGCCTTAGTAATTGCAGATGCATTTCATCGCAGCCACATAAGGGCGAAATGTATAATTTAATTCTCCGGGGTGATTTCTCCCTTTCGAAGCTCGCTCAGCCTGTTCCTTTGTATTTGTAAATGGAATATGGTAATGTGGGATGGAGAAGAAGAGAGTTATCATTAATAACCATGCTTTGTCTTGCAAATTACCTGTGGTTAAATAACAGACAATTTAAAGGTAAAATTATGGTTTATGCCGTCTATGTTCAACGGAAGTTTTATGGTACACTGAAATATTGTAACAGTAATATTCCTCATTTAAATATTACCCCGATTATTTATACATACGGATCAAAATAAACATTGAGATTTTATATATCTTGTGATATAATTTTAAAATTTATTGTTTGATGCGACAGTATATTTTTGACAGTAAAAATATGACTTTTGGCATTATTCAAGTATGAAATTATATTAAAAGGTTTACAATGTGTTGTTTAATGATTGTTGATTTCAGAGAACAAAAGATCTCACAATATTCAAAGGCATTTATATAAGTTGAATAGTTTTACGTTGTTTCTCTAACATTTCCTGTTTATAAATGTGCTAAAATGAGATACCTCAAAAATGTACTTTTAAATTAGCATTATATTGCGCTTCACCAGAAAGTCAGAGACTTGTACTATCCGAAAATTTCCTTTGTATTTATATTCAAGACATGCCGCCAGTGCGATTACATAAGCCATGACATATAAACATGGAATTTGTAGCTTTTGTAGTGGATGTGGAAAATGATAAAAACAATTACAATGGCAATATTGTTAAGAAATGCAGCCAAACATACTAGTATTTTTTTGGATTAAATTCCGTTAGGCATTCACTAGGGAATGATGAATGTGTAGGATAGACCTCAAAGTTCACCATTTGCCATGATTCAACTCAAGGTTCAAATTGATTTGAAAAATTATTCCATCCACTATGTACAACAACAGATGAACAATTAATAATATGATTTGGGTAGAATATCGCAACTTCATTCGGACACTTTAAAAGACCTTGACACAATTTCCGTAAGCATGCAAGTTATTATTCGGCTTATCGTAAGACCTATAGCTAGTAGCCCTGGGTTCTGAACTTCGAACAAAAATTATCCAGTGGTTGTTTGTTTGAAATATCCATTGCAATACAATAACGACTGAGAAAAGTGATATCATCAAATGTAACTGAATGAAACGTTTCGAATTATGCAGAGGCGTCACCCCCTTTTTTCCAAGAGCCCGTTTGATCTCTGTTTAACATGTGGCTCACTGAATGATAATTCTGTAAAATAAGTGCTGGAGTTAAAGTGAAACGACCCGGAAAAGTGCGAAAAGGAATGATTTTATTTCCTGATGAAACCCGTCTCAGTATTATAAACGTTGCTATGGGAATGTCGCATGCATTGAAATACTCATTATACACTCTTGATCTTTTTTAATGCGATTTTCATTTCTCTAGTCTTTAAAAAGTCTATGAAGGATTGATTATTTCAGTAAAGCATGGAGGCAGTTTTGGACATCTACAAGCAGAAAATTTTTTTATACCAAACGTAGCCATTTTGCTTGGTGAAGCCAAGTTATGATTAGCATACAAATGTAAACAGAGCCGTTTTTGAAATAAAACTATTTGAACAACTCTTTTGAATATTTTGAGATAAAGTATCTTTTTAATTTTATAAGACTACTTCTTAAAGCATATTTTGTAATACTTTAAGAAGTAGGTACTTATACGTATTATCGCAACCATGCCAACCTCCGGGATAAATTGCCAAATTGGCAACCCCAATGTCGCACGCATCTAAGACGCTGAATCGGCAACCATGTGCTTCTTTTTAAATTTCCCCGCTTGCCACCTTTCTCAGCCTAACTGTTCTTTGAAAATGGCAAGGTTGAATATTAAAATGCGAATCTGGGATTAACCGAAAGAGATGTCGTTACACTTTTACAGAAAATTTAACGTTTTACCAGACGTTAGGAAATGTACCAACTCTCACCCGATAAAGCTTTATTTTGGAAAACAGATTTTTTTGGGAGTGCAAAGTTGCAATTTGTAATCAACACGCGAGAATGAGAAGTGGTAAATTGTTAGAGGGAAGCCGTACCCCGTTATTAATGGCAGTAAGATTCATGTATTGCTGGTGCAAAGAATTAACAACAGTCAAATTTTGTGACGGAGAACTTAATTTAGCAGACAAAACAGTCATAGACTGGAATAATTATATGAGAGAGATTTGTGTTCTCCACAAATGTGGAATGCAAAGAAATAACGAAAATAGGTGGACCTGGCCGTATCGTGGAAATAGATGAAAGCTTGTTCACAAAAAGGAAGAATAATTCATGTCTAATATTGCCAGAGCAATGGATCTTTGGTAGCGTCTGTCGAGAGACCAAACAAGCAATTTTAAGCCAAGCTTTTCCAGAAAATTGTTGAAAACATAAAGGAAAGGAGTACATTTTATTCTGACAGTTGGAGAGCGTATCAGATCGATTGGCAATCTCTGAATTTAATCATTTAAGAGTAATTCACAAATATAATTTTGTCGACCCCGAAACGGGTGTGAATACCCAAAGAATGCGGGGTTCCGCGAAATGGAGGAACAAGAGAAAACGTGGTACAGCAAGACACCATCTTAAGTCTTACTTGGCAGAATTCATATGGCGACAAAACCAAGAAAAGGATAAAAAAATCGTTTTGATTCTATTCTAAAAACCATTTTGCAATCTATTCCACCAAAACGTAATTGATATATAGTCAGGTAAGAATTATACATATAAAAATTACTTAATATTTTTCTTCATATATTACTTATTATTTTCTTTCATACTGTTTCTATCACATTTTATTTTTCAACTACTCGCTCCATGTCCCGTCAGCGTATTCCGCTTTTTAGAATTGGTCCTGTCTTATATAATGCCACCAATATGGTTGCGATAATACGTAAGTACCAAGAAGTAGTGTGTAATGTAACAACGTGTAAAAATGAATTTTAATTTCAAATATAAGGCTGCATTTTCTTCAAAGAGTCAATCGGTATTTAAAACACGTAGAACATTTGAATAGCTTACTAACATTTTCGGAATATTCTTATTAGTTTTGGTAGAACAGTTGTTAACCTATTTTTATTTTATATGAAGTTGAATACCGTAAGTAGAACCATGCAATAAATGTGGATATGATTAACTAATTTAAAGAGTTAATTTATAATATAATGGTATTACAAAATATTTAGGAATATAATTTCTGTGGGCACTACCTCATTGTGGATTCCAGAAGAAATGAAACAGTTGATTTCCTGGCAGAGAAAGCAACCAAAATTTTTTCAAATATCAGATAAACTAATTCTTTTATATACCGCCAAATGGTTAATTGAAAGATTCTTTTAGAGAAGACTTTTGGAAAACCATAAAAGAGACAAACCAAAACAAGAAATGGGTTGTTGAAATCACAAATATACCACTTTGGCCAAGGAACGGATCTGTTTCCAATTTTCTTCTCGCTTCTGTACCCGATTGTCTCTCTAAACATTTATATCGTATAAAAATACTGTTAAGTCCCCTTTGCCAACTGTGCAACAGACGAGATTAAATAGACGAGAACCGAATGAGTCATTGCCCTGCACGGAACTCGGCACACTCGTGGCAGAGATACTGGAGAGCATGAGAGGAACGATTTGTAAATTTACTGTGGTTTCAGTTTTGTTGTCTGAACTCATGTTACTTTTGTTCTAGTTTTAATGCTTGTTATCCTGGGTCCTGAGCAGCTACCAGGCGCGTCGGCAGGTGGTGGATCGCCGAACGTCCTGTAGGAATGACAGGATAGCCTTGAATATAGAATCAAAGGCCGCGAACCAGCTCCCGTAAACCCTGGTGTTATGCGACCCGTGCTAGGGCTATTTGGCACCGCGGTAATGGTGTCTTAACGGAGCCTCTAGTTGCCTGACGAATTTCTAGAGCTTTTTTGCCTTGCCCAGTAACTCAGGGAATTGTGGATGGACTGTTATATTACCTGAGCTTATTAATTGTTATCTTGTGGCTGAAAAGACACAAGAAATAACAAACCTTTCTGCATTTGCAGGTGAATCCTCTGAAGAAGATCTTGCTGAAAAAGACAACGGAACTCAGAGGCAATCTAGTGAAGGGGCAGCAATGAATCCTTCATAGGAGGTAGAAGTGACCTCCAAACCATATTCTTCTGGTGAAAATCAGGAAGCTATCGCTAGCATGACTGACTCTCTGATCAGAATCATCTGTGGATCATCAGCGAGGATTGCCTCTGAAATTCTAAGATGCTCTAGGCAGAAGATACGTTTAATCGTAGGCTTCATAACTGGGCACTATTATTTCAGAAAACACCTCCATAAAATGGTACTGTTTCAGCAAGACCCTATCTGCAGGAAATGTCATGCAAGAGGAAACGGCCAAGCATATCATTAACGAATGTGAGTCCCTTGTCCTTCCTAGATTAACTTCTTTAAGCATCATCCATACTAGAGAGTTACACCTAGACTCCATTAAAGGACTCGGACTTTATTAATAAAGTGGGTGACCCAAGCAACTGGAACTAGGAAATATTGGGTTTGGAGTTAACATTACAAAATGCTGATAAAAGCAGAGGTGCCCAATGACATACAAACCCAACTCTAAGAAGAAGAAGAAGAAGTTATCCTGATTACGGTTATCTTCTAGCTTGCTATTAGAAATAGAAAAAAAAATCAGAATTTCCCTTTCATAGATCATTAAAAACTAAGAATTTAAATATTCAAATAGGGTTTCTAAATGTTTAAAAAAAGATTATAACATTTTAATGTTAATTAAATGAAGAGAGTGTTTTACTTTTTATGTTTTATGCTTACAACATAGAATATCAAAATTTTGTATTACAAAGTATATGGGGGAAGATATCCAGCTATATGCATTTTATTTTGTATTTGCCTCAATAGTAAAAAAATTAATTTCTGTTGTTAATTTTTTCTGATTGATTTGGATTTAAATTATTTCATTGAGGAATTTAATTTTATATACAGAAAAATATTCCCGAGAAGATTCTTTAATGATATCATTTGATGCATTGCTATTATTTTACTGTTGTTTAGTAGAAATATGTTAATTTAATTTAATTGAAATTAGTTACTTATAACAAATAAACATCAGAATTACTCAATTTGAAATATATTTACGAAATTTCTGATATAACTTTTAAATCTTCTCTAAGTTAATTTCTATAACTAATTTAAAAATACTATCATGATATATTTAAGAGTTTTTTAATGTTGTGCAAGAAATATTTATCTTTTAGGAATTCATATCTTTCTTTTGTAATTTATTTTCTTAATATTTAAATTATATATATTTCACGTTTCATTAAAAATATAATATGTTGAGGGAATTCAGTGAATAGTTGAATTTTAATGTCAAATATTTAAATAAAACATTAAGTAAATAACATTTAAATTCCACTCAAAAGCTGTATTTTAATCAAAGAAAAAAGATTATAGTATTCAAATATAATATGTTAATTATATTCAATATATTTATAGCACATTATTTAAAATATATTTGTAGTTATAAGAAAATATAAAAATTTCATAGAAATTAAAAAAAGGCAAATTTATCATTTCACTTATGACTTAAATTTCAAAAATTTTAAACATTCAGTAACAAATTGGAACGCAGAAATATTATGTAATAAATATGTAAATCAAAATTTAACTATAAAGAAATAATTTTAGTTTTTTTATAAATAATCGAAATTTTTTTTCAGGAATTAAAAATCCTATATAAATTTTATTATTTTTATAACACATTCGAGATTCAAATTCTAATTTAAAAATCTTTATGTATTTAACGTTTATACCCATATTTAATGCTTAAATTTATTGTAGAATTATATTTCTGCTGTTAATATTTATATTTTAAACAATATAATACGTGAATTCTCGTGTTCCATTTTTAACTTATCAATAATGAAAATAATAGCTTTTCTTTTAAAATAAAAAAAATATATAAAAGTCATTTTAATCAATTTAAGAACAAAATTTGTGGATATGACATACTACCCTTTCATAAATCCTTTTTAAGATTTTCTACCTCCTTTAGAGCTTAAAAATTCTTAAGTCTGCAAATACTTTTACCCAGTTCTTTTTTTTTATGCTTCCATGCTCAAAGCTTCTAAAAATCGCGAAATTTGAGAAACTAAAGCAGAAACCTCTGACAGCTTATTACTTTTCTGTAAAAGATGTTTCTCCTTTCTGCTACGTTAGCGGCAGGAAAAAAAACTCTAACAGACTCTATGGGTAAGCTGCAGCTGCACTTCCAACCTCAGGAAAGATCTCAGGAGATGATAAATGTTTTAATTACTTTCGGCGATAAACAGAAGGGAGACTGTTTTTAATGTTTTCCCTTTACAGATTTAATCGCCTTTAATCTCTGGTGAATAACTCATAATATGCTGATTTATTTCGTAGTATTCATAGTGGGTCGTATTTCATTTCTGTTAAAATCTCCGAAGAGTAATTGAAGTTATTGCTGTTCCCGTAGAGTAAATGCATTTTCTGGCCCATGATTACCCTTAAAGCAATCAATAATCTGCTGATAAGTCATTTAGCTTAAACGAGGTTTTAATGTCATGGTGATTAATTACTACTGAGGATTAAAGGATTTGAGTAAATAGTTCTAATTATTTAATTAAAACAGATGGAAAATTAATATATTTAAATTCACTGTAAAAATAAATTTATAAATAAAATAATATTGAATATAATTGGT
Organism: Latrodectus hesperus; assembly: GCA_037975125.1. Classification (NCBI taxonomy): domain Eukaryota; kingdom Metazoa; phylum Arthropoda; class Arachnida; order Araneae; family Theridiidae; genus Latrodectus; species Latrodectus hesperus. The sequence goes on along the minus strand of CM075852.1, from coordinate 31,653,561 downwards.
TTATATGACAAAAGCCTCTCCACTTAGACAGATCAGAATATAAAAATGAAAATAATAATTTTTAGTTTATGAATTCCAAACGAATTCCTTTTTCGTCTCGCACTTTGTAACAATATATATTATCTCTGAACAGGAAAATATCTTGCAATGTCTTGTCAACTTACAAATTTGATTTCTATTTAATTGTTTTAAATAATATATAGGCATTAACTTAAATTTTTTTTCATTTTTTGCAATCTTTTTAAATTTATTTAATCGATGTTATTGTACTAGAGTAGCTCATAGATTGATATGTAGTTCATCATAATCACACTAGTAACGCTATTGAAAATTTTCAAATAGCTAAACTAAGGTTCATTTTTCATCAATGAATATCAGTAGCAAATTATATGAAGCATAAATAAAGTTACTAAAATTTTTCTGTTGGCTAATATTTTACATTTGTTTCTATACTTGATGGTGCGATTATAGGCTGATTTAATTTTATAACATTAAGGAAAAATTTCAAGCCATTCAATATTTTTTACTACAAACCAATTGTTACAAATAACAATTGATAAGTATTAATAAAAGTTTACTTAAAGATTTGTCTTAAAAATTAGTGATTTCTTTAAGAATTTTCGAAAAGAAAATATTTTATTTCAAATTTAAGCTAATAATTAAGGAAGTGGGGTTTCATGTTATATATTTTTTTCTTAATATTCTCAAAGTGATGTTTAGATATTTCAGTTTGGAATAATTCTATATAACAAATTATAAAATACATAATGTTAATTTCCAACACATTAAACATTTATTTTTACTTGTACTGCAAATGAAACTCAGTAATTTTTACAAATCTCATTTAAATTTTTCCTGTGTTATTCTAAAATTCTAATTGTTTAGAATGTACTTATATTAGAAAAAAAGGTACAGCTGCCATATAATTCATCAGGTGAATTTCCGAAATGTTTTTGGTGATGAAGAAATATTGCCAAGATGACGTAATGCCACGAAGCTGTCGTGATTGTGACGTAATATAAATTCATTAAAAAAGCTTACATATTTAATTAATAAATTTAAATCTGATAAATAAAAAGCATAAATATATATATTTGAAATATTAAGATTAAAAAAAAACAAAGTAAAAGATCATTAATCAAAATCCGAAAATGGAATAAAATGTTCTAGGGTTGATAAAACTAGGGTTGAGAAATAGAATTTTCTTTACAATTCTTATTATTCTTTACTTCTATGACGTAATGAAAAAACAGATTGCAGCATAAACAAGGAAATTTTCCAAAAGAAAAAAATCACCAAATTCAGAAATTGACATGATGGATTATTCGGCATCTGTGTCGAAAAAATATTATAAACTGTAACCTTCTTCTTTGGTTTGAACATGTCTCATCTGTGATGGCTCACTGAGACCAACGCCATTTTCTGCCAGGACTTGGACAGAATAAGAAGTTCCCGGATGAAGACCTTCTAAATAAGTCGAAGTTTCACTGCCACCGAGAACTACTTGATGCAACTGTTTGCCCGATACACCTAAAATTAGAAACATGCATTAAAAAGGATAACAATTACTGAATGCTGTTAGATATCATTAATTAACTGTATAAATTATAGACAGCTTAGCCGCCCACCCTGTCTAGTGGTCAGAGTCCCTGACTACGCATAGGGAGGTCCTGGGTTCGAATCCCTATTCGGACATGGATGTACTATCTCTCTATCTATCCTGCCTTTGTTTTTTCTGTGTATGAATGTGTTGTAAATGGTTGAATACCCTATAAACGGGTCCCTATAGCATATGTATACTGAAGAAGTCGGACTCCACACCAAAATATGGTTCAGTTGAAAAAGTGGAGCAACGCACCCCATATTGCCAGCCTAGCAGGCACACGACAACAACATAGACAGCTTCAATATTTAGCAGAAGAATATTTTAATTTCATAACATTGAGCCATATTTTTTTATCGATTTTAAAATGTAAATTTGAGTATCGACTAAATTTATTTTCTTGGTAAGGGCTACGCAATAGTTTTTCTAAGAGTCGAACTTTAAACAAAGAAACTCTTTCTTATAAGACCAGATTAACAAGGACAAAATAATCTTTTTCGACTCTTTTGGTGGAAAAGGATAATTTTTTCCAGATTGCTACAACGTAAATTTAATTCTCAAACTACAAAGGGAATTAAACTTCCGTGCAATCTAACTATAAGAAGAGGAAAAAAGGAAATTTCCGGTCTGCTTCCTCCCTACCTCAAGTCCGGATTCGAGTTACGGACGTTTCTTTCCGGAAAAGTTTTCCTAGCGAAACTTGACACGCTCGAGTGGCGATACTATTAGAACACGGAAGAAGCCTCCTTTCCATAGTTTTCCCCATCTTTGTTGGGAGGAAATAGGAAATGTCACATGCAGTTGCTTGCGCACCATCAAATCTCACCTTTCATATGCTAATGCTGTTAGCTTTCGTTGCGAAGCAATCTTCACGTATTGATTGATTCTCCAGGTAGAAAGAATCAAAGAGGTGTTTGGGATTTTAATGATTATGACATGTGTTTAACATATCTTAATCTTTAAAATCTAAATCAAATTTAAATTAAAACAATTCTACGACAAGAACTATTTATATATTCTATTAATAAACTATAGAAATAAATATATTATCTTATTAAATGAGAAAATTTGATGAAAACTTGACAAAATAATAAGTAAGTTTTTACTTGACAATAATGGGTATACACCCATTATTTTAGTGACATAGTCACCATCATTATAGTGACATAATCAACATCTTTATAGTGACATAGTCACCATCATTACAATCACTATTAGTGACATAGTCACCAATCATTATTTTAGTCACCATAGTGACATAGCAATTTAAAAAAATCAAATATTTATGTAATATACACATATCATTAACAATTGAAGCTAATTTAAATTGCATAATTTTTTATATTAAAATATAAGAAAATAGTTAAATAAGATAAAAAATATAGGAATTCATATGGTTGTTTTATTTTATACTGGCAGTTCGATTTTAGTGGTTCAAACAGTTGTTTTTCAATCTGCGTTATTTGCAAGATGCATTGTTGCGCACATAAAAATGCTTGAAACGAGGTAACACATTATCTTAAAAGTTGATTGATATAAAAAGTGCATTCTTTTAGGGTTATATTAAGCTTTTTATATGATTCACTTTTACTATTAATTACATCTAGTAAAATTTGTTTCACATTTACTTAGAAATCAAAAAAGTACCTTTGTTGTAAAAATATCAAAATTTATCAAGTCATGAAACAAAAAATGTTTTTGTTTGATGACTTGATAAATTTTGTCTTGTCAAATTATCTCTTACGTGAAATTGAGTTAAATTAGTGCTAATGTGCCACATTAAAATTGGGTGAAAGCAAATTCAAATTCAGTTACTTACTTTTATATAGTTTCACCTCTTCAGAATATGTTGCAATTTTTAAAACACAACTTATGAGTTTTACTGACATCAATAAAATTAATTTTGTTACTGAATTGCAAATTAATGCATTAATTAAAAAACACTGCAAAATATTGATAATTCAATTATTTTTCGTGTTCTTAATTTCACAAGCAGATATAATTATAAATCAATTAATATTTCTCATGGAGAGGTGAATGCATTGCAAAATGATATTGTTCAAAAGTCCTTTTGTTGACATTGGAGTTATATATTTTAGTTATCATAGGAATATATTTATTGATTTCCGTAAATAATATAACTTAATGTTAATGTGTTACTTTATTTTAAGCATTTTTGCTCCCAAAACTATATGAGTGTAATAAAAACTAAACATTGCTTACAGTAAAATTCAATTACCGTGACAACGTGTAATTAATATAATTTTTAGTGCCTTGGACCCCATTGATTTCGAAAACTGGTAAATATTAAACTTTGATTAAAGCAACCCTTTTCCTTTCGAAAAGAAATTTTATTTGCATTGATCTAAAATAGTTTAAATAATTAATAACTTATTTCAGAACATTAGTATTAATGAAATGTTGTAATGGTTTATATTAGCATATCTTATTTGAATTTTAAAAGCTTATAAGAACCAATGCTTAAACTTTGAGTGCCATAAGGAGAGTTTAAAGATGCAATTAATTTTAGAATTTTATTCTCACACAGTTCATAAAAAAATAACAAAAAGTTTTCTATCTGGAAAAATATTTCCAAATAAGATAAATTTTTCTATTAATAAGAACAATTTTTAATTTAATTTTCAAAATCCCTGTATAATCTCTTTTGACAAACATCATATAAAAGGAAAATATTCCTATCCTTTCACTTTAAGTCAATATCTTTCCAATTCCAAAAATAACTTCTTTTTACATACCTTTCCTTTAACGAAATGACTTTCGATTTGAAACACGGGAAATTGTACTTTATTTATTTTTTGAAAACGAATAAATAAAATCAAAAAACCTGAATTTCAAAAATTCTGTAAGACATTTTGTTTAGAACACAATAAGATTTGATCGTTTTATTCGAAAGAAAAGGGAAAAAAAATTTGAGATGAATTACATTTAAGAAAATCATTTTTCTGAAGGGAACAAGATACAATAAAGCAAACAGATGAACATTTTTGAGAAATATATAAAGTGAAGTGAAAGGAAGCGAGATGAGAAAGGAATGCAATTACCTCCATTCTTCCAGTATCGGACGTGATATTTGAGGACAGCACTGTTGCTTGGAAGGGGGGGTTGCCAAGAAACCCGAGTTGATCGACTGGTGATTTCCGTTATGCGCACCCCTCTTGGAGATGAGGAAGGCTCTGAAAGAAGAGGAGGAAAAAAATAGAACATATTATTGGATTCGTAGTGGAATGTTCGTGTTTACCCGGACGGACAAAGGGACGCACCGTGTTCGTCTGTCTGTCTTTTAAGAGTTGACATGAATGGGTTGGAAACGCCCGCAGAAGAAGACGTTAGGAGATATGTCAGTGGCCATTAATCCTGAGAAAGAATGGGGAAAGGGACTGGGACAAGCGGCTTCTGTAGTTTTATTACATTACGATATGATGAGCAGACGATTTTATTGGACGTGAATTTAATTTCCCAACAGAAATAAATTTTTTTTGGTAAAAGTGTTTTGGTTTGGTACAATCAGCTCTAAAAAAATGCAGAAGAAAATTTCAGCTACACGTTTATTTACATCCTTTTTATTTATAAAAATGGTTATTTTTCGTATTTTGAAGTACGTTTAAAAATAGTAAAATAGTTATTAATAGTAAAAGGGTTAATTATGGTGATGTACTTCATAAGAAACAAGATTTTTCAATTCCGAATAAGCATTCATGTTCCCATTTTTCAATTTTGTAAGGTATTTATATAAAAAAATTAAATAAATAGGGCCGACCGATGGCTGAGTGGTTAGCGTTCCAGACTCTTGAGCTGTGGGTCCCGGGTTCGAGTCCTGGTTCGGGCATGGATGTTTCTTTCCTTCTCTGTTCTCTCTGCCCTTTCTTCTGTGATGTTGTATGAATGTGGTCCCCGCCCTATAAACGGGTTTGTGGTGGTATGGCGCGGGTAACGCTACTCGCCTCCGTGACTTGGTTCACAGGTGCCCGCTGGGTAACGATAAATGAGTAGCAGTTGCTGGCCTTGTTGTGGCATAGGGTTTGTTATCCAAGTGTGCCCGCCATTGGAAAAAAATAAATAAGGGACAATTATAGATTCAGTATAATAATATCAATCAGAAATGTTGGTATTTAAAATACCTTTCAATGATTACATAGATATAATTAAGCACATTTATTGAACCGAGTTTTAAAACTTTAGATTATAACCAGTATGATTATATATATGCACAATTGATTCGTTCATTGTAATATGATGCTCATTTAAACTAAATGCATAAAAATATATCTTGAAAATAAAAGTCATACAAATGCTACAGAAATTTTTTATAGCATCCTAGGAAGAGATATGGTAATAAAAAGTGTAATAAACTGAGCAAAATGTCTGTCTCCTTTATTGAACTAATCGGTTATGCAGTTTGTCGTAACTTTATGCCAACAAAAAAATTAAATCGATTAAATAAGATTATAGTTTATCTATCAGTTATTTCTTTATGAAACAACATTTTTAAGAACAGATGACTTTTATCGCTTAATAATAGTTTATTATTTTAAGAACACAATTTAATGTAAGGAAAACTTAGACCAAACCATACTCACAAAATGAACAGTGTCATTTCCTAAGAATATTCTATCAGATAGTATTTATAAATTAGAAATATCTATGGCTGTAGATGCTCAAGCATATGTCCTGATGCTTAACGATTCCGATCTAAAGATAAAATAGGAAGTTTAGAACGACTTCTTTGAAATATACTTGCTTATTTTCATTGTTTCACAGTCATAGGAATAATTGATGACAGTCTAAAGTTTTTCTATAAAGTAATAAGGTTTATTACAGTAGAACTCCAACTATATCCGACTCAATTGGGACTGGACCCCATTCGGATAGTTAAAAATTCAGTTAATTCGATTTCTTTAAAAAATGTCCATAGTCATTTATTATTGTACGTTGAAAATTTCATAAAACCAAAAGTCCATGGTTAACATCAATATGCAATGTGTCTCTAAAAAGTCTAGCACATTATGACAGTTAATAATTGATAAAACAATAAAAATTGACTAAATTAATATAAATCATAGAGAGATTCAAGAATAAAATAATGCGTGGATCGTGTGAAGGAACGTATTTTATAAGTAATACCGCATAAGTTTTAGTTTAAAACTATTATTGTATCGATAGTCATAAAAAAAGATTTCAAAATATTTCTAACATTTTTATTTTACTTCCTTTCACTCATGTAATGTAAAAATTTTCTCAAGCAAAAGAACATTTTAAGTATCAATATTTAATGCATTAATAAATGACACCTGATTTATAAAATAAAAAATATACATAATAAAATGAGACTTTCAGTAAACATTCTAAAAATGTATTCGTGGAGTACATTATTTCATGTTCATTAAAAATAAAAATATTTTTTTAAATAAAAAGAAATAAAGTCGTTACGCACAATCATGTAGAAAATATTTAACGGAACTTAGAAAATGCAAGTGATGCATTTTAAACATTTTGCTACTGTAATTCCCAATTGCTTAATTATGAAATATTTCCCTTTTTTAATCTGGAATGAATTTTTAAATATGAAACAATCATTTTCAGGATTTTTCATACTAAAAATTCATTTGCTAAACTTGTTACATCATAACAAGTTTAGCATACTTGTTTCATTTAGCATATTTGTTTCAGCTTTCAAATCTAAAAGTTTTTAGTTTTGGAATGATTTCTGGTATGAAATTGTAGTTTTCAAGCAATCCTGTGTCATATTTTTTTAATGATTATAATTTACAACAAACAAAAAATTAAAAAGATATTTTTTATATAACAAATACATCAAAATTTTTGGTTTTGGAATGATTTCTAGTATGAAATAGTAATTTTCAAGCAATCCTGTGTCATATATTTTTTAATGATTACAATTTACACCAAGCGAAAAATTAAAAAGATATTTTTTTATATAAGAAACAAATCAAAGTTTTTATTTTTAGAATGATTTCTAGTATGAAATAGTAATTTGCAAGCAATCCTGTGTCATATTTTTTTAATGATTATAATTTACACCAAACAAAAAATTAAAAAGATATTTTTTATATAAGAAACACACATCAAACCTCCTTTCGGTAACCTTTAGTTATAGTTACGTAGAAATAAATCGTAAGATCACAGGAATCTCTTGATGAAAAAGACTTTTTTAAAAAATTCTTAAGTGCATGTACACCCTTTACTAAGGACACTCACATAAATGAGGAGATCTGCGGCACTGATTCATGTCGCTTCATATTTAAATATCACTTAAAAAATAGCATTGGCATAAGTCGCGTGCAAGATGGCATGAAATTCAGTGTTATCGGACATCAAGAAAGACAAAGTTGTTGGATATCATAGGAAATAGCTGATCCTTAAGAGTGAGTCCTTAAGGGGGAATCAAAATGGACAATGGCTTTTGTGATTAAGAAATGGAAGATGAACGTTTCTCATCGGAATCGGCTGTGACCCAGCAGACATTAGAAACTAAGAGCTAAAAACCGAATGTTGTTGTTGTCGTGTGCCGACCAGGCTGGTAATATGGGGTGCGCTGCTCCACTTTTCCAACTGAACCATATTTGGTGTGGAGTCCGACTTCTTCAGTACACACATGCCATAGGGACCCGTTTATAGGGTAGGCAACCATTCACACCTCATTCATACAATGAAGGGACAAAGACAGGATAGATAGAGAGAGAAAGTACATCCATCCCCGAACAGGGATTCGAACCCAGGACCTCCTTATCCGCAGTCAGGCCACTGACCACTAGACAAGATGGGCGGCAAAAACCGAATAACCCAGTCCAATGGAATTTGGAAAAACTGAAGAAACGATGGCTCAGATACTCCAGGAATTCCAAAACAACACGTGGAACTGTTGTTTCGACAGATACCATCCATAAGGAAGCCCATTTGCTTGGTTTCCACGGTCATGCTGCCGTTCGTAAGCCTTAAATTATCAAATCCATGCGCAGTGTTCGGATGAAGCGTTGCAAGGCACGTCGAAATATAAGCGTAGATGAGTGGAAATGGGTTCTATTGAGTGACGAATTCGTATTCCAGTTCTATCAGTTGACTTTGCTTTTGACATATGCCCAGAGAACGCCACCTAGCAGAAATCGTTGTGCTAAAAGCTTGGCGAAGGTAGAGTTATTATCTGGGAATGTTTCTCATGGTATGAACTGGGAATCTTGATATAAATTCATGGTATCCTTAGGGCCAACTTGTACACTACTATTCTAGACATAAATGTGTTTGCCACGTGTGTCAGTTTTACGGTTTCGATCATTGTTGCTTACAGGATGGAAACGCTACTTGCCATGTTGCCACAATAGATTGATATGTTGAGGGTAAGGTGAGCCGATTAGACAGAAATATCCAAAGTCCAGATTTGAATCTTGTAGAACATCTCCGAGATGAGTTGAATCCCTGAATTAAAGAGTGCAGCAACCTTCCAAAATTGGCGCAAGAGTCCACATGTCTTCTCCAAGCAGAATGAAAAATACCACTGACCATCATCCTAATATTTGTGTAAAGCATGTATCGTAGGTTTTGGGTTGTAATTGCTTACTTGAAAGCTCTACCAAATTTTGAAAATGAAAATTTGTGCTAATCTCTTTCATCAAGTGCCGAAGTACTTATTGGTAGATAATTGCATTTTTTAATGAAAAAGTATTAAATTAATTTTGATATTATCAATTTTGCCAATTATTAAAATTTAATCAATTAAAATTGCTGCAAATAAATCCAAAATTTAAGATGATTTTATAGTTAAAGTCTTTATATAAATTTTCATTTTGTTTTTCTATTCTGGTTTTGGAAGTTTTAAGCATACATTTTTGTGAATCTGAATTAAAATTTTAGCAGAAATTATTTTATTCATGAACTTGTGCTACCTAACGTAGTAAAATCTAAAGATTAGAAAATGAGATTTTTCATAAATGTCTTTTTTTCACAGATGTCATGAAAGGAACCTTCAAAAGTAAACATACTTTTGTGTAAGTTTTTGTCAACAACCCGTGATTGAAATGAGAAATTTTAAGATGAGAAAATTGTGTGATTCCTTTTATACATTTATTTCCTTTTTAATATTCAATTTACCAAAATTACAAAACTAATTTCATAAATTTTCTCTCGACAGTCACCTTTTATTGTTCTTCTTAGAAGGAAAATAAGAAATTTTAATGCATTTTAGTAAAAAAAGGAAATTTATTAATATATCTATCTATCTATCTATCTATCTATCTATCTATCTGTCTATCTATCTATCTATCTATCTATCTATCTATCTATATATATATATATATATATATATATATATATATATATATATATATACATATATATATATATATTTAACTATTTAACAATTCGAAAATTAATTATAAAAATACTAAATCATTTATGTACTTTAAACCTAATAATAAAAAAACTAAAAGATATAAAAGAGGTGGTAGAAAAATTAATAAAACTTATAACAATTACAATTTAAATAACTTTATTTATTGGAGTAATAAAATATACGAATTAGAAAATCAATTTGTTAACACCTATAATTTTTCATTTTGTAAAAACTTTAATATGAGCTTAAACAAAAAACAATGTATTTTTCTTTCAGAATTTTTAAATAATTTTAATTTTAATAATGAGCATTTTAAGATTTTAATTTTTAACATTTTTAAATATAAAATAAGTAAACTAAATATAAATTCTAATAAAAATATTAAATCAGATAATTTTGTAATTTCATTTAAGCATCCATTATATGATAAAATTAAATTTTCGAATATTATTAAGGAACTTAAACATATATTTCCGTTAAATAATAATGAAATTAATTGTACCTTTAAATATGATCTACCAATTGGTAGACACATATTTAATTATAATAAATTCTGTAGTAATATAAATATTAATAAAGAAAGTACAGATTGCTTCTGTGATGACCCAAAATGCAGTAAATTTGTAGATTTAACTTTTGGACACATAATTACTGGAAATACTGAAATTATATTAAATAATGAATTAAAAAATATCATTAATAAAGGTACAAAATTTCGACCTATAAATTATTATAACCACGAACAAATTCTAAAATTTTTTATTAATGATATCGATATATTTATTTTTAAAACATCTAATATTTATTCAATTCCAATAGAATATTTCTCACAATGGAAATGGAATTTCTACTACAAATTTAAAACAAATATAAATAATTTAAAATTTAAAGGAATAAATAAAAAATATCTAAAAAAGCATATAAAAGAAATACAAAATCTTTTCATTATTACACCGGTTGATAAAGCTTTTAATAATTACGCATTTATTTCTAAAAAATTTTACAACCAATTACTTAACGAAGAAATTTCCAATTCAACTACTTACAAAATTTTTAATTTAAATAAAACAACAATTTTTAAAAAATTCTTGCATTTGCTAAAAAACTTAAAATTAAAAACATAAACTTTAAAATTCCATATATTACAATATATCCAAAATTCCATAAAAAACCTGTTAAATTTCGTTTCATTACTTGTGGAAGCAACACATATGCAGATAAATTTGGTAATCTATTCTCCTATTATTTAAATATAATCTTAAATAACATTAATAATTCAAATAATACATGGATAATTAAGAATAATAAACCTATAATTGAATTTATTTCCGCCAATAAAATTAATGATGTTTCCACTTATGATTTCAAAGATTTATTCACCAGTATTCCACTTGAAAAACTTTTTGATATTATTATGTTTTATTTTTATGATTTTAATTCAATATTGGATGTCGATATAAATTTTTGGAAAGACCTAAGTTTATTTTGTATTTACAATAATTATATTTCTTATGGAGAAAATATTTATTTACAAGTTAACGGCATTCCCCAGGGTTCCAAATTTTCAAGTATATTGGCAAATTTATTTTTAAATTACTATGAAAAATCATTTATTATACAAATGCCTTTTGCTTACAGATATATTGACGATTTAATAATTTTTAATTGCCTAGAATTCGATAAAATTTACAATAATATATATCCTAAGGAATTAAAATTAATTAAAACTAATATTGATAACTTAAAAACTGAATTTTTAGATATTTCAATTACTATAAAAGAAAACCACACATTTACTGACATATATGATAAAACTAATAATTTTAATTTCAAAGTTAATAAACTAACTTTTTGGAATTCAAACATTTCAATTAAAATTTATAAAAATATTATTTTTAATCAACTTAATAGAATATACAATATATGTAATAATTTAAATAATATCAATAAACAAAAAAATAGACTAGAAAATATTTTAACTCATAATGGCATTTCAACTAAATTTATTAAACACTATTTGGCTAGTAGAGCATTGCTTATAAGAGTGAAGTAAGGGGTAGTTTTATACTACAGAAGGGTTACCCAAGCCTTGAAGGTCTTATAAGAAGCTTGAAATGCCGATAGTGTTTACACTTAGTCACTAATTTATGTATTTGGTTAGGTTCTTGCAGATTTGGATTTGTAATTAGATATGATTTAAATTTGATTATTATATATTAAATGTATTTTGGCAACATTGGATTTTGACTTAAATATTTTAGATTAAATTCTACTTCTTTTATTCTTGTTTGATACTTTGATTTGAATTTTTGGTATGGCTTTGGGGTGTAATGGCTTCTTTAAGACTATGTCTTGGGCCATTGCAGAAAAGCCATAATTGTGCCAATGTGGTCAACAACCCCTGATGAAGCCGGCCATATTGGTACTTTATTCCATTTATATCTATCAATCTTTCTCTGAAATTTCTTTCAAGTATTTTCAATGTATTTCTTTCAAGTATTTTTAATGTAATTCTTTTCAATGTATTATTTTCCATTTAATATTTTCAATATATTGTTTTCCATTTAATCCATTTATATCTACATTTGGCATTTAATATTTTCAATGTACTATTCTCCATTTGGCATTTTTCATTGCATTTTGTTTCATTATATTCATTGCATTTTATAAAATATACTATTAACTATATATATATATATATATATATATATATATATATATATATATATATATATATATATATATATATATATATATATATATATATATATATATATATATATATATATATATATATATATATATATATATATATATATATATATATATATACGGCCCGATCTTAGCAAAAATCGAAATCCCAAAATTTGCAGTAAAATATGATATTAATGATTCTGAGGAAAATAGTTAACATTTTTTAAATCCAAAAACGTTATTATTTCTTTTGTAATTATTTTAAAATATTTTTAAGTAAATGTGTATGTGTCAGTTTGTGTCTCTTAATGAAATGCACATATTTTAAACTGATGATAAAACAGTAAGATTCTGATTCCTAAATAAAACAGCAGTAAAGAAGTACTATGTTTTCAGAACGCTATGTCTATTCATTGCCTTATCAATAATAGCTTTAATGGAAAATTACTTTTTTGAGAGTTAAGGAAATAAATGGACTAACAAAGCACATTTGTTAAAAAAGCTAAAATATGCATTCATAAAATGTTTAGTTAAATAATAAGATGTGCACACTAAACTGTATTCAGCTACAATTTGCTGAAACATGTGAGGCATTAAGATGATAATTAAAATAATGGAAATTTGCCAAATCTGAGCACATTTTACTAAATTAAATACAGAATAAGAAATTCAAAACAATCGCCAAATTTATCAAGATATTGTAAGCCCTAAATAAGTAAATAATATATACATACATATGTACAGTAGTATTTTAAGAATCTATTGTTAAAAAAATTTAAGTAAAATAGGTCATTAGAAAATTTTGAAATTTTGTAAAATAAATCAGTAAAAGTGGGAGTGCAAAATTAATATAATTAATATTACCAACAAATGTTAACGCATTAAAATATTACTTTTAAAAATTACATAATTGATAATACTTTTGCAATTAAAATTTTTAACTTAACGAATGATAGTATCAATTTTATTGCAATGCTTAAACAATTTTTTAATTTTCATCATTTTTATAAATTTTGATAAAATAAAATTATTTTAGTATATACAATTATATAAATCATCAAATTTATAATTAGGAAATTATAGCAGTTATTCAGTGAGGACAGTTAAAAATGGCCATCATTTTAAGAGTTCATCTAATGTCTCACAGAATATGTTCCGCAATGGATCAAATTGTACGCAGAGAAATACTGAATGTATAGGACACAACAACGACTTATATAAAGTAAAGACAGCAGGTGGTTCCAAATACTTCAATACAAATAACACTGGGATCGAGGTTTGAGTGGAATTGGACGACGATACTTTTTAAAAATATATATTATCCTACAGTTCTTTAACTTCAAAAATGTGACCTTTATACACACACACACACTATATATATATATATATATATATATATATATATATATATATATATATATATATATATATATATATATATATATATATATATATATATATATATATATATATATATATATGAAGTCCGGTGGCTTAGTGGCAGCGTTTCACTCTCCCATGACACAGGTCCGAAGTTCTATCCTCGGGCTGGGAAAGGTTGACTCAGCCTTTCATCCATTCAGTGGGTCGATTGACTGAGTACCAAGCATGCTTGGGAACTAAACACTGCGGGTCTTACGTTAGGCTGACCATCTAACTGGGACATATGCTTCGCACCCCAGGGCCCTCGGTCATGAAAACAGTCATGGGCACTGTAGGCCTTGGCCCACATGGGTTGTCGTGCGCCATGGAGTTTAGTTTAGTATATATATATATATATTTATATATATATATATATATATATATTATATACATAAAGAATATATTAGAAAAATAATTATATTGCTATTTATATATTTGTCGTCGAGCAATTTAATTAGCTTTCTAATATTATTCGAGGAAATGATATTTAATATGTTGTGAAGTAAATTCATAATTTATTTTATTTAACTTTTAATATCTCAAAAGTACTTAATTAATAATTTATTTATGAAACGTTACACTTAATATTTTTTCCAAACAATGTCACAATACCTTGCAGTTGAATACATGTAAACTCAATTTAATTACCCAATTTTCCGAGCTGGAACTTGTAATTAAGGTTATTTTAAGTTACGTTAATTTGTATACAGTAAAAGTTTCATTCTTGTCTCCCTGTAAATTATATATTAAAACTTCTCGGATAGACAAGTTTGTTAATTAAAAGATGCGACGCTCATTAGCTCTTGTGCTAATTAAATCACAGAGATCCAGATGCTGAAGAGCAAAAGTAAGAAATGGAAAAGAAACACAGATGAATGGACATGTTTTAATGAGACTGTGTGCTGAAATAATATCTTAAACACTCTTTCTTGAAGTTTATTAATTTCACGTTAAGCAGTAAGGCATTTGATATTGATTTCTTTGAATCCAAATATAAAATTGACTTTTTATTAATTTCATATAAAAAGAGAAAAATAATTTAAAATTTTAAAAGTAAATTTATTTAAAAAAATTTCTTTTTAAACATTGAATTATAAACTGAAGTGAAAATACAACTCAGAAATTAATCATTCAAATAAGATTTTAGAATTTATATATAAGGGGCTAAAATGTAACAAGATTTAATTATAATCAAAAGATTATATTGTCTAATAAGCTTTTGCAATATAAGTTACATGGAATTATGAGTTATATGTCTTTTGGCAAAATATTTTTATACCTTTGAACGCAATTATTTAATTTTTTGAAAATACAGAAAATTGTGCTAAAGGGTTTTGAATGTCATGAAAAGTATTTTTTAACTGTTAGATGTGTCTATTTTTATGGAAAAATTATATTTTCTTAATTATAAGAATATGTAAATTTCTTAATATTTAAAAAAAAGAATTATTTTTAACTACTTTTTAATTTTCTTAAATATTTGTTTAATTTCATGTTAAGATTATTTCATAGTTAAAAAATATTATTCACATTTGAGAATTCAATAATCGAAGAGTTTTATTTGCACCATTTTCATTTGGTAGCAAGTTTCTTGTAAATTAGCACTCTTTCAGAATAATCATTTTTTATAATGTTTCAATGAGGAAATGAGATAAAAAAAAGGCTGTTTGGTTATTTTAACTTACATTAAATAATATCTAATACAAATTTTATAGGTCAGTGTAGAATTGGGTATTTCTTGGTTTGAGAAAACATTTGGGGATACAATTTAATTTATCTTCGTTTAGGTTTTGTGAGGCGTCCATCTTGTTTGTCACTTCTTGGAGTCAAAAAATTAAGGAGTACCCGATTATAAACTTTTATTATATTCAATTCCTGTTCTTAGCAAATTATACAACAAAGATTCTGTGATAACAATATTTATATATTCCAAATTCTTTGATTTCCAGTTCTTAAATTAAGGAGTACCCGATTATAAACTTTTATTACATTCTATTCATGTTCTTAGCAAATTATACAATAAAGATTCTGTGATAACAATATTTATGTATTCCAAATTCTTTGATTCCCAGTTTTAAAATATGTGAGTTAAAAACAAGAATACCGAAACATAAACATCTTTATCTTTTGCTTTGGGAATCTTATTGGTTAGCAGTATTGTTATTATTGCTTAAATTCATCATATAGTCTATAGTAATTCCTCTTAATATTTCCATAAAAAATAGATTTCTTTTTCGTGAAACCTATACAAAGAAAAAGAATACAAAAAAATTAAATATATGGCTTCATTAAACATTCTTCAGATTAATGGTATTTCTGAAAATATAATTAAAATTGAAAAGCTGGTTTATGGTGAAGAAGCTATTAAATACATTTAGGAAAACATTTGGGAAAATTTCTTTCAATAAATTACACACTCCAGTACTGGTTAGTACAGCCGAATGGTTAGAGCTATTGCCTTCGGTTCAACAGTTCGTGGGTTCGAATCCCACCTTGGGCATGGATGTTTATAGTGGTTCGAAATCCACTTTAAGCTGTAGGACCCGGTCTAATTAGCCCTCTTGTGCAAAAAATGACAGTTGAGCGGCAAACAAACCAAACCAGTACTGGTAACTGATACGTTTTCCACGACACCAGGACAAAAATGAAGGAAACTGACCTAGTACATCCAGTGTGACCTCGCCTCTGTGTTCACCGTAATCGTTCTTGGCCACACACGCGTAGGTGCCGGCGTCCGCTTGGTGGGTGTCGCGGACCAGCAGCTCGAAAACGTGCTGCTCATGCTTCGTGTAAGTCGGTGGGTTGCCGCGACGCTGATTGGCTTCGAATCTGAAATAAAAAATATCAAATATCTTTTAGAAAATATAAGCATTTCCACTTAAAATAATTGATTATTTTTATTTCAATATCGAAAAAATTAATTTAATAAATTAATTTAACAAAATAAGTTAACTCGCGAAGTATAAATTAAGTTGCTAAACAAGGATCGTCTTTTGTTCCCATCGGTGCAGAACCTTTTTGTGGGATCAATTTGAAGACCGCAAAAACCAATGTACTTAGATGGGAAAACGGAAGATGTATGAAGCTTGGCATAACACTCCTGGTCAAACCCACGCTAAAAGTATGATCTGTGGATTATCAGCGAGGATTGCCTCTGAAATTCTAAGATCGTAGGCTTCATAACTGGGCACTACAATTTCAGAAAACACCTCCATAAAATGGGACTGTTTCAGCAAGACCCTATCTGCAGGAAATGTCATACGCAAGAGGAATCGGAAAAGCATATCATTTACGAATGCGAGGCTGTTGCCCTCCCTAGATTAACTTCTTTAGGCACCATCCATACTAGAGAGTTACACCTAGACTCCATTAAAGGGTTATCGGACTTTATTAATAAAGTGGGTGACCCGAGCAACTGGAACTAGGAAACATTGGGTTTGGAGTTAGTAGTACAAAATGCTGATAAAAGCAGGGGTGCCCATTGACATACAAACCCAACTCTAAGAAGAAGCAGACGAAGAATTAAGGTATCATTTTAATCTTTCCTAAGATGGAAACTTACTTGCCTGAGGTTATAAGTCTTTTAAGTTATTTTTATTCCAAAGAATGAACTACCAAATTTATGAATATTTGAATAATTTGAGTTTGAGGAAAGAGATTATATTCCCCAAAATTTAAATAATTTTTTCGTTATTTTTCTAACGTAATTGAATACTTAAACTTTTAAATTTAAAAGTTTGGAATAATTTTATCAATATCCAATAAATTGCTTGATAAATATTAATTTATGATTTTTAATTTGCCCAATGTAGCAAAGAATTTGATATTTTAACAAATTTTGTAAGGATTAATTATACGAAACTTGTTTAACAAAGTACTTTATCATATAAGGATATAGCGCTGTTACGCATTTCTGTTTAATTATAATGCCTTCATCATCATGATAAACACTGTAATTAATGTCTAGACTTTTAGAAATTTCTTAAATTAAATTTTTTAAATATCTAGAGGAAGTTGGAACTCAGAACAAGCATTGAACAGAAAAGAATTTCTAACCAGTGTTATCAGTAATACTTTTTTGTTATAGAATTAAAATAAAAAATATATCAATTTATTGAATTGGGTTTTAAAATTCTTTTGCATATTCTTAATAAATGTTGATGATATCTTTCTCATAAAACAACTTTTTTTATATATTTCTTACATTTTGATATTGTCTTGAAGATTGTGCTGATTTTAGAATGTTTTAATCAATTTAATTTCTTAATGTTTTCATTGGTTTTTGATTTAATTTTATAATGCTAATGTTGGAATTTTTAATTGATTATTAAAATGTTTAGAAATTTAATAAATGATGTCTTATTTTTCATCGTGTAAAGTTTTTATTAACAAAATAAAGACATTTTTAAGTTTATGTCGACCGATGGCTGAGTGGTTAGCGTTTCTGACTCCTGAGCTGTGGGTCTCGGGTTCGAATCCCAGTTCGGGCATGGATGTTTCTTTCCTTCTGTGTTTCTCTGTCCTTTTTTCTGTGATATGGTATGAATGTGGCCCACCCTATAAACGGGTTTGTTGTGGTATGGTGCGGGTAACGTTACTCGCCTCCGTGAATTGGTTCACAGGTGCCCGCTGGGTAATGATAAATGAGTAGCAGTTGCTGGCCTTGTTGTGGCATAGGGTTCAGTCACCCTTGTGTGCCCGCCATTGGAATAAAAAAGTTTATTCATATTTCTAATTTCATAATGTTGATATTATAAAGTGTTATTTAATACTCATTTCTTAAAAAATAAAACGTTAAAGTCAAGTAAATTATTTGTATTTCTTACTCTGCTTCGAAATGCCAATGAGGAGAGTCCATAATCCTAATTCGGCTGATCCCTTGCTGGTATGTATTTAGATAAAATGTGAGAGGAAAGTAAGGTGATGGAATCTTTTGTATGGCATAAAGAGGCGAAATATTCTTACTTCATATTTTCTTAACGTTATAAAAGAAGAAAAACGGAAGAAAGAAAAAAAAGGTGACCATTTCGTCAGTAGAGAGGAGCAATATAGTGGATTCACGCTGGTTTTTATCACAGACGTTGCAGACGATCTCTTTTTTGGGATCGTCTGCAGAAAAAAGAATTTCATCCAATACCGCCATTTTGTGATCCAGTCTCTAATGTTCCGTTACGAGAGCTTTTCCTGCGTACAGAAGCGTGGGAGGGGTTTATGAATGTTACATGATCGTCTGATGGGAGAGCCTTATCCCGAAGAAAAGAAGCCTTATCTTCCAAAGGAGGAAAAAAAATGGGATAAAAATGTTTATTCTAAAAGCTTGTGTATAGTTTTGGTTGATTTTCAGTTTTTTTTCTGGCTTTGTTTGGTTGTATCTCGTTAGGTCCAGAACCCGAGCGATTTCGAAAGGCTTTAGAAATGCGATCCGATGGAATGCGAGGTAAAAAAAAGTTCTTTCCGGTTTTTGAAGTTAGCCTGAAAGAAAGAGTTTTTTTAAAAGAGGAAACTCTTTATATTTGTTAAAAATTGAATTCTTTTAAATTATTTTTAAACATTTTTATTTTGCAAAGAAAGAAAATCTTCTTTTTCTGAAATATAAAACTCTAGCAAAACAACTAATTGGTCGCTTTTAAAAAAAGTAAGGCTTCTGAGCAGAAATAAAAGTTCGATTTTTTAAGTAACACATTTTTATAATAGGAGTTTGTTGGTACTATAATCATTAAACATATTTCTTTAGTTTAAATTAAAAAGCTTCAATTAAGGATATAAACACTGTAAAAACGTTATTAAGTATGCAGTTTTACTCAGAATCTTAAATACAAAAAGCTTACTTCATAAAATTTAATTTTTTAAGAGAAGCAGAGATATTAATACATTTTTTATATTTTAAGAATTACATTTTCAAGTTTATATAATGTTGCTTTAACTGTAATAAAAAGTTTATGATATAAAGTTTATAATTATATTTATTTTATTTACATTATGATACAAAGTTCTACAATTATATTATAAACTCTATAAATATTTTATAAACTTTATTATTATATTTATGTAAAGAGTTTTATATTATCATAAATAGATTTGTTTATATTTCATTTTCTTTACTTATATATTTTTGCTATTCAAAGTATTTTCGTGACCAATAATATATATAATGAAATATTTAAAGTTATATTACACAATAATTTAAATCTCTAATTTATAAATATACATTTCCATTTTTGATATATTTCAAGCATTGTTGCTATCTTTTAAAATACTATTTAAAAAATCACTGACTTACAAATGAAGCTGATGATTAGAATTGATAAATGATTTCGATCCAAGAGGTTTTACGCAAAATTTTGATGATCATTATTTAAAGTTTTAATCACATTTCATAAAAATGTAATTTCACAATCTGCTCCATTGTTGGTTTAGCAGTCTTTCCCCTTTTTCAATTAAATCGATAGGTCTCAGGACCAATAAATTTAGTCGTTATAACTATGGAAAGCGTACTTAAAGATATAAAAAAATCATTATTGCAAAAATGTTTGTTATGGCAATCGACTGAGGAAAGATAGCTATGGTATTCACGTTAAATAAAACTTGTAATACACATGTGTTTGATTATATCAATAATTCATAAATGAATGGTATTAATTATATTACTATGCATGAATAGTTCACTTTGAATTATGCTCAGAAGGATGAAAGTGTACGCATATTACTATATATGTACATGTTATTCTGAATATGTGCACGAGCATACATTTATGAGATTAAATAAATCAATATTGATTACATTTTTAAAATAAATATTGAAAAATTTGTAGTTGAAGTTTTCTATCTAAACATAAGAACCGCAGTGGCATCAGTCTCATTATCAGGAAGGTAGTGAGTTCGAATTCCATCTTAACGAAAGAACCACCGTGTTCACTAAAGGGGAATGGGACACGTTAAAACTGGTTGTGGTCGCAATGTCATCCAAGAGAAATGATATTTCTTGTCAGGGATATATATTGGGGGGTTGTGCTTGATCCCTGCTTCAAAATCACGAAGGCTCCACCCAGCTGCTTCTATCCAACTGGTAGAACCCTACTCAGGGCTAGGTACAGGGAAACATACTGCTGCAACAGCAATTTAAACATATAATGTAGATTTGGATTGAATATAAATCGATATTTTTATGTCCAATATCCAACTGGTAGAACCCTACTCAGGGCTAGGTACAGGGAAACATACTGGTGCAACAGCAATTTAAACATATAATGTAGATTTGGATTGAATATAAATCGATATTTTTATGTCCAATATCCAACTGGTAGAACCCTACTCAGGGCTAGGTACAGGGAAACATACTGGTGCAACAACAATTTAAACATATTATGTAGATTTGGATTGAATATAAGTCGATATTTTTATGATAGAACTCTCTAAAACCATATAGTGTCATAAAATAATCTATTCAAATAGATTAATAATCTATGAAATTTAAAAATTTCTAACTATTTTCTTTATACTACTTATAGTCAAAATCGTTACCGAATTTGGCATTTTTTGCATACAAGAATAAATCGAGAGGAAAAGAATAATCGTTTTTACAAATGACACTTTTCAATCAATTTCCTTTTTCATTAAATTAACTGAATAACTTTATTTATCATTTCCAAGAAAGGAAAGCTTAAAAAATATAATCCGGAAAAAGCAAAATATTCCTGACAGTGATGTTCCATTCCATACGTACCTGGATCCTGGATGAATTTCTATGACATTTTGTTTCTTGACCCACTTGACATTGATTGGTCCGTCGCCGATGACGTCACACACTAATCTGGCCGCTTCTCCCTTCCGAATGGAGAGTTGACCTTTGGGCACGGAAACTTTGGGAGGCACTGAAAATAGATTGGATGCCATCAGGGGAAGAGTATCTGCTATCTTTAGAAACACACGGCCTTAATGAGAAACTAAGAGAATTGGAGTTGAGAAAGTCTGGAGCAATAAAGCTCCTTTTATATCTAAGCTACTGGCTTTAATCTGCATTTAATTAGAACATTTTAGGAGAAAATTTCATTAATGTTAATTGACAAACGAATCTTAGGTTCTCCTCCATTGCTTTACAGTATGTTAATTGATATAATTGAAATGGAAAAGATTTTCATAGAAGCTTTTATTTGATTTGTCGAATCTACTTTATTTCTTTGTCAGTGACGTATTTACTTAACATTTTAGAAATTCCAATCAATTATTTGAAAGCAGTCATTCTGAAACACTTTTAGTTTGATATTTTTGCAGACAATAAATAGAAATTTGAATTCAAATTAGTTTTAAAGTTTTCCAACAAGAATTTTATGTAATTTTAATTAATTTTACTGAATTTAAATATTTGCTATAAACACACTACATACACTGCCTTTGTTTAACGATCTGTACACATTGTTACAGAAATAAATTATTTCATTATACAGTAAAAATATTCATCCTAAAAAGAACCTAATTTTTTAAAACATAAAGTTTTATTAATAAAACTTTTTAAAAACATATGCATATTAGTTTAGTGAACTCTAAACATTTGAATATCTAAGCAGAAAATCAAATTATAACTTTATAAGTTTTTTAAAATTAACAATCAAAAGAGAATCATCTCCATTTTCGAAAGAAAAACTTTAAGAAGCATCTTTGGTGGAATAAAATGTGAGAATACATGGCGAAGAAGAACTAATTCTGAGCTCTAAATTGCATTAAGAACCAGATATTGTTAAATTTATCTCAACTCAGAGATTAAAATGGGCAGGACATTTGAGCCGGATGAACGACAATCGGGTGACGAAAAAATTTTCTTGGCTCACTCCATTGGCACCAGAAGAAGAGGACGACCGAAATTCCAATGGCGTGACTGCCTTGAAAACGACCTAAAAACACTAAAAGTGACAAACTGGATGACCTTATCCAAAAATAGGGGGTCTTGGTATGCACTTCTGAGGAAGGCAAAGGTCCACCCTAGGCTGTCAGGCCGATGAATAAGAAGAAGAAGAAGAAAATTTTTTTTCATGCTTAATATTATTTATAAAAATAATTATTAATATTATTGAGAAAATTAAGATTTACACACTCTACTGCAATGACCACATAACATGAACAAAAAAAAATCAATATTTAGGAAATTTTTGAGTTTAAAATAAAAATTAAAAGTTAAAACACGATCACTTGTGTTTCTTTAGGAATTTATGATTTTTGAAACTGAAATATTTGAGTGAAAATATTACCGAACGATTTGCATGAAATAAATAAACCATTTAGCCAATCAAAATATCACATGTTTAACTTCTTTACAAACATTATTTTATTAAATGATTGGCAAAACTTCATTATTAAGCTAATATATAATTTCTTCTTTAACAAAAAAATTGAAAATAGCTACATTTTTATTGAAGTTAAATATATACGATGTGTTAATATATAGGACTTGCAACTCATGCAACTCTTAATGGTAAGATTGTTCTTTGACAGTTTAAATCAGTATTCGATTAAATTGTTACTGGTGATGATCGATGCAGGCTTATATGCGATAACATAAAAAGAAGATTTTTATTTTCAGTCAGTAATGTCATGCATAAATCAATTGTTTGTATCAGATCTAGATATTTTCTAATTTTCGAAAGTGACCATCTCGATCATGTGCCATTGAGTTTCAACGAAACTTCTGAAAACATCATTTTACTGTAATCATAGTGTATACATCAATAGTAAAAAAGTAGCCCAGAAATATGAAAACCGTAAGCGGTAAAAACTGCTATTTTATAGTAAATGTACTACAGGATGACATGCTGTCAAAAGGAATTTACTTGCTCGAAATATGATCAATACTTTGATGATATGTTAAAGTTTGCAGAAGATGCCTTGTATGACCGACATACGTATACAATGGACTGTATGCACAGTTTTTGAAAATCAAATGTTGATTTGTTAAGTACACACATTTGCTTGTGATTTATTTCCAGACGGTATTCATTGCTGAAGATTATGTGAAACCAGCATTTGATAGTCATAATAAAGAGTTAAGAACGCATTGTAGGTGAATTTTGGATTTCGCAGGTAATATGTAAACCTTCATAAGTGAAACCCAGTTGAATCAAGAACCATAATAGAGCCATTAACAGGTAATACAAAACAGCTGTTGGAAAATAGTTGTATCATTAGGGAAATTTCAAGTTTATCACATAATAATATAATTCGAGCTTACCACATAATCAATTATAGTTGCATTCCAGTACTTATATTTTGAAACAAATAACTCGCATCAACTAATGCGCCCAATAATTTTTTGCTAGGCAGAGTTTTTATGACATTGGTAACTATGCTATAGGTAGTATTCTCCTGGCATTTAAATTATAGTTTAGATAACTGTGATTTGAGAAATTTTTGGCAGAAACTAAGGCTGTTAACAAATCACGAAATTTGTATAAATAAAGCTTATTATGGATCAACATGACAAATCAGCTTTATTCCATCCCAATAAGCATCCGACTCTTAAATATTTTGAAAACGTCTTCATGTGTTATAGGTTCCATTCCCAGAAAAATCATAATGTCTTTAAAGACAAAAGATGAATTATTAGAAGTTGTTACTCTTTTTTGCGCAATGCTATAGTACGAATAAAATTAGAATTCAAAATACAATGATTAGTCTTAAAAATGTCTTGCGTATTTTGTATGAAAAAAAAATTTGCAATGAGAAATAACTTCGGATTTTTTAAAATAAAATTACTCAATTTTTTTACTTTTCATTTTTTTTATAAAATATTGTTTTTACTAATTATGATGAATAAGAAAAGGCAAAATAAATTATGGAATTCTTATATCAAATGTGATACATCATTTCTAATTGAATAATTTTTGGATGTAATGGATATTCCGAATTAAATATTAAATTCGAGTGAATCTTTTCCTTATAAATGTACGTATGTTTAATTTTATCATTAAACTTATTATATTTCAAATGTGTTTTGTAAATACAGAAGAGAAAGGTTTTAAAAATTTTAAATAACCGTGAGCATTCTAAGAAATAGAGTAAACTAAATCTTAATAAAAGTAATTTTTATGATAGTATTGACTTTGAATTTTTCAGAGTGAACATTATCATACAGTTTAAATTTTTTTTACAGGGAAAGGAAATAACAAAGAAAATTTACGAGTGAATTTTTTTTACGATTTTAAATAAAACTGATAAAAATATCTCAACGCTTAAAAAAGTAGAAAAAATGTAATGATTCACATCAACATAATTTTCTCTTTATTTCGAAAATTTTTTGGCTATTCATTACGTCAAAGAGAATCCAGAAACGAATGATATCAAATATGTACCTGTAACTGTAACGCGAAAGATGAAAGAAGAGACTACCTAAAGGAATTCAATAATTCCGATTCTCTTACAAAATAATGAAGTTCGTTAACTGGGCGACAGCGAACAAGTTGTCTAGCCAGCGGCTCTTTGAACTTATGCCATAATGGCACAAATCGATCGCTTGGAGAAGGAAAAAAGTCTCTTGTAGATGGCCGAGGGATATTTATTCCGAGAGATTCTCGTCTTCATACCCCAACTTGCTCTCTCTCTCTCTCTTTTGCGGTGTTTCTACATTAAGTTTATTTCATTTTAGTTAAGACTGGAAGATGAATTTAAGTAAAATTTTGTACTGTTAATAATTATTTTCCTCTACTGATTTTCCATCATTTGCATATTAGCATAAGTATAAGCGCTTATATACTTCTGTATAATATGCTTTTTATATGACTACACACACCTTTTAAATATTTATATACATCTTTATCTGAATTTTCCTATCCTAATTAAAATGTTACTTAAGATATCATCTTATGTGAGAATCACACTGTCAACTGATGCGATTAAGATTTCAGACATAAATAATTGAAGAAAATCAATATAAAAATTTTACCATGCATATAAACTTTATCAAATGATAATTTTTAATAATAAGGTATAAATATAGGTATAATTCAGCTTATGATAAGTTTAAGAATAGTTAAAGAGCTAGTGATTATCAGCGTTATATTTTTTTGTGTGAGTTCATTGTTTTGATTGGTTTTAAAAACAATCTTAAAAGGGTATTTTGAATTCCCATATGGTCTGTAGTTACAATGTTTAATTCATGGAAAAAACTTTGCTAGAAGGAAACAAATGTAAATTCGTATAAAATTCCTTTATATAATGTGGTGCTCAAATGCACCACAAAATATAATCACACAATTTAAACATGCGTGTGAGACCCTAAATCATGTTATATGTTAACAATGGAGTAGATAGATACCTAGCTTTTTAATTTGCATACTATCTATGCCAATTATGAAACTAGGTATATCATTTTCAATTAAGAAATGGGTAATTTTTATCAAAAAAATTGAAATTCATGTTTCTTAACTTATATTCAAGTTAGAATATTATTATTTTGATGAAATTTAGACTGCTATTTTTTAAAGAAAATTTTTATATATTATATTGATGAAACGTATTTATCACACACAAGAAAATAGCTAATTATAAGAATAAAGACGATTTTGAGCAAAAAACATGACATTGGGTTTAATGAAAATTTAGGTGGACATTTTAACAGTAAATGTTAGTAAATAAATGATATTTTGTTATCAATTTCAAGTATATTTGTTGGAATATAAACTTGAAATTCTCTTTGTTATATGCTTTGCAAAATAAAAATGTGTCTATAAACTTGCTGGATGTTCTTTGGAATATTTTAACGTTAAACATTATTATAGCTTCAGTAATTGGGATTGCTCATTAATAAGAGAGAAAGAAAGCTTTTATATTTAAAGGATTTACAAAGACGGCTAAATATCACTTGTAAAATTAACTGCTTTTGGATATAATATTTGCTACATAAAAGCCTGTAATTTGTCAGGTGAAAATTATAGTGAGGAAAATTCCAAATAATAAATTTTATTTTAAATTATTATCATATGTAGTCCTATGATTATTCATGTAAAGTTACTTAATTACTCGCTCCAAATTTAACCAAAAGGAATAGAATTCATCTTACATTTATATCTTCTGCATTTATACAGTTACTCTTGGTCCAGCACACACGTATAATATTAATAGCATAAAATAACATAACTAAAGACCTTTTCAGAATTCGAGAGATGCAGAAGAGGATCTCTTCACATTGTTATCTTGGTAATCTTTTGGTTGTAACCGTGTGTATTTTTTTAATTTCGAGAAAAGAAAAAAAATAAATAAAAATGGTGGCAAATACGTTTTCACTTGAGTGGGGCTTTAAGCCATATTATGGCAAATAATAATAATAATTGAAAATGTGATAATAATATTAATATGATTTGAATTCTGCAGTATTAATTTAGTTTATAAATAATAAATCTAGATGTCGCTGTCATCTTAAGTACAGTTATTTTCTTTTTGGTGAGGTTGAAGCGCGGGCATTTAAATTCGTTGCCACACATCGGGACCTTTAAGAGACAAAAATATTATGAAAGTTTAATGAGGGATGAAAATTTGTTTTGTTCCAGAAAAAATGGTTTTCATCTGTTTGTTGAGGTGACTGAATTAGAGGACATTGTTTGGATCTGGTTAGGAGCTGTTACTGCATATATTTTTTATACTAAAGAATATAAAATTCAAAAGGGATAGTATTGTCTATTAGTTTCTTAAAAGCTTAAAAGTTGATCGTAAGTTGATTTTTTGACTGTTTCGAGCAAATTGTGTTTTGAAAAATAATGAATATGTCAGATTAAGGCATTATAAATTTGAATTGTTTTTAAAATCTTAGTCAGCATTAAGTTACTTAGGCATAAGTAACTATTAAATTAATTTCAATCAGCATTAAGTTAATCTTAGTCAGCTTTTATTTTTTGATATTTTTATCTAGCTTTGTGTTTTGGTGGATTGTGCATGGGAAAGATCTAGCTATAAGTAAATTATTCAGAAGATAAAGAATATTTTGGCATAATTTATAAACAGATTCTAGAAAATAAGTTATTAACCAGTCTATCTTTATAATAAAATTAATTATTTTTATACTCATAATCATTTAAAGTTGAAAATATTGTGGAAATATTTCTAATAATTTTTTTATGTATAAGAGACTGGAGAATATTCAAAATATCACGTCTATTATATAGTTTTATTGATTAATATCTATAATTTATGTAATGACTATATATACAAATAGTTAATTTTTATGTAATAAATTACTTAAAGGAATTATTAATCAGAAAGTTAGATTTTAAGTAGTTTTTCTTTATTTCATAAAGCTTATTTCAATATTCTTACATTTTTTTAATGAATTTAATCATTACTTCTAAAAATATTTAAATTTTTTTAGTTATCAGTACAAATAGTATTCCACAGTCAAAAGTAAATAATCCAGTGTGGAATTAAACAATTTAAGAAACATTAAATATTGATGGCTTCAGAATTTCGAAAATTGAGTCAACTTTATTTTATTATGTTTATGTGAACATTGAATTTAAATTGTTTAAGAATAAAATCTAAATCTATTAATAAAAGACATATAAATCCTATGGAAATATATTATGAATATGATTATAAATTAATCATGCATGTAATTAGGGTTATTTATCTCAAAAACGTAAAAAAACCCACGCACAGGTATATATAACTGAAATTTAATTGTTTAAACATAATCGTAAACTAAATAAATTAAACTGAAGAAACTTAATTTTTTTAGGATCTTTATTTATCACCTTTTCATGAAGACTCATCACTTCTGGAATATATAGTCCCCTCTTAATATTTCATGCATAGGAATTTCCTTAGATTAAATTGAATAATGAATGTAGAACGCAATGCTAAAACTATTATATAAGGTTCTTGCAAAAATAAAAGACAAAGCACATTTGACTGGAAACAAAACATCTTAGAGATTCTCGCGTGACCTGCCAGGCAGCAAAATGAATCAAAGTCTTTAACATTGCTTAGAGTAACGCACGACTCGCTACCTAAGCACTTAAGAGAACTTTTTTTGCTAAAAGGAAAGGAAAAGAAGGGAAAACACAGGAAATGGAAAATAAGCGAAAATATAGTTTTAAACCATTTATTTTGCTACGTCCTATGTGTCCTGTAAAAGAAAGAATGGTTCTTCCCGGTAAAATATTCCTGCTGGTTTTGGAAGCCATAGCTCATGCTCCCTCGCCGAAGTGCCATATTTTGGGGAGAGCCGTGGCCTTTTGACAGATTGTCTGCGGAAAGCATCGATATTCCGAAGTGGAAGTCTTTCCAAATTTCGTTAGCCCCCCTCCCAACTTCCTTTCCGTGCCAGAGATAAGAAAAATATTTTCTTTTGTTCGGGCTATATATTTACTTCCATATTCCGAGCACTTGAAAAGAAGAGATAGCTAAAGCGCCGAGAGGGGTGGGAGAGTTTTCTTTGTTTGGCTTAACGCTTAGAAAAACGGTGGCCAGTGGCTTATTTGATTCGAAATACTCGAGGGTATGCACGAGAGTATATATTTGTTTTCTGCTTACCATTCACTGAAAATCGTTTTCAAACAAACGAAAAATCACTGTATACTTAAGAGTGGCTTTGATTTCTCTTTTGAAAAATTTTTCTTAAGATTTTCGTTGCTACTGTCATTTATTGTACACATAAATAATTATGTTATAAATACAAACTTCTCTCAAAACTTTATTTTGGAAATTATTAAATTGAATGCTAATATTTTGATGCAGATTCATTGAAAATAATTTCAATTTATTGAATAGAGTTTGCAATTTCAACATCATTAAATGACATGCAACAAAATATTTTTAAATATACAGTACAAGCAACTCACATAATTTAGGTTTTATAGAATATTTTTTAATTGAACATTTATTTACTTAGAATCTTCTTTCAAACATGGATTCAAAAAATTTGATTCATTTTTGAACCCATGTTTGGAAAATGCTTTTATAGATGCATTCTCATTTGTTTCATATTTTGAAATTTTATTAACATGCAAGCATTTCTGTCGAAACTTGTATATTTTATTTTTCAATAATTTTTCACGTGAAAGAGAGTTTATGATAAAGAAGTAGATACAAATAGATAAATAGATAGACAGAAAGAACAGGTATGTAAATTGGCAGATAGAGAGAGAGAGAGAGAGAGAAGCAATATCACAGATCTCAAATTATATTAATTAAGAAAATATTAGAACTAATATTCTTTCAATGTTTAAAAGCTTTGGCTTTAAAAACTTTAGAGAGCTTCACAAATCTTCTTCTTCTTCTTAGAGTTGGGTTTGTATGTCATTGGGCAGCTCTGCTTTTATCAGCATTTTGTACCATTAATTCCAAACCCAATGTTTCCTAGTTCCAGTTGCTCGGGTCACCCATTTTATTGATAAAATCCGATAACCCTTTAATGGAGTCTAGGTGTCACTCTCTAGTATGGATGATGCCTAAAGAAGTTAATCTAGGGAGGGCAAGAGCCTCACATTGAGCTTCACAAATACATTTAAATTCTGCTTCAAATGAGTAGCAATTTCTAATGCAAAGGACATAATTTTGTACAGCCGGCCTTAGAATATTAAAGGCTTGTATTACAAGTTTAGAAACATGAACTGCGAACACGTTTTTCACTACATATTTTCAAAAATTTCAAATGATTGAATTCGAATTTCGTAATTGTACTCAGTGAATTTAAATGTTTTGAATTCAGTTACAACTCACTATAGAACATCTTACTTTAGCTAAAGTGTTATCTACTTTTGAAGACATATCAACAAAATAGGTTATTAAGTCAAGAAAAAGTCTTCTGTTATGAGTGCATTCCTCCATTACAATTATAAAGTAATGATTTCATGTTACATTATAAGGTAATGATTTCATGTTACATTATAAGGTAATGATTTCATGTTCTTTATTAGGTAATGATTTCATGTTACATTATAAGGTAATGATTTCATGTTACATTATAAGGTAATGATTTCATGTTCTTTATTAGGTAATGATTTCATGTTACATTATAAGGTAATGATTTCATGTTACATTATTAGGTAATGATTTCATTTTACATTATAAGGTAATGATTTCAAGAGATATTTTAGCCTAAATTTAATTGAAAAATTGTTTAGTTAAAAATCCTATTAATTTTTTGTATGGTGTTTTTATTACATTTTTAACTGCATATATGTATCACATTTCCATTTCCCATTTTTTACAGGAGCTCAAATCGCTGAGAAAAAAAATCTTCTTTACAAATTAAAAAATTATTTCTGCATCTCAAGAGTTAAAAAAGAAACGCGAAGCCATATGTTTTCAATGCATAAAGGTATCTGAATGGATCGAAATTTCTTACTGGTACAAAGCATGCACGCAATGGAAATGATGTAAATTTCCTGTTTTATATACAATGGAGTTGATTTCCTTAGAATGTTTAAGTTTAAGCATTTCTTAAAAATCAATATCAACTCCGAAAAATATGTGTGGAAACAGACGATAAAATAAGGGGCTTAGCTTTAGGACATTCTTCGAAGTGCTTCCTGATAAGAAAATGTATTAAAATGCTTTGCCAAGTTATGAGGCTTTGTATCGAGAATGTAAAAAGGTATTTTATTTGTATTCACCGTGTCTCAAAAAATGAGCACCGTGAGGATTTTTTTCCACTTCTCCAATTTGAAAATATTTATCTATTTTCCTCGTTCGATATAGCCGGCAGCCGAGAAATGTCACGAAATGTTGGAAGTAAAATGTTAATGGCTTCCCACCGGGAGCTGCCCTTTATTTGATGTGACTTTTTTTCTGGTGGCATCAAACTCTGACGTTTTTTGTTGATGCATCATTTATTCTTTCTTCCCCAGAGAATCGGGAATTTTTCCCTATTTCTTCCATATCACGGATTTCGGAAAATATCTGGCGTATGGAGCACTTTTGTTGTCCATAAATAGGGGGATTTTTTTCCCCTTATACTGGAATGTTTAGGGATGAGAGGTTCGATTTTCCTGTTTCCAGAATATTCTTTCTTTTTATTTTTAAAAAACAAATACAGAGTTTTGTATAAAAAATATAATAATATAAAATATTTATTCTTAACATTACCAAAACAGGGTAACTGATAAATTGGTCATTTTTTGTAAAAATCCAGAATACTGAAGAAAACTACATGTAGAATTTATGAAAAACCACTCACGCATTTATTCATTATTTTACAAGATGACACTATTTAAAAATATTTAAATCTCCAAATAGTTACCACTGTTATGCACTATTTATTCCATAAGATGTTTCGTATTTAATTCAATTCTAATTAGCGAGTAAAATGTATACAGTTAAATAAATAAAAGATCTCGCCATCTATAATTTCTTTTAATAATGTCATATTTTTATGATCTTCATAGCAAACTTGATTCTAAAGTTTAATTAAACGAAATTAATGTAATTTTTAGCACAATAAAATTTCATAACCCTCATATTAATAATTTTCAATAATTATCCCATTTTCAATGATAAAGCATTTTTTTAAATTCATCCGTTTTCAGATTGTTAACGAAAATTCAGTGAGCATTCCTAACGGATTACTTCTACAAATATTTTAATCCAAGATCAAAACAATGATCTTTTTGTTCAAGATAATTTTAGTTCAATATTGTCATGTGTGACGCATTTCTCATCCTTAATAACTCTGCGCTTAAGAAAGAGTTGATTTTATTCCATTTGGCCATGGCTTTGCAGATCGGAATTCCATTCATCATATTCTTTTGTGCTAATTCATTTAGCACTCAAACATCAAGCTTCTTCCGTAATCCAGCAGCGTGGAAATTTTTTAAAACTGTTTTATAGTCTCTCCTGCCTGGTGCTACAACGGTTAAAATGACAGTCACCTTCGATTATTTCTGCGATTTTATAGACATTTTCGAGAACAGGCCTACTTATATCTTTAGGAAGAATCAACTCACCAAAATGAAAGTTAGAGGCAATTGGGTGTTAACTGGCAATTGCCTCTAACTTTGATTTACTTTAATTGTTAGAGGCAATTGGGTGTATTGCAACCATAGACAAACACTATTCACAATTAGCACCATTCGTTTTCGCCTTTATTAAAGAAAAACTGTTAAATGAACTGAATTTCTCTTTAAGCACTTCGTAACTCTTAACACAATGGACTCAGCAAAAAACTGAAAAAGAGTTTGAGTACGAAATGCAACCTTTCCAACGAGCATAAATTAAAAATTGTTGGATGAATATTTTACAAGCTATTGAACCCTGAAAAAATAATGGATTTTCCGAACACGCATACATACACATGTAAATTAAATTTATTGTATTACTTTTTTTCGTCATACGCATTTTTTCATCCATGACAATCACGATCAACCAACCGGGTATTAAATAATTTGCATTTAATTAAGTATCATGTGTATTAATTCGATTTCAAAAGTTAACACTGAAAATGAAAATTATATTTATTGAATATTTATCATTACCGTTTATTGTTTGTAATGAATATGCATCATAGCAAAGCAATTTCTAACCTCTTGTCTTGTTAAAGGTAGTGATTTACCAAAAAAAAAAATCACTCTATGGCAATTCTTTTCTTGCAGCAATGGATGACAGATTATAAAGCTACGACGTGAAATTTTAGTTTTTCTCTTTCTACTCCGGATCAACATTAGGATGGACAAAATATCACGATGCTTTCTTCATGTGAACATTAAGTGTGATGCTGCTTTTACTGTAGCATTTTAATAATCGTATCTTGTATTTGCAATGCTGGGTTCAGAGTAAAAAAGGGTATTCCATGGGAAAAAATTTAGCTATAAAATTTTATTTCTGGTAACCTTGGTATTTAGTTCAGCTTTTGTGTTAGTCACATCTTGGCATAAAAAGAGTCACCAATTTTCAAAGAATACGCGATTGTGAACTTTTACCACTATGCATTGAAATATCGAAAGCTATTTTTCAAGCAATGAAGAGGAAATATAAATGAGTAATTGTGATTTTCAAATTTTTTCTATTTTACATAACAATCGATAGACTGAATAAATGTTGTAAAGTACACTAACAGAATTTCCTGTTTCACTTCTTTAGTGAGAAATGTGAATGGTAATTGTAAAAATTCAATTAATGATTACTTTTCATATCGTTGAATTATTAGTTAATTAATAATTGTTATTCAAACATTATTAAAAATAAATATTTATCAGGCTACAGTAAAAAAAGTCAAGGCATAACTTTCTGTTTAGAATATAAACTTACAATGAACTGCTTAAATACATGAGAATTGATCATGTTTGGCCATTAATTTGGATTTTAAGTTAAAATTGATAACATTAATTAAATGTTATTTTTATAGTCAAAAATATTTTTTCTCAACACAAAATCTAAGAGGATTTAAATGTCTTCACACTATGGCTGATTACGAATTTTTTCGGATTTCCATTTATACGATAATGAACAGGGCTCATTATCAACTAAGTTCCTCCGGGATATCAAAATGTCATGGAATCACGAAGCTATATAATTAGTTTCAGATCTAAGCTAATCATCATGAAATGTCAAAACGTAATTCGAGGATAAGATTTTTATTGACTTTTGACATGCTATATTAAATTACTTTCAATACATTACTCATATCAATAATTTAAGTTAAAGGGACAACATTTTATTCATTAAAAGCGGACGACCTCATAGATGTGATTTCAGATCAGAAGGACTAGTAAGAAGAAGATGAAAAAGACATTTTATATTTAAGTACAATAGCTATTTCTATATTCTTGAAATCAATATTCATTGCTATAAATGTAACTAAAGGAAATCAGTCATTAATAAAAAAAATTGTATAACAGAAAAACATAAATTATTATTTTTTTATTTACAGACTTCATAATGTTACACACATTTATGGACTTCATGATATTAAGATTATGTTCAAAAAAGATTATGTTTAAGATTATGTTCAAAAATAAAATCGAATCATAATAAATGTGAGACTTCTACTTTTGGATTAATCCTAGTATCCGTAACACGATGTGTTTGGCGTCTTTAAGATTCGAGTTGTATTTTAATGTATTACCATTTTCAGATTCACAATTTTTGTGATTATGAAACCTTCGTTGACGGTTATGAATCACATGAATTCCAACATTTTTGAATACATGCCAAATGCGTTACGTATACTAGGACTTAACTCTACTTTTTTATTTGAAGTATAATAATGGAAAGGCTAATTTATTTTAATTGATTTTCAATGAAAGTGTGTAGAACGAAAATAAGAATCCCGATGAAAAGATAGAATTGAGAATTTCCGTACGTTTCTCGTGAACGCCATTATAATATTATTATTACCATTTCTGTTGAATTATAGTTTTTTTAGATTTACGAGCCGAACAACTAGTCTAGTGGTCAGCGAGACTGATTGCGGATAAGGAATTCCTGGGTTTGAATCCCTGTTCGGGCATGGATGTACTTTCTCTCTCTATCTATTCTGTCTTTGTACTTTCCTTGTATGAATGAGGTGTGAATGGTTGTCTGCCCTATAAACGGGTACCTATGGCATGTGTGTAGAACAAAGTCGTACTTTCACCTTCATTGTGCTCTGATTAAAACGAAAGGCTCTTCCAATTGACTTAAATTCACTTAGCGAAGGCATAGCGAGCTTGGCTTGTCCAAGTGTCATTAGTAACAACAACAACAGATTTACGAATTCATAAATTTGATAAAAGCATTATTAAAAATGGATGATTTTTTTACATTGCTTACATTTCACTATCCCATAGTAATTAATAAAAACATAATTTCTTTCTTGTTATTTACAAAAACCGCAAGAAACTGGGAACCAAACAGGAGCAGAAATTAGGATTACTTATGGGTACCATTCATATTTAATACATTCTAAATACAAACTAATTTTAAGCATAAAGGGCATAGATTGATTTTGGTCTATTAATACATAAAGTACAAAATTCTAGAATGTTATTAGTTTATACTTCCACATCCACTCTTGTTTAACTAGAATTTTTAAATTCTGGTGTAAAGACTTCTAACTAATTGAATGTTGATAAAATCTAACGACCGATACTCGACAGCTGTAATAAGTAGTTTCAACAATTAAAATGTGATAAAAAAAAGACACCCTGTTTTATATCTTTCAACCAAACCAAATTTATAAGGACCTCGTTTAAATGCTTTATACGTATATTGTTTGTATTATTTGGAGAAAATAGTTACGCATGTCTTGGAGAAAGAAGTCTAAAAAAACTACTTTTTTGTTATTTCATTTCTAGTTTGTTATTGAAAAAAAAATTCTAAGCATTTTAAATAAATATAACTAAAATGCAAGTTTTAAACTTCTGTTTAATACAATTTATTTTTTGATCAAATAAATGTTATCATATTAATCTATAAATCGTTGAGTAAGAAAACTGTTATGAATGATAGTTGAGAGACAATTAAGAATGAAAAAAATATTTGTTCCATTTATTTTGTATTGGAAAGGAAAACTGCAGAAAAAAAAATTGTATTTTATATTATAATAATGAACTTTATTTCTTATATTAAATCTGACCAAATTTATTCTAAACATGCTTGCATAAAATTTTACTCTAAGATGTTATAAAAAATTTGTAATTTTTAAAATTTCACTTCACATAAAAATAATATTTTAAGTAATTAAAATTCTGAAAAAATGATGCAAACTATATTTCAGTTTAATTTAATAATTAATCAATATTTACAAATTGGACAAAATTTAGCAATGAGTAATTGATATTTATATAAATGTGTATAGATAAACATGAATCACATAATATTGTTCATTGACTATTGTGCTTGATTAATTTCTGATAAGATAAGATTCTAAACATTGTTGACTTTCTAGATGCCCATTACAACATGCGATTTCTAGAAAACATCTTCTCAAGGGGACTAAATAATATAAAATATACTCGAAAAAAATGTAATGATTTGATTTTAGGTCCCAAAAGTCTTCTTGCTTTTTGATGCTTTCATTGACAAGTCAGGTAAGCGAAACCGAAGAACCTCAATTCCAAATGAGGGTTAGACAAACCCAGTCTTTTAACCCATATATCAGTAATGTGAGAATGATATGAATGAGTGACGGATCACCAGCATATCTGTCATATTTTGGCAATTTTACAATGAGTTCAATCCACTTGTGGTAAGGACAGCATAGCAGGATACAAGGTGACCACAATCCTCTTGTTCAAGTAAGTTTGTCAATTAGTTGCCGTAAATGTGCGATAGGGATGGTAATCATTACACATGGATCTCATGATACAACGAAATCTGTCTTAGTTTGAATAAAACAAATACTTGTTTTATCGCTGCCCAACTTGTCTAGTGGTCAGCGTGCCTGACTGCGGTCCTGGGTTCGAATCTCGGTTCGGGCATGGATGTACTTTCTATTTCTATCTATCCTGTCTTTGTCCTTTCCTTGTATGAATGAGGTGTGAATGGTTGCCTACCCTATAAAAAGGTTCCTATGGCATGTGTGTACTGAGGAAGTCGGACTCCACACCAAAATATGGTTCAGTTGGAAAAGTGGAGCAGCGCCATGTTGATGGCACACGGCAACAACAACTTGTTTTGTCTCTCCTGAGGATCTAAATGTTAAGATATTGAAGCGAATTTTGACTATCTTATAAGAGAGAAACAGATTTTTGAATTCAGTTTTCATTAACTGGAAGTAAATATCAGCAATTACAAGTTTGCATAAAATTTTATGTGGCTGTTACTTAGAGTTAGACTGGATGAACTTAGAAGCACTTATTTATGCAAATCAATAAAAGTGTAATTGCAATATATCATTAATAAATTCGCAAAATTTTACGATTTATATAGTTAAAAGCACCTAACATCAGCAGATAAAAAAATAAAAATAATTTTTCTATTGAAATTGTTTTAGAAAATTTTACATAAAAAATCAACATTATCTAAAACTTAATCAAAAAATAAGATGTACTATTTTAAAATTATTTATTGCGAAGAGAAGCTCTTCTGCAGTCAATACAAAGATAAAAAAAAATTATTGAAAATTCTTTATCTGAAACATGTTAAAATCCCCTTAAAAACTGGGCATAGTAAATAAAACTTATAACTTAAAAATAATTCAAAGTAAATTGAGATGCATTTAAAAAGCACTTAGTTAAGAAATATAAAATATCAGTTAAATAAAATAAAATTTTATTTTATTTTACATAAGTGATATTTTACAAACGAAATTTTATTTGTGAACTATTTTCTTTTAAGACTAATTTAGATGAAAATGCCGCCTACCCTGTGTAGTGATCAGAGTGCCTGACTGAGGATAAGAAAGGTCCTGGGTTCGAATCCCAGTTCGGGCATGGATGTACTTTCCTATCTCTGTCTATCCTGTCTTTGTCCTTTCTTTGTATGAATGATGTTTTAAATGGTTGCCCACTCTATAAACGGGTTCCTATAGCATGTGTGTACTGAGGAAGTCGGACTCCACACCAAAATATGCTTCAGTTGGAAAAGTGGAGCAGCGCACCTCATATTTCAGCCTGGCTGGCACAAGGCAACAACAACAAGATGAAAATGTCTTTCTCTCTCTCTCTCTTATATATATATATATATTCTTACTCTTATATATATATATATATATATATATATATATATATATATATATATATATATATATATATATATATATATATATATATATATATGCATATAAGTTAAACTGCATGTATGTAATAAAAATTTTTTTTATAGTAAGTTTAAATTTTATCTATATTTTAAATCTGTGAATAAGAAATGAATTAAAAAATTTTCAATTTCTATTTTTCTATTTAATTTACTTTTAAATATTTTGAATTCAATGGGAAATGAAATTAAATTCATATTTAACAAATGTCTTGGAAAACAATTAAAGTTTTCTTTTTCTGAACTTACTTTAACCATTCTTTATGCCAATGGAAAATACAAATAAATGTCTGCTTTTATCAAATGTTTATTGCATTTAAAAACAAACACAGACGATAAAT
Source organism: Latrodectus hesperus (assembly GCA_037975125.1). Lineage (NCBI taxonomy): Eukaryota > Metazoa > Arthropoda > Arachnida > Araneae > Theridiidae > Latrodectus > Latrodectus hesperus. Next base: position 31,614,485 of record CM075852.1, on the reverse strand, counting down.
TTGCATTTAGAAATATTTTGCTTTCTATCTTTAAGACAATTTATTTATGCATCATTTATTTATTTTTCACCGACAGACAAAAAAAAAATCAAACTGTTTTTTCCTTTTATTTATGTTTTCGTAACAGATTTAAAGTATGTTTGGAAGTTGGAGATTTCCACATTAGCCTAGAAAAGGAGTGAAAACTGCGTTAAGTAAAAAATAAATAAGTAAAATAAATGCCTTCTTCTTTTTTCTTATCCCTTTCCGAGTGTGAGTTTGAAGTTTTTTTTTTAAACTTATGAAATATATTTGCGATGAGTTTATAGGAGGAATTTGCTTGGGAATAAGAAGAAAATCGGTTAGGAATTTATTTTCTAAGAAAAAGTTTCATAAGGGAAGCAGTTTATAAAAGTTATTATATAAAAGATAATACATCTAATTTTTCACTTGGCTTGCATATGGATGTACCGATTTAAAATTTAAAATTGAAATAAAGAAATGATTAGAAAAATGCGTATATATGAGTATTTTACTTCATAGATACTGCTTTTAAATTTATAAAATTGATTTATATCAAAAAAATATTATATTGAATTGGAAAAATTTATGTTTTGTGATTTTATTTAAAAAAAGACTGCCAAAAAATTCGGAAGAGATTTTCTTAGCCTCTTAAAATGATAAATATTAATCCTAAATCGGAAGAAAATTGGAAAAATGTTACATATTTGAAAATAATTGATTTAATACCATTAATTATTATGGTTTTTTAATGAAATATGAGGGAAATGGTATATTAATTTAACGATAATTACAAAATATTATATTCATATGGTAAACAGCAAAGATTGGAAAATTAAATTCCTTTGTTCAACATTCTTAAACAATTTATAAGTCAATTTTTAAGTATACGTGAGAGACACTACAAGTTATTTCGGGAAATAATATTTTTTCATTTTTATTTTGTGGCATGAGACAATGATTTTCAGAGAAACATCTCATGACAGCTACTATTAAATATTTAATGACGTTTCTGCGTTGTTGGTTGATGGAGTGAGTGCTTGAAAAATTTTCACCTCTTGATGAAAAGAAATACATGCCATAGATTCAAATATTTCATAATGATTACGATTTTTTTTAAATTGCCCATCGCAAGACATCAAATACCTCTCAATGTTTGAGTAGAATTAGAGATAATACCTTATTTTTTTTGAGGGAGTTTCAAATCACATTCCTAACTAGTATGACAAATAATAGAATTTTGGTTTCAGTATGAACGTTTGTAGCAGTAGACTCTTGGTTAGAGTTTTGAATTTTTTTTATATCTCATTAATAAGGCTGCCACTTAAGAAAAACTATTGCGTCAGGTAAACGATAATGAAGAGGATTATAACAGCTTTTGAATGTTACGCTATCTAATATGGAGTTTCAAATGGGATGTCATTTTGGATAATTATTTACAAAAATATAAATGAATAAAATACTAAGAATGTAATAATTGAAAGGAAGTAAATTATAACTTAGATTTTTATTTGATAATCAATAAAAGAATTAATACATTATAAGCCCCACTACCTTTTGATTTATAAACAGATCAAAACTAATTTCCAAAATGTGGATATAAAATCTTATAAAATTAGATTGTTTATACCATAGTAGTAGAAAATGCATTTTGTATTTTAAGACATGGAGCTAACATGGTTTTGTATCTCTTATATTACATCAATAAGTGAAGAATAATTACCATTGACTTTAAGTGCTATGTTTTTGCTAATACCAGATCCGATGCCATTTTCCACTTGGCAAACATAAACACCTGCGTCCGACTCCTGGGCTTGAGAGATGAGCAGCGAGCCATTGCCCAGGACAGACCATCGGGGACTGGAGTACATGAAATTAGAGGAACTTTCATCATTGCTGCCCACTCCAGGAGTTGGATGATTTCCGTTATCACCTGAAAGCAATATATACATATGAACTATAAAATATATATATCTCTTATGCTGTACATATATATGTTCCATAAGACACAATATATAAATACAAATATCCCTTTATATAAATAGTATTTTCCCATATTTAATGCATGAAACAAAAAATTTTGCAATAATTTTATTAATACAAAATAAACTCGAAAATTTTTATTAAGATTTTAAAAATTTAACTGTTCAAAGAAGGAATAACTTTTCGATTTATGAAAATGAGTTTACATTTTATAATTTCTAACGCCATATTTTATAAGGGAATTTACCTACATATGCGCCATTTTAACATTGGTTTGTGCAAAAAAAAACTTTCTTATGAGTTTTCGAAGAAGTATAGTATTTTGGTATTCAGAAAACAACTTCTACTGTTATAGGAATTATGTATTAGGAATATGAAATAAGCGCATTTTTATTTATCTTATTGAGAGAAAATTATAAATGTTTCAGTTCATTAAATATTTGCATTAAAAATGAAATCTAATAATATTTATGTATTCTTTATATATATGCTATGTGTAGATGTTTTAGGATAAAAAAATTATAAAATATACATATAAATATTACATATATAATGTATGGAAAATGTGTAAATACGCTAAATTATACAAATATGTAGACACAGGTTATGGACTGGATAGTTATTATTACTGAACAAGAAATGAACATGTAAATCAAACTTTAAGAACCAAATGTTTATGATATATTTTACTTTATCAGGGCATTAATTAAGTAAAATGTTGACATTAAATATTAATGTATAAAATGTTGTCTTTGATTTTTAAGGCATGGCTAATATTTAATGCTGAATTCCTTAATTTGCTAAAATACTTTAAAGCTTGGTTTTATTTAATAACAGCATTTTAATTACATATTGATTACAATATTGGCATTAAATGAAGTCTAAAACTAAACTAAAATTCAAATGCCATGACAACTCGTAGGGCCAAGACCTACATTGCTGTTTTTGTGGTCGATAAATAAAGCCTAGGCATTAAACATTTATGCAAAGATTTGAGAGAGTAATCCAAAAAGACTTTAAATAAGAAGATGCTCACTTGAAATGTAAAATGCAGAAAATATAGTATGGTATTTTCCCATGTCATTTTTTAAGGAAAATAAAGCAACTTATTGCTCAAGGGAAACAAGCCTTATTTCAAACTTCACTGAACAATCCTTCAGTAGCTGAAGCTAAGGAAACATTTCTTCAGGTTTAACCCGCACTTCGGTTTTCCAGAGACTTCCTTTATGCATTAATGGGCTACATTCTCTAAAAGACTCTTCTTTTTTTGTTAAATGATGTTATATTTGGCGTGAATATAGACTTACATAAAATAACGTATTCTTCCGAATAAGAACTTAAAAGGAAAAGGAGAAATTTCCACACCTAGTGAGAAATTTCTGCTCCTTATCAGAATATGATTCTTTTACATCACACCCCCGTATTTGATTATCACCGTAAATGGAAAGAAAAAAATTCAAAAATTGTTGTCACAAGTATTCCATTCGCATCATATATTGTTTAAAAATGTTTACGTTTTCATAAACTACTAAAAAATAAAGCAAACGTTTTATTTGTTGTTGTTGCTTATGACACTAGGACTAACCAAGCTCGCTATGCCTTTCGTCTCGTCTTTCGTTTGCATCAGAGCACCACGAAGGTGAAAGTACGACTTTGCTCTTTTTAAGGTGTTTCGTAATTTTGCACCACGGTCAGGTGACAAGGCTACACCTGAGCTGACACCCTCCTCTCCACATCCACGCCACACCAGCGGAAGGACTTTTGGACGTCACATATTAACGTGGACACGTATAAAACTAAACAATAATCACTTATTGATAAAACTACTTAAGCACTAATGTTTATTTCTGGTGGAAACTATTTAGTAATTGTATCGGTGATATAAGGTATAATATAATAGCACCTTTTTCCAATGAGACAAAATTAAATTTTGCTGTATGCTACTTTTAACCGACAAAATCATCACCAGTCAAGCTTTTGCCCCAAATAGTTTTAGTTTGTTTAAATTTAGCTTGTTTACCTTTGTTTACCACTTTCTAGTCAATGTTTGCACAAAAAATTTGATTTAGTACATATTAAATTTAAAATAAAATTTTGAGTCAATAAAATCATCGTACCTGCGTTATATTATTTTCGCTTCTCCTTAAAAAAACATGCTATTTTTTAGGATCAAAAGCGGAGATCTTTAATTAAATAATATGCAGATGGAATAATGGATGGAAGATAATGGAATAATATGCAGAATATACTTTTTAATTGTTCAAAATATTATAAGCAATGTGTTGTCATAGGTCGTCCTAAAACATTTATGCACAATAACTAATATTTAAAGAAATCTATATAATGATAATTAGAACTTAAAAATGACGTTATGATTATTTATTAAAATTAACTTGGATAAAGCTAAATTTTTAATTGATAATTAAGCATATAAAATATTTAACAAGAAATGTCTCACAATAACAAATCCAGTCTAATTATCTTAAAAAATCAGGTTATGATTATTTTTAACTTTGAAATAATTTTTAAATGTTGATATATTTTGCGCTATTGGTAGAGCCACTTTTTTAATACAATACAATCATCTTGTTCTATACTGTGTTAATCAATGAAATGATTCACAACCAAGTTATTCAAATCAAAATATATTAGTTTGAATCTTAATTCCATTTAAGATTCTGACTAAAGGAAATTGTTTCCAGAATTACAAAAGCGTTTCGAAACAAAGGGTCATAATAGAAATACGGTTCTCTTAATGGTGTAAGCACCGGGCAGAGGCATTCGGATCGACGGCCTCATCATGCGATGCTCCCAAACTGCTGAATAACAGGCCACGGAGCTCGGGAACACGCCAATTTCTGTTGATTACCTTAATGAATTCTGCATAAATGACTGCCTTTTGTCGATAGCTTGAGAGAAATGAATGCATATGAAGGCGAGAAAGGGAAAATTAGTCTTCTGTTAACAGGATACTGGAATAATGTATGTGATGACATTGTATGAGGTTATTAACTGATTATCATATGGTAAAGTTTACATATCATGAAAAGTATTATGATATTAGTCATTGTGGTATAAATATGAATTGAATTACCTTCAAAATCTAAAATAATTCACCTAAACTCAATCATGTTCTAGTACGAGCATTTACAAATTTATTGTTTTAGTACTTGAGAGAAAAAACGTTTTCAATAATGTTTCTTGCATTTCATGTTCTAAGAAGTAACTGTTAAAGAAGAATATAGAAATAATAAAATTTTCCTATGAATTTTAAGACCAAAATTTTTTTACTGCATTATTTTTTTGAACTACTTTTTATAAACTCGGTAAATATCTCGGTATATATGAACTATATTCTATAATCTCGGAGCATCAAACATTTATAAATGGCAGCCCAAAAATTCTTATCATTAAAAAAGAAAGAGATTAAAGAAATAGACAAATAAGAAGAAACAAAAATAATAATTTAAAAATAAGTTAACATAAAAATTACCAAACCAAGTAAACTCTATTGGACAGTTTTGGAGTTTGGTATAAAAAATGTTTAAAAACATGTGTAAATAATTATAAACTCTAGAATTTATCAATGCTTAAAGACTCTTTAGAACTTATCGAAGCTAGCAAAAATTTGAATGCCAATCAATTAAAGTAATAAAATAATCTTTCTGTAGTGTTCAGTTTTATTGTATTAGAAAGCTATTTTTATTATTAGAAATCCTTCTGTAATAAAAAACAGCAGCAATTGATTAAAAGTCGGAGAGTAATATTGAAGAACCACAATGATTGAAACTGTTAGCAAGTTGCTTATCGCTTGGACCATTTTGGCAGTAAAACAAAAAGATGACTGTGACCAGTGGGCGAGAGAATGTTGTCAAATGCAATGACGCATCAGCACAAACCAGGCAGTGATGTGCAGTTTGCAATGAAAGTCTCTCATCGTCATCCGCGTTTAGACCAGTGCTTAACTCTTGAGAAAAGTATCCAAACAAAAATAGTTATTTAAAACGAGTTACGATTCAACTTGGGTTTTGATACTGTCGATAATTAGAGAACATTATTATTCTTTCTACACTTAAACATCACAGTTAATATCAAACATGTTTTGATAATTGATTTGGTTTGACACTTCATACCATAATCATTTCTCAATACTTTTACGCTTGGAAGGCATGATAACGGATTAGATTGCATTTTTTAATCTTATTCCATCATTTGTGAATATTTTCTCATTGAAATATTTTCGAGAGGTATTGTAGGTCATATCTTTGTAGTATTGAAGGTCATCTCTCTCTCTCTATATATATATAATGTATCCAGCTAAACATTTAAGAATATAGAAAAATAATTTTTAGATCTATTGAATTCCCACATTCCTTACAGATAAATATATAGTACTATCTAGCTGAGTAAAATTGGCATGAATTAGAGACTAGTTTTTAAAAAACTGTGATACAAAATACCCTTGGATACCATAAAAAAACTTACTTGTCTGAATGTCTTTGTATCAAGCAGTAATTCAAGATTCTAACAATTAGGCAATGGATTTTAAATTTTTGTAAGTTTTTTAAAATTAACTTTTTAATTTAATTTTGTAATGACTTATTTATAAAGGAAATTAAATACATAGAAACACTATGTAAAATAGATGCCAAAATTAATAAGTGCCTTGATTGCATTGGTTTTTTGTGTGATGCTATGTAACAAGCAACCTACTTTATGTCATCTATATTAAATAAGTATCAGTTGTCATTTATTTTCTACTTGATATAGGTTACAATATATACTTTAAAAATTCGCAGTGTTTAAAAGTGACTTTACACGAGACCTTGATTTCATTTTTGAGTTCCGAAACTTTTATAATTATAAAAAACTCAACTCAAATTCTTTGAACTCACATCACATCACATCACATCACATCACATCACATACACATCACATCACATCACATCACATACACACACACACACACACACACACACACACACACACACACACACACACACACACACACACACACACACACACACACACACACACACACACACACACACACACACACACACACACACACACACACACACATATATATATATATATATATGAAGCCCGGTGGCTTAGTGGCAGCGTTTCACGCTCCCATGACATAGGTCCAAGGTTCGATCCTCGGCTGGGCAAGGTTGACTCAGCCTTTCATCCCTTCAATGGGTCGATTAACTGAGTACCAAGCATGTTTGGGTACTAAACACAGTGGGTCTTACGTTAGGCTGACCACCTAACTGGGACATATGCTTATACACCCCCAAGTGTCACACACACGATATCCTACATTACAATGCTATTTGTGAAGATTTAAAATTGTCATGATGTGATGATGATAAGTATAAACGTATATAACAAGTATAATAATAAGTATATAACACATATTATAATAAGATGCATAATAACAAGACATGCATAATAATAAGATAAGTATATAACACATATTATGTGAGATATGAGATATACTACACAGGCATTTTGAATTTGCAGAAAATAGACATTTTTGCTAAACTCATAGCATTTTCAGAACCAAAAAACAATGCTATGAACTGCATAAGTTTCAGGTACAAGATCTCTTTTAACTATGTAGGATAACCTTTTCACCACGTATACAGTGCTTTGAAGGAAAAAAATGTACATTCAAAATCCCATAAAATTAATGGAGTGTACTGCAGAGGCGGGATCTGATACGATTAGATTGATTTGAGCTTTATTTCTAATGACTGCTCACTTTTCTGAGTGAAGAATTTCAGTCAATATCACTTCATATATATGACTTAATACTCACATAGAATCTTTGGGTAAATATTGAATGCATAAAAATACATTCAATATTAAAAAATTAAAAAAAACAAATTTACAATAATTTATGTTAATGACCAATTTAATCATGGTATAACAGTCTTTTGCAATATAATAAATTTTGAGAATTTACCAGCAATCTAGAATTTATTTTTAAAATTGATTTCACGATTAAAATAAATTTACGAGTTAACTCATATTTTTAGGATAAAATTAGAGAAATAATGAAATAAACTGAACACAAGATTTAGGTAAATAATTTTACCATGCATAATTAATTGTATACTTATAGATTTATCATAGAAAAGGAGGTGCCCACAAATATTTAATTAGTACGTATATATATATATATATATATATATATATATATATATATATATATATATATATATATATATATATATATATATATATATATATATATATATACAAAAATCTTCAGGAAACTCTTAAAAACAAATAAGTATTTTTAAAAGTGGAGCTAAGCACAATCATCAATTCTTGTATTTCACATAATAAGCTTGTGTTTCATTAAGTCTTTAATAACTTCATTACACGTAATATGATAAACAACAGAATTAAATATTGTTTAATGCATAAATTATGTAAACTGAAATCAAAAATTAAATATACGTCGAATTCAATTTGGATATAAATATTTATTGATTTTATGCTGCAAAGGAAAAGAATATTTTTCAAATTTTTATCATGTTTTCTTTTACATGCTAATTAACAATATTACTCTAAAAATATAAAAACAAAAATTTTAAGTGAATATTTAAAATACAAAATAAAACATAAAGTAAAAAATAAAACATAAAATAAAACAAAATAAAAAATAAAAGGAAATGAAATGACAATTTTTTTTTCTAAAACAAATACGTTTTTTAATGAGATTGAGAACACAGAATGTAAAGGGAATGTTTTTTTATGTGCAATCTTATTATCCTTTATGATTTGGAAAAAAAAAAATTAGAATTCCTTAACAAAATATTGTATCTTACTATTCTTAAGTTTTTTCTTTTCTGGAAATAAAACGAAAATAGGAAAATATAATAAGATGGTTTACCAAAACTAACATTCTAATTGGAATTGTGTGTGTCGTTTTTCGTTTATACAATTTTTTCTAATTTTAGAGAAAATATATTTTAAGATTAATTCAATAGCGTATTTTAACATTTAAAAATGCAATTTAGTTTTTAACTTTTTGAACAATATAAATATGAGGAAAAATTATTAGCAAAAGTTGTAATGAGAGAGAAGTTCAAATTGGAAACTTTTTTCTGAGTAATTTTCATTTTCTGATTTATGATTTGTAGGAATACAGTAAAAAAGAATCCCTAGGTATTACTTTCTCTCTTAAAAATAAAGGATTATAAATTTCTAAATTTAACAGTGGATATTTTTTATTAGTGAATTCACTTCTTTTCTCAAAAAATTATATGTTATTCCACAAGTTTAGTTTATTATTAAGAAAAACTCTAGATACTGTCGATAACATTTCTCTTAATTTATTGATATTATCTACTTTAAAATCTCATTTAATAAATAAATAGATTTAACGAAGCTTTAAAGGTATCAACATTAAAAGAATACTGAAAGTATTGTTTAGTAAGTGTAGTTCAGTAATATTTCTTGACTGAAAACGTTGGAATTTTAGTTATTTGTGTAGTTTTGCATTTTTAGTTTTGCAGGATTTGCAATTACTTTGCAATATTTGCAATGGAACATACGAACTTTGCAAACATCCTTAAAAACAATTCTTACTTATGACTATTAATAAAATTATGAATTAATAACTAAGATTATCATCTTAACTCTTGTATGTCATGTATATTATCAGCTTTTATGTTATGCATGAAACGGTTATGATAAAAATGTTTTATGAATAAAATCTGTGATATATCATCAATTTAAATTTTAAAAAGTAATAATTGTATTTTAATAAAAATATTTAAAAAAATTCTGAAAAATATCAATAAAAGGTAATTTTTTACGTGTTGTAAATACATGTGGGTATAACTTTTAATTTTAACTAGCTATGAATTTATAAAAAACTGGAAAGCTCACTTTTAATAATTTAATTGCTTAATTATTTTAAATAATTTATCTTACTGTTTAAATAGTAGTTGTATAAATAATAAATTTGTAATTGAAATATTTATAATTTATGTATTCAATTTTCAATATAAATATTCAATTTAAATTTACATGTATATTATTAATAATATAAAAGTAAATTTATAATTAAAATATTGTTTTTCTATGTCTTTTATTTGTTAAATTGATTCACAAGACTTATAATATTTTATATGAAAAGATAAAATTTATCGAAATTTGCAATGTATCAAACTATAAATAATTACCACCAGGAATTATGCTGAGAAAATTTTTTTATGGTAAAATTTCTTTAGAAAGGAGCGACAAGAAATTACCAAATTTAAATCTTAATTTTTTAAAGATTATTGAATGTCAATATGCCTCCGCAAGCAAACTTAAGTACTGAATAGAAAATATTTTTAGCTAATTATTAGATATAATAAGTAATTAAGGATAATTCTAAATTACTGCTTCTTAAAAGCTCCATTATAACGTAAAATAAAACAGAAGAGAAGGTGAAGTACTCTTCCTCAGTTAATTGTAAAGGAGAATGATCATTTGGGAATAAAGAATTAAACAACGCTTAAAACTTGTAATGAATTATGCAAATGATTTCGTATTATCTCTTTAAGATAATTATGTGTGTTTAATTATTCATTTTAGTAATATCAATCTTTCTTCGAAAATATACTGCAAAGAATAAGCTGCAAGTGATATTTTTCTAGAAAAATAAATTATCTTTATTATTTAAATAATCATATTATTATTTTTAACAAAGGATTGATATTTAGTTATTTATAGATGCTTAATGATTTGCTTAGAAACATACAACAATTACATAAATAATCGTAATAAACATATAATAACCAACGTATAATAATAATAAACATGTAACAAAAATAAACATTATGGTCTTGTCTGGAAAACTAAATGCAAAAACAAATATATATGATTATACATATACTATAATTTAAAAATTAATTCTATATTAAATAGACAGTGAAAAAAGCTTGCAACTAAATCAAAACTAAAAAAATTACTCTTCCATGGAATTTTATTGAATTTGTTATATTATAAATACGAATCATTTTGTACGAATTTTCAATTAAGAAAACTTAACGTTTTCGTTAGGTGTCACGCTTTCATAACACGAAGAATAAAGGAAAAAGTGTTATTACCTTTGTATTGTAATTTCTTGCTTTATTTAGGAATTTTCTTGCTTTTAAAGGTAAATGTAAAAAATATTCTATTACCCAATTCAATTATTAGATGAATTGGAAGGACTATACAATTCACAAAATATATTTTTTGGGGGGATAAATGTATATAGAAAAACACTTAAAATACTTATTTAGACTAGTTTTAATTTGAAAAAGAATTTCATTTTTAAGGAAATGCGTATAATATTAATATCTAAGAGTAATTTTTTGCTTTTGAAAAGAACAGGGGAAATTAAACAAATTTAATATGAAGAAGGAGTTTTCCTCTCAACTCGACAGGATGATGTCTCCTACATTCGCTAATGATTCCTCATAGGGAGAAGAAAGTTGAAAATGCCAGTTTCTAATTCCAGACGCTCCAGTTTCAATCGAGTAGATCCCTTAACCGCTTTCGAATCTATCATGAATGTACATATGGTATATATGTTTTTGTGCGTTAATTTGCAGTTCCACGTATTAAATATTAACAACAGCAAATATATGCAGAATCATGGATAATTTTTAAGCGAACTTTAGATGATAATCAAATGAGTACACAGTCGAAACCATGATTCCGAAAATAAAATCAAGAAAGTATTCTCAAGAATACTTAAATTTTGGTTTTAATAGTACTGAACTAAAAGTAGATAAAAGGCCTCTGTGTATCATTTGCTCAAAAATATTGGCAGCAGACAGCATGAAACCTAATAATCTAAAACGTGGCATTTGGAAGTTTAATAAATATTTTCTTGCTGACGACAAAGTGATAGCAAGCTACGAATGGGTTAGGGATCCATTTTACATTACTCACGTAAGACTTTCAATTGTCGAGAAAGGAAACTTCATTGCCTTCACGGCCAGTGGTGAAACCAAAAGACAATTTAGGAATAAATCAATATGTGAATTTTGGCCCGAAGCAGACGATGAGTTTTTTTGCACTAAAAAAAGGGCATTTCGTATTCTGTTACCATTTTCAACAACCTACTTTTGTGAAACTGGAATTTCTGTGGTGGCTTCGTTGAAGACAAAATAGAGATATCAGCTAAATATAGAAGAGATCTAAGAGTGGCTATTTCTAATACTAAGCCTTCCTTCGAAAATCTGAGCTCTGTAATACAGTCCCAAAGAAGCCACTAATATTTATTAAATTTGTTACTAAATAAAGGCGATAACGATGAAATGGACAGAAACCCAAAACCAAAACTTAGTGAGGTCAAAGACTACTTAAATTTTGTGATACAATACATAGAAAACAACAGTGATAAAGCCATGTCTGGATCTTACGAATATATGAGGCACCTTATTTAATAAACTGCTCAAGAAATGATTCCTTAAGTAAGAAAACAAAAAATGAGTAGTATCTTCCAATCAGTGACCGTGTCAAGCGCGGTGAGTGAAGATGAGCCTCAACCATCATGTTCAAAGTAGTTTTTCATCTCACATTTATTGTAAATAAAATAAGGTATGTTGTTGTTGCATGTCCCAAAGGCCAGCAGCGCTAGACCAGGTCCATGACGTTGTACACTCTACAATAATCCAAAACCAGAAGAGGGTCGTCAACCAAGCTCTGTCTGGAGAGCCCTAGGCATTCAAGGACATGTTCAGGCGAAGCCTGCTCGGTAGAGCAGTTAGTACAGGTTTCAAAGGTTCGGGAACCCTCAGAAAATTTTAGGGTTTTAAGATGTCCACTTCGAAATCGAGCGAGAATTGTTTGTTCCTGACGACTTAAGTCTATGGATGGGGAAGAATTGCAGCCCCTGTTAGTCACTTGACCAGAGCACCTAAAAATAGGTAGAGGACCGACTAAGCTCCATTGCCTCAGGCGTTAGCTCAGCATGTTGGAGTGGCCTTCACGCCTTGGGTGACCCTGCCAGGAGAATACACTCCCGACGTACTTCGCCCACTCCGCCCAGGAACACCCCTCGCTGGCAACTAGGGCTGTAGGCTGCTAGCGCACACTATGAGGAGCCTGTGGGACTTGAGGGGTATAAGGTATGTACATACTATAAATAATTTTTCTTTTATATGTAGTTTTATATTTTATTCTTTCGAATTCAAAATACAATTTTTACTGTGTTTAATTATTTTTTGTTCATATATCTTGGCTCAAATGATAGGCTATTTTGTTTAATCCGTGCATTCATTTATTCGGACTACCTGGATCCTATCTTATTAGTCCGTATTATAAAGGGTCTACTGTAAATTGATATTTAAGGAATTTCTTTTATGAGTATAATCTCACACTCAAAGTTATGAAGTTTTATAATCAACAAATGGAGATGACCTTTACTGAAAATGGATGCAAAATTTATTATATTTAAAAACATCATAGAAGAAATAGTGAATTAAAGTAACCACCAAGTTTGCAAAATTTCCTTCACATAACAATAATTTATTCTGTCTAGGAATATAAAAAGAATAACTTTCAAAATTGATTATTTTGTTAAATATTAGATGTTATTTTAACAGGTTGATAAAAATCAATCCATTAAACTTCAGCACTTGCAGTGTTTAAAAAAGTCTTCAACAATTAAAAATATTGTATTCTTATTACTAATCCCTCTGATCTGAAATCAAATCAGTTCCAAAATGGATACCAACGGCACGCGGTATTCTCAGGTGGTCACTCTCACAAGTACTGACCGCGCCCGATGATGCTTTACTTTGGTGAATATAATTTTTTTCTATATATTCTACTAGAAGCTAGTACCCGAAAAACTCGTCCTTAGACTTCTGTGATCGACGAGAATCAGTGTCTTCATCATGGTATGGCCTTTGGCAAATATAAAACATTATATGCAAGCAATTCCATACAAATGTTTGCGTTAAAGATTAAAATTGGTTTCTAAGGAGATAATTTTTAAAATGAAAACACATGTTTAACCTGTATAGAAATTTTTGCTGATTTGCCATTCTTGTCAGAAGAAGAAAAAAACTTTGAAGTATGTGTTAGTTAGTTATTAATTTCAAGCAATTAATTTTCTGATTGAATTTCTTCAGTTCAATAAGGATTAAACTTATTGTTTTAATAACTTTCTGAAATCATTATGTGCTCTCAGTCTTCTTACGATGAAAATAATCTTACAGAATTTATAAAATAATCATTAAATATATAAAGTTGCAAAAAATATTTATCAGAATATTTTAAAGATGAAAATGAATAAAACTTCCTTATTTTCATTTTAAGAAAATTCATTCTTTTATCATAAGTTTATTTCAATTGTTTTTAAACATTAATTTTCATAATTAAATACTGAAAACATACAATAATTGTATAAAGTACAAACAAAACCACATAAAAAATAAAATATTTAGTATCCTAATTGGGAAAACTTTTTTCCTGTGTATTTTTGTGAAAGCAGCTAAGAATAATATAAATTATGTAACTTTCAAATAAGTCACTTTTATCTGAAGTCAGTCTTAAAAAATTTATGATTACAAACATAACACAATAAAATTATATTGAGTGCTTTCTCCATATAATTTCAATATAAAAAGTTACATTCTTTTAGCGTGATTACTTACTTTATATGTAAGATATCATAATTATTATAGCATTTTATTCACTATATAATTCACTAAAATTAAATAAATTAATTATGTATATTTATAAGTACTTAATATTAAATAAAATTATTACTGTACAACTCTTGAAAAATCACACACACATTGAGTTAAAGGGGAAAAATGTTCAAGAACTGTATGAAGAACAATGAATTTACAATAAATATCACTAATTAATTTTTATGTTTCTCATTAGTCGATAATTTTAAAATTAAAAAATTATTTAGTTAATTTGTATATGTTTATAAGAATTAAAAATAAAATATAATGTAATGGGCAGCTGAAGGTACAGATTTCAAGAGCTTATTAAAAAAGTCTGCTTTTAAACGTTGAATTATAAATTCATTTATTAATTTTCTAACATTATTTGATTATTTTATGAACTTCCTGGAATTATGACATAGGTTCCCAAAGTGGTCCATGTGGACCCCCAGGGGTCCACGTAGACGTTAAAAAAAACAGGGGTTCACAAATTGTGAGGGGGTCCACGAAAAATTTTCTGGTTTTCATAATAAAGAACAACAATTTTGGCTTGGATTTACTTATCAACGTAGGCAGGTAGCATCATTCTTTAGGTAGATACTCAAAAATATTCGAGACTCAGTTCAAACACAGAATTGAATAGAACAATAGATAATAGTACAAGAGTGTACACCACATGTCGAAACTTGCAAAGTGCCGTCCGTGAACCCGCTCTTCCGGGATGCTTGCTTAGATCTGCAAAGGGATGAAATGTGGTTTGCGCTGTGATTAGTATAAATACGAATGCCAAGAACAAAACATCACCCATTTGTTTCCGGAATTTTGAAAATAAAAGTGAATCGATGTCAGTGTTTGCAGTGCCGGAAAAAGTATCTGCCTATTTGTTATAAATATTTTTATTGTATATTGTAATTTATCTGTCATGTTCTATTTGTTTTACTATTTAAGTGTAGTAGGTAGTTATGTAGTAAAAATTAAATACCTGATTTTATTCAAAACTTCGATAAAAGAACAAAAAGCAGAAAGGATTAAACTTTAGGTACCTAGATACATTTTTGTTTAAAAGATTTATTTACTATATGTTAGATTTATTTATTATTATTATAAAAGATTTATTTATTATATATTAGAGAGATTTATTTACACAACGACGGCGATTCATTAAAAGAGCGGTGTTTCCGCGGACATTTTTTTATTGCAATAATTCTATTCTGTTGTGTTGCAATAGCCATATTCTGGTAAAATCACCTCAAAAACAAACATTTTTTTTTACACTGACTATTTTTTATTGTTGATTTACAGTCCATGTTGATTTTTGTCAATTGTTGATTGTTTGTAATAATAAATGTTTACAATTTTATATAACCACAAGTATTATTTTAATAAATTGGACACAAGAAAATGTGCTACTTTTTATTTTCTTAGCACTCCCAATCTAGGGTGTTATTTTTAGGAGTTTTGGGAATACAGTAGAAATGTTAGCAGCAGGGGGTCTACCGAAAATAGTTAAACTTTGAAAGTGGTTCACGAGAAAAAAAGTTTGGGAACCCATGATTTATGATAATGTTAGATACTTTTACTAATTAATGCTTTCATAATATGAAATTTACCATCAGACATTTAATTTTAAATTTTTATCCTTCTCTCGGTCAAAGAATAAAATGTAAATAGTATTTTTATTTAGGAGTTAGTAAAATATAGAAAAAATATAGAAAGAGAATGCTATTGAGTAGTAATTTCATTGTAACAAAAGCGTAATCTACCAAAATGAGAAAAACAAAATTGTATCGTTTTTACAATATTCCTGCCTTTGGTTTATTTAGATATTTGAAAGTAGAGATGATAACAATAGGAATGCTAAGGACTCTTCTTAATGCTTTTTAAAACATTCGCGATTCTTCATTTCTGACTTTGATTAAGTGTCAGGCAGATAGAGTGATTTTTAAGAGAGATTTTTTAGGGAAAGTAATAATAGGAAGCATCAGTCAAGAGAAAAGAAAACTTCACAGCAATATGGAAGGGTCAGTAAACAGTAAATTCATTTATCCTCACTTAGTTTTCAGAAAAGGATGCTTTATTTCCATTCTGTTTTTAGATGTTGTTGCGTGTGCCAGCTAGGCTGGCAATATGGGGTGCGCTGCTCCACTTTTTCAACTGAACCATATTTTGGTGTGGAGTCCGACTTCTTTAGTACACACATGCCATAGGGACCCATTTATAGGATAGGCAACCATTTACAACACATTCATACACAGAAAGGATAAAAACAGGATAGATAGAGAGAGATAGTACATCCATGCCCGACCTGGGATTCGAACCCAGGACCTCCCTATCCGCAATCAGGGACTCTGACCACTAAACAGGGCGGGCGGCTATTTTCAGTGTGTTAAGTATGAAAAGTTATTATTTTAGACTTTATTTATTATGTCCCATTTTCTTATTTTGTTTTATTTGAATTTTTATCGCTTTATATATAAAGAATAATGCAAGAAATCATGGAAACAATTCTTAAAATAAAAATTAAGGGAAAGAATAAATGTATCGAATAATAAAGTAACAGTTTTTAATTTTATCATAGTGTACACTGAGTGGACAGTTTATTAAGTTAACACCCTCGACCATAAAAATGTGTTGACCTAACAACACTACGTATCAGGTAGATATGTGGTATTTGGTTCCCATATAAAGAGCTTAACACATTTGCCAATTGAAAGTAGTATGATCGTGAGTCACAATAAAAAAAACTTGAGCAAATTGGAGCATGGGATAAGTTGGTGCTTGTCGAGGTGGATTAAATGTTTCCGAAGCCATATTTCTGCTAGGTATTGTCCAATCAAACTTTTTGAATTCTTATAAGGATTGGCTAGACGAAAAATGTTGAAACAAACGTGTGGTCGCAAGAGAGTCGTTGATCCAAGTGATGAACGTAATTAAGAAAATGTTCATGCGTGCAAAAAGAAACGTTTCAGCTCAACAACTAACTTTAGCCTACAATACTGGCCAGAATATTATCTCTAAATATACTAGAACCCGTACGTTAGAAACGATGAACTATATGAGCAGATATCACTTTAAATATGTTTGACCTCGATTCAGAACTTCAGTAAACGTCCCCAATTTGTTCATAATCACCAATACTGAAATGATAAATGAGCTGATCTGATAAATCTTGTTTTCGATTGCAACATGGGCGACGTAATATCTGGAGACAACATGAAACAATAGATCTCTCTTGTCAAACACCATTGTTCGGGATAATGGTGGCTGCACAAGGGTTGATAAATCTTTGTCAGCATCGGTTTGATCTGCTGATATTTGTAGAATAGCGTTTCGATGCTAGGGACTGATTCAAACATTGTATTTCATCCATGCATTAAATGTATGTTCTCTCCATATTAAGGGTAATTCCAGCAAAATAGTACTTTATATCACAAGGTTAGAATATTCGTGGAATAGATCCAAAAGAGTGAATAAAAATTTAGTTTATTCAACTGGTCACCTCAGTCTCCGGATATGAATACATTAGAACATCTTTGAGATGAGATTGAGTGGGGGTTTTCAAGGTGTAGATCCATTACCATCCCGAAAGCATCAAATAGGGAGCAGCAACTGTATTCGTAAGGGCAAACACCAAGGAACAATAATTTCAAAAGCTAATAGAATCTGTGCCGCAATGAATTCGCCATTTTCTAGCTGCTAGGGTTGGGTTACGCTCCCATGACACAGGTCCGAGGTTCGATCCTCGGGCTGGGCAAGGTTGACTCAGCCTTTCATGCCTTCAGTGGGTCGATTAACTGAGTACCAAGCATGCTTGGGAACTAAACACTGGGGTCTGACGATAGGCTGACCACCTAACTGAGACATATGCTTCCCACCCCAGGGCCCTCGGTCATGAAAACAATTATGGGCACTGTAGGCCTTGGCCCACATGGACTGTCGTGCCATGGAGTTTAGTTTAGTTCAGGGGTGGGTTAACAAAGCGGAACGCTTCTAATAAATTGACCACTCTGTTTAAATATGATCATAATTGCATAGTTTCTTAATTAGTGAGAATACAGATATATATATATACTGCCGCCCAACTTTTCCAGTGGTCAGTGTGCCTGACTGCGGATAAGGAGGTCCTTGATTCGAATCCCTGTTCGGGCATGGATGTACTTTCTCTCTCTATCTATTCTGTCTTTGTTCTTTCCTTATATGAATGGGTTGTGAATATATGAATGGGTTCCCTTTAAACGGGTCCCTATGGCATGTTTGTACTGAGGAAGTCGGACTCCACACCAAAATAGGGTTCAGTTGAAAAAGTGGAGCAGCGCACTCCATATTGCCAGCCTAGCTGGCACACGATAACAACAACAACAGATATATACTTGCTTAAAAACGAAAAAAGTGTTATTTTTCACGAGTTATTTCCATGTATTAATTTATATTTTTATTCCAGGAAACAGAAATTCATATGCTATTAGTTTTTACATGTTGTGTGATGCTTTGAATACATATTTTAACGCAAGTTTTAAAAGTTTTGGTAATATTGAAATAAATTGGAATAAGATTGATTTAATATTTAAGTCTCTTAAGGTCTTCTTAGTTTTAAAGATTTTCTGGTATAAGAGAAAACGCATATTATTTAATATAAAACACCTATAAAAATAATATTGTGAGAATGTAAAGCCGTCTGATATTCTTTTAGAAAAGAGGTAATTTAATTGTTCGAAGGCGGAAAATTTTTCTATGCCTGAAACAATATATTAAAACAATATAATTCATTGTCAATTATAAAGCAATAAAATGCGAAGCAATATAATTTTTTAATTTGCATCAGTTATGTTGACTTTAAAATTTCTCTCTATTGGGAAGAAGATATCACCATTTATAAAACGTTTTAGCCCAGGGAAATGTGAACTAATAAATTAGTAGGGAATTAGAAAAGTTGAATTTTTTATTTTAAACTCATCTCCATTTTTTTCATAATTTTTATGTTAATTTGTATATGATCCACATCACTTTTAATTACCATCTTACTTATGCTCCACTGAATTCTCATTCAAGAATTGCAATTTCATGTTTTGTGCAACGATAATCGATATCATCCAAGTTCATTGATCGAAATCGAAAGCGTCTCACGGGACTGGATTACTTGCCCAACCGAAAGTCCCTCAGCCCTATAATTTCTCTGTCTTAGTGCTCCCGAGACATTAATCACTGACGACGTCCTGTCAGCTACCGCTGCCGATGACGCTTCTCCCCATTATTTTCGAAAAAAGAATTTTGCCCCATCCGCCTCACTTTCCGAACTTGGAACCATTCCAAGACTCCTTATTAAGTGATTAAAGATTTTTCAATTACGTTGCTCTACGGGAAATATTCATTAGGTGATTTTGGATAATGGACGCTGCTATAAATTTGAACACGACGAAAACACGACAATTGACTCAAATGTTTGTCCAGGCATGAAAAAGAAATTTAATTTTTTATTATTAAACTCCGTAAAGTAATGAAAAACATCCCTATGAATAGATTTTTAATGAAGATAAATTATAAATGCATGCGCAAAACTGTTTAAAAATTTACATAATTTAGAAGACGTTAAAAAACACCCGAAAATAATGCCTTTTATCTATGTAATTGGAACAAAAAAATTCAATACATAAGTTTTTTAATTTAATTAAAAAGGAATTAAAAATATTAATAAAAAAATTAAATTGTCCTTGCCGATTGAAGCTAACCGTGGATGTTTTGTCTTGTCTTTTCAATTTTATTTTTTCTTCTGTTGTATTTTCAACGTTTTCAATTTTGGAAAAAATGTCACTAAAGATTTGGGAAAAAAAAAAAATTTAGAACAACAGGTAATTTTTATGATTTTGAAAAAATTGTACAAGAAGAAAAATTATAATTAAAAAATTCTTCGTTATTACTGGTAAAAAACATGAATGGATTTTTTCTCATCGTCAACGATTCTCAGTCATTCGATGGTGAACATCGCCTTGTTTGCTGCCGCTCGATGAATGCGATTGAAGGCAGGCAACAAATTCGTCGATAAGTTGGATTTACGACACCGTCTCAATACAATATGACGTGAATAAAACGTTGTCTATTGTCTTGGGTATTTTAAGCCAATGAGAATTGTAATAAAATGGCGTAATTATGATCTTAAATGGAACGACAGAAACAATCACTTTATAGTTAATAAATTGAAAATTTGGAAACACTGAATAAATATGACATGAAAGTATATATATATATATATATATATATATATATATATATATATATATATATCATGTCATATCATATATATATATATATATATATATATATATATATATATATATATATACATACATATATATATATGTATATATATATATATATATATATATATGATAGATATATAGATATAATTCCTGTAAAAATATTTATTTTGATTTTTTGTACCTAGATTTTAATATTTGTTACTAGGGATAAATGTTAGTATACTTATTTATAACATTAAGTTGAAGTAGACATGAGAATAATTTAGTATATTTACTTCGATTATTATAGTCTCACTTGATTACAAATGTGTAGCTTAGCCAAGCGCTTTATTTAAAAAAATAACTGGATAATATATAATTTGTTATTTTTAAGTGGGATAAAATATATTTCTGTCTTTCATATAATAACGATAAAATTTTTATAGGATGTAAGTAAAACAATATATAATTAAATTCTTTTATTGGTCGAGTTGAAATTGTTTTAAATGTTTGTTTTATATTTCTCATACCTCTTTGTGTTTAGTATGTAAATTCATATTCAGCAAATATTTTACTCACAGGAAATGGAACTCAAATTAAGAAAATGCTCATTCGATAAATTAATCCAAAAGTCACAGCATTTTTATTTTAAATAGAAGGGAATTTAATGGTTTTTTCCTAATAAATTTTTATGTCAAGTGATTAAACTATTTTGAACTCAACAAGAAAATGATGAGCCAACGAGTTATCTGTAAATTTGGATAATTTTATTTTATTTCTTCTTGCGGGAAAGTGATATCTCATATTTTAAAAATAAAAATAGGCTGTTTACTTCTAATGAAATATTTATATATTCCAATTTATACTCTAAAGGATGTTTAAAAACATATGAGAAGACACAGTTATAAAAATTTTGAAACACTTTTATGTGATTATTTTAATTATTGGTTTATCTTGTAGAGAGAGTTAAAAAAATTAACAAAAGATTATCGTTGTTATTCCATTCGTAGAATTTAAATAATTTTACATTGTTTAATTTACACTGAATTTAGATTGTCTTTTCAGCATTTATAGTGTCATAATTTTATTTATCTTATACTCTTTCAAGATGATTAAAATAGTTACCCATTTTTAGCTAGATAAAAGAAAGATAATCAATGATATGTGTAGTTGAACAAAGTATTTTGCCTAAAATTATAATTTGACTAATATTATTAATCATAGATAAAAATTAGGAATTATATAAAATTTAAATTATAGGTGCTTTAAAGAGATCTGCTTGAATGAGGTTAATAAATTAATAAACAATAATTGTTAGAGGAATATATTTAATTTTTATAATTTTAATGCAAAATCAGAATTATTTGTATGCACAATTTGATGTTATATTATTTATTATATTAATTTTATCTCAAAAAATATCAAATTATTTGCAAGAAAAGTTATCTGACACAAGAAAAAAAAATACATTTTTGGTATCTTTTGACGCATGTTTATCAACCTGATATTTTTTTATATTTCTTAATGTTGTCATTATCATATCAGTTCTGCTTAGTAAAAAGCAATGAATATTTTGGTTTTCGGATTATTTTTTTTTGAATAATATTTTCTAAGAAATGCAGTCATATATTTTTAGATCATTTTCCGTTTACTCTAACAACACTAATGCAGTGCTAACTTCAAAACTTAAATGGAAACACTATCAAAAATTACAAAACTAATTCTTACATGCATATAAATTTTTTAACATGTATGAAAATTTCTTTTACTTAACTAAAATTTTTAAAAGCGAGATTTACATATGTGTCACGTATAAGAGAGCATGTCCATGAGTACCCCTTCAACAGGTCGCCGACCTCAAAAATCAATAAACTTTAGAAAGCAAATCGAAGAGAGAAAAAAAATACACGGTGTATTTCTTCTTGTAGAGGGGAATGTACCGGGATGAAAAGAAAGTGCGACAAGAAAATGGTCTTGAAGGAGATGAATGCTTGAAAAAGTGCGGAGAGCATTACCTTGTATCTTCCTCCAGGTGATCCTTGGCGTAGGGTGGGCAGTGGCGGCACAGGTGAGAAGAATCTGAGCTCCCACCACTACCTCGCTGTCTCTGGGCTCTTCCACCCACACAGGAGGCACTAGGGAAATAAAAACATAGGAGTTAATCATTAGCCATACACAAATGTTATCTTCATATGAAATATTGCACTATTTGAACAAAAGATTTTATGACATATTTCCGTCTTTTATTAACCGCTGTTTATTTTGAATTATTACATTTCAGTTCTATATGAGTTATTGCTGTTGTTGTTGCACCAGCACGAAGAAGCAGCATCCCTGAACCTAACCTTGAATTGGGCTCAACCAGTTGATTCTACATGAGTAAAACAGTTCTAAAATTATTCTTAAAGAGAATGAAAAACCACTCATTATATAGGAAATGAAATTAAAAAAATAATTTTCTTAAGCTTTCATTATTATTATTATATATGTGTGTGAGTACCTGTATCTTTATCTGAATTTAATAAATAGGTTTTGACATTTGCTTTTGTTTTTGATATTCTTCTTACTGCATTGCTTTGTTATTTCTTTTTCTACTATGGATTTGTTACTGCTTTGATATACTGTTTACTTACTTTTTGATATAGATATTTTTACATCTTTAATGTTGGTTTAGTTTTCGTCTAGAGGTCCCGTACTCTCTAACAAGACCACTAGATGAAAACTAAACCAACTAATGGACTTCCTTATTATTCAAGAGTGCTTATTCACGTGGTTCAAGAAGTATCATCATTGACCCTCCTCTGCTAATATCCCAAGCCTAAGAACTTGGACTTAAGTACTTAGCCTAAGTGCATAGACTTTACTATGCAAATAGCAGCTTCAACCTGTTTTAATGGACTCTTTTCAATAGACTGTTTTTGATTAATGAGCCCCTCTTCAAATTCATTTTTTTAGTGTGTTGTTCTTTTTAAAGTCATTAACTGTAATCCTTCGTATTTTCATACATTTGTAATTCTATGTATTCCCCTGTAAGTGTGTAATTCCACGTATTTTTGCAACTTTGTGATCCTACATATTCTTGTAATTTCATAATCCTATGTATTTTTGTACCATTGCTTTCCTATATAATTTTATATCCCATCCCAAAATTGAGGCCACGGGGCCTGGTTAAGAGGGAGTCATTTTCCCTTTCGGAAGGAAGTGAGATTGAGTCCCAGGCTGGCCAAGGTTCCGTTGTTTTCGCTAAAGGCGGTCGGGCCACACTAAATCTGGTCGCAGTGTCCTCCAGGTGAGGTGACGCATCTGGGAGTGGCAGGTCAAGTCTTGAGAATCTTCTGCTTGCTCTCTGCTTCAAAATCACGAAGACTCCATCCGGCTGCTTCTAGCCAACTGGTAAAGTTCATCTCATGGCTTGGTACCGAAAAGTAAGCTGGTGAAACAACAACAACAATATGATGAAGGCCCTTTACGGAGAAATTGCGTGACGATTTTTAGACTTATGTCCTTCGTGCACGTGAGGAAAGGGGGTTTAATTCGCATAGCTGTCTATCTCACTCCTGACGAAAACTTGGTCCTTTGCATTTTTCCTAATCATTGTTTTGTAAAATTTTATCATACTGTCGTCAATTATATCTAAAAAATTTATCTTACTTGAATTATTGCTCTGTAATGGGACGAACTTTTCCAAACTATTAACCTCCATTGTATTTATTAATAAAGTCTTAAGCTTCCTCTAATAAAAAATGTTTTAGAAGCAACAAACTTTTATAACTATTTAAAACAAACATGGGATGAAAAGCTAAATTTTCAGTAGCATGAGTGCACACATATTTTTAGACAATAATAATATCATAATAACTTTTTATATGATTCTAAGGAGTGACATCAAAAATATCTTATTATCATTAACGTTTGATTACATATAGTTATCTAATTTTTTTATAGAAAAAAATGCTTAATGTTTTAAAGGTGTAATTATATAATTTTAAATCGATCTGGATGAGACAAGCTCTGTTGGATGTACATTTAATTTTAGCATGTAAAATAAAGCATGTTGCCAGTAACATGCTTTATTTTACTGTTGAGTTTGTGTGAGTGGCAACAGTTGTTCATGTTTGTACTTCAGTAGAATAGCGTTCTTAGCCGCACTGTGCAGCAGGCAAATCTTTCTGTTTAATATTTCATGTTTAAAAATATCAATAAAATTTTTATACAAAGCTGATGCTTTTTTAGTTCAAGTCAACTAGGCCCTAAATAAAATCATTTATAAAACTAACGCAGTAGGCGCCCAACTTGTCTAGTGGTCAGCGTACCTGACTGCGGACAAGGAGGTCCTGGGTTCGGATCCCGGTTCGGGCATGGATGTACTTTCTCTCTCTATCTATCCTGTCTTTGTCCTTTCCTTGTGTGAATGGTCGTCTACCCTATAAACGGGTGCCAATGGCATGTGTATACTAAGGAAGTCGGACTCCACACCAAAATATGGTTCAGGTAAAAAAGTGGAGCAGCGCACCCCATGTTGCCAGCCTAGCTGGCACACGACAACAACAATTAACGCAGTAAAAATAGATTTCACTATCAATACTTCTCAAAACAAAAATTTTTAGATAATAATATGATTTTTCGATATTAAATCCTTGACTAATATACGATTTTAATTTTAAATCTTGTTACGTTATATCATGTACGACTTTAAATCTTTATATTATTTTAACTAATAATGTGAAAAATCCACTTTGATCAATTAAAATAGAATGATGTATGTTGGACTAAAAAGCACTAATAATTTTGAGAAGAATACGTAATGAATGGAAATCATTGATGAATTCAATGGTATATTTTACTTCTTCCCTAAACATCCATGATTAAGATTAACACAGGTATTTTAGAATTACTTAAATATTAATTGTTTTATTTGCAATAATTGTGTATTGTGATAATTTGCATATTTAGAGTGATGTTTATTTTAAGTCGTGCATTTATTAGTACTGTTAACTATTCTAATGATTTATTTCCAAATCATTTTTTTTCATTATGTGTATATATATGTGCGTGTGTGATTAATAAAGCCAATCAAAATATTTTATTAATTTTTCACATTCCGTGGATTATATTTTTTAATGAAATTAAAATAATTTGTGTTAGTGGATTCATTTGCAGTTTGACAGTTAATCATCCCATATAAATGCGAACGTGATATAAATTTGTTAGGAACACAACTGTGTGTGTATTTGTGTCCTTCAGTCAAAACCTTTTAGCTTATAAAATTTATGAAGCATAAAAAGTGGGATACATAATTACTCATTTTAAAACAGAATGGTCACAAGTATTAAGTTCTAAAAAATATCTACAAATTATTTATTTGCAATTTATTGCCCATTCATTCGATTAATTGGACATGGAAACAATCTTCATAGAAACTATTGTTTGAACAAGTAATTAGAATCACAATTAGTGTGGGACAGTTTTCCATACGCACCAACTATACAGATGGAAAGCATCAGCATTAACACACAGCAATTAAATATATGAAAGATAGTATCTAATGGTATATCTAATTATACAAAGCTTAAAAAAACATTTAAGGTACCCGTACACGTTGAAAACGTGAATTTCCACCAAAAATGATAAATTTATTTTATTCTTTAGGTAAATAACGAATTTAAATAGCTTTTCAAAACAGGTTTGTTTTTGTCTCTACGTTAATTAGATTCCGAGATATGAAGGATTTCGTAAAGATTAGGAAACCCAAAGTGGACATTTAAAGTATTGGATGAGGGCGTTTAAAGGGCCAGAATGATATTAAAAATTAGTTTAAACAGTGTTTAATTTTCAAATATAAATTTAGTAAGCTTTCAAAAGATACATAAAATAATCACTTTTCCGGAAATCAATTAGCAAATTAAATAAAAAAATTAATCAGCAAATATGAGAATATTTCTTATAAAGACACAATACTTTAATCTTTAAATGCGATTTTCTCAGATCAGGTTTTTGACTATAATTTGCACGCTTCGAAAATGATAACTCCAAATATGTTCATAATATCACTATGAAATTTGATGAGCTTAATCTGTATATTGTTTTCTAGAGAATGTACTAAAAGAATTTTAATCACTTAAATATTTCCCAAATTATGGCCTGTTATTCGAATAATGGCGTAGAAAATTTGGCTCAAATTTCAGTATAAATATTCAACTGGCCCTAATTTTTTTATTTTTTAACAAAAACTTAAAATTTTAGTACATGCTCTGGATAACAACATATGGATTATTTGGTATCAATTTTTTCAAATATATTTAACAGTTTTTGATGTAGCAATTAAAATTTAAAAAAAATGCTTAAAATTGTATACATATTTAACATATCTGAAAAATAATATTGTTAAAATCAAATGTTAGTAGTTCAATATTAATGTTTTCTAAAACTAAATAAGAAAAAATGGCTACAATAAATATATGCGGTGTATTTCAAAAAAAAAATGCTCCGAAATGCAAAAAAAAAAATGCTCCTGTTCGGGTACCTTAAAAAAAGATGATAGGAAAATGTTTATAAAGGTTATATAAAAATTACATTTTTTTTACCAACATTGATATTACAATTGTGAAAATATTTTTAAAAAAATTTAAGAGTTCTAACTAGAACTCTTTAAAAATTATTTTTTAATATCTGAAAAATGTTTTTCATGTATATTCAATTATTATCATGGAGGATCGAAACCATTTTACTCTTGAATATATCGATTTCCTTAGGAGAACGCAAAAAAATGCTTTGTAAGAGTTCAAAAAGATAATTACTCCCTTGTTAAGACAATTACTATCCTCGTCCATAATTACTTTTTGCCTGAGAGCAATTATGGGAAGCAGGGGACATTTTTTATCGATAAAAAAATTGAATTAGCGAATGAAAAAACTAAATTCGATTTAAAAAAAACTAAGACCATCAAAACAACTGGAAAAAATGTAATAAGCTTACATATTTTTGGTACAATAAATATTATGTTTCAGTTTAAATGGTATAGTATATAATTTTTCTTATATTTAAAAAGTAGGTTTTAAAAATTAATTTAAGGCTGTGTCACTTTAATTACCAATTTATTTGTTATATAGCTTGTATTTTATTAATTAATGCTAATACATGTTTTAATTAAATGTATGATAATATAAAAAATAATTTTACTTTGAAGAGTACTTGAGAATCATTGATTAATTTTTTTATTAAACATTTAACATATTAGAAACTACTAATTTTCTTGAATGTATGTTTTTTTATTTTTTTTAAATATACTACCTAAAATATATAATGAATGAATTTTTTTCTGTGTGATTAAGATAATTAATAAGTTTAGAAAGCATGTAAAAATATTAAGAAAAAAATTAGTTTAAATTTCTTTTTATTAGAATTCTGTATTTCTTTATCTTTTACAAAATGACTTAAACGAAACAAATGTAAAATATTTTAACTTAAAATTATTAATTTTTAAATGATGCATAGGAAAACTAATACTTTTCGTTAATTTAAATTAAGTTAGTTTCATAAATTTTGTTTTGGTTTTTAAAAATTTATAGGCATTATGCTTAGAAAGAATTAATTTTACAGATATATTCATTTTTTCTCAGTTATGATTCTTCTTGCACGTTACACAACTAATAATTTATCTACATATAAACTAGATAAATAATTATATCTTACGATGTAAGGAAATCGGATTAATATGTGTAATTATTCTGAGCCTTTATTCATTCATTTTGAATAAATTTCTGTGAAAATCGAATTTTTTTCAGATATTTTCTGCAGAGCAGCAACCAGGTCTTGAGATTAATCTGGCTTATAATAGCTACAATTTAGCCAGGCCCTGTTTTAAGCAAAAGCTAGGATTCAGTAAATGGTATAATGAATATTAGATACATTCATTATAACACCTCTGAATCTTATACAAAATAAATAAACGAATAAAACGTAACTTCATAATTGCTTCGTAATTCTTTATAACGTTTAAATCTAAGGACTCTTTATGCACGCGAGTTAGGATAATTTTCCCTAAATTCAACAATAAAAAGATTTAAGAATATTTTGAGACGTCTCTTTATATTTTTCTACCATCAAGTCAAGAAATTGATACTTGATGTAGGAATCATTATCCATAATACCAACAACGACAATAGCAAACTATTGAATAAAAAGTGCCTTAAACTATTTTAGGATTTATAACTTTATCTACGACATAGACTGCATTAATTGTTTTACTTTTATCAAAGTAGAACAATTAATGATAAAAAGGAGATAGTTATAAAATAAAGCATAATAATAAGGATAAATGAAAGAAAGAAGAATAAATAATGAAAAGAGGATAACTATTTATAACTAATTTTATGAAACATGTTCGTTGTTGATATTTATTTACTGAGCATAAAAGTACCGCCCAACTTGTCTAGTGGTCAGCGTGTCTTACTACGGATAGGGAAGTCCTGGGTTCGAATCCCGGTTCGGGCATGGATGTACTTTCTCTCTCTATCTATTCTGTCTTTGTCCTTTCCTTATGTGAATGGTTGCCTACCCTATAAACGGGTCCCTATGGCATGTATGTACTGAAGATGTCGGACTCCACACCAAAATATGGCTCAGTTGGAAAAGTGGAGCAGCACACCCCATATTGCCAGGCTGGCTGGCATACAACAACAACAACATAAAAAGTACAAAGATCGATTACTTTTGCAAAGTAATAAAATTTAAGACTTTAAAAGGGATTATATCTTAAGTTGCTGTTTTAAAAAGTTATGGAGTATATCAAACATATTTTTCAACTTCTGCGAATAAATATTTTATGCCGAATATGTCGATAAAATATTTGTATTCAATTTCGTGCTGAGAAGATGCATTTTTCAACAGTTAAAACATAAAACTCAAAATCCATTTTATGGAAATATCTTACACGATTTTTCTATTATATTCCGAAAAACTTTAAAATATTTAAAATTATTCAATAAAAAGGGACTAAAAATTGATCGGCGCGAGTTCTGATATTTCCAGAGAACTTGAAATATATTTCACTTTCTCGCCAGCAAGGAACTTTCAGAGTGGCAGAATCGATATTCCAGTCCTTGTTCGCCGAGACACACTTCAAATATATCTATACTCATTCATTCTTACATTTATATTTAAAGAAATGAACTCGCGCTGAGCTTGTCAAAAAAGTCTGTTTCCCTTTTATGTTATAAATCGAAAACGAAGGAAGAAAATGTCGTTTTCGCTCTTGCTATTCAATAATGAGATTTTTCGGCTGTTGCCAAAGGAAAAAGAAATTTTAATGAGAATACCAGAATATTTGGTTCTCCGCTCTTTCGGAGGAAAAGGCCGGTTGGAAGAAAGTTGTTTGTTTTACGCAGAAGAGAAGATTTCTGGTACTTTGAAGATTTAGATATAAATTTTCTTACGTTGTAGTAGCGTTTTTTTTTCTTTCTAAATTTACTTTTGGTTTAGTAATTTGTAAGGAAATAGAATAAGAAGACCGTTATTTCTTGAATGAGATTGCATTTTTTAAGTGACTGTGCGGTTTTCGAATAACAAGTGACAATACAAATGAGACACGTTTAGGTTTGTGTGATTACGTGCCATTTATTTTCTTTGTTTGATGTTCAGTAAAATAAGTTTTAGATAAAAGTAGCATTTCTCGGAAAATGCCTTGCGGTAATTCCAATAAATCCTTTCGTTATTTTCAAATATAGGTAATTTACTCATAATTGATTTAAAAAAATATTTTACAGCAATTTAGCATTTTTAATATAAGTATTAAGGAACATCAATAATAAATACAGAAAATCGATACTGTGAAAGAAATTATGGTAGATTTAGATGACATTAGTATGCAATCTTGTATGTTAAATTAAAGCACATTACATACATAACTTGTACATAAGCATTTTTTGAGAAATTGGGAAGTATATAACAGTGTACACATTTATATAGCACATATTTATATAGCATATTTATAAGCACATATTGTACATATGTAAATAGAATGAAGAGCTAATAATAATTAAATTGAAGTAAAACTGAGCATATCTTAAAAAGTATTTGTATATAGAATAACTTATTAATTATGATATGTTTACTTCCAGATATTATAAAATTTGTTTTCTTCTTATTAATAGCAAAATAGTATTTTTAATATAAAAATATATAAATACTCATAATGCATTTAATTTTTTATTTAAGATTTGTTGAGATAGTATTTAAAATAGAATAAGAGGTTTTACGCCGATAAAATTATCCCGTAAAAGTAACATTTTAGTATCAATGAAAGCCGACCGATGGCTGAGTGGTTAGCGTTTTTGACTCCTGAACTGTGGGTCCCGAGTTCGAATCCTGGTTCAGGTATGGGTGTTATTTTCTCTCTATGTTTCTCTGTCCTCTCTTTTGTGATGATGTATGAGTGTGACGCACCCTATAAACGGGTTTGTGGGAATATG
The DNA here is from genome assembly GCA_037975125.1 of Latrodectus hesperus. NCBI lineage: Eukaryota > Metazoa > Arthropoda > Arachnida > Araneae > Theridiidae > Latrodectus > Latrodectus hesperus. The sequence continues at coordinate 31,583,114 of CM075852.1, read as the reverse complement.
GCGTAGGTAATGTTACTCGCCTCCATGACTTGGTTCACAGGTGCCCTCTGGGTAACGACAAATGAGTTGCAGTTTCCGGTCTGTGGCGAAGGGTTACTGACCCAAGTTCCCACCGTTGTTCAAAAAAGTTTCGTCATATGAAAAATTCTGAAGCATTTATTAACGCAATTTAAAAAGTTAGATAAAAGAAACTTTACTTTAAAAGAATGATTTATGCAAATTCTAATAATTTGGTAATCTGAAAACTATTTTGGGATCAAGGTATTAAGCAGAATTTTAATAAAGAAGGCTTTTTTAAGTTAAATATTAAGCTCTATTTGTCGAAGTCTATATCATCAAATGCCAATAATATAAGATCAAAGCCAATAATATAAGATTTGGCTTTTATAAACGTAAAAGAATTTAATTAACCATCCAAATTGCATGTGTTTGTGTATAGTTTATTCTTATAACTCCATCAAAGTTTCAATTTTTGAAAATAATTCTGTTAAAAAGATTATGTATTCATTTTATATATTAATTTAAGGGTTAATTAAATTTAAACAATGTAAGACCACATAATATCAAGGTCTTATATTGTTTTCCACCAATACCGCTCAAATAATTAATTTAATTTTATTTGAATAATACTTTTAAAGGGGGATAAACATGTTTTACTTATGTATATTCCAGATATCTGATAATAAAACAAACTTCTTATAGCCGAATTCGAACACACATTCTCCTGCACTGTATCAAAATCTCATATTTAACATCACTGATTTTTGCCCTTTACTTTAACACAAAATTCCCTTCTTTTTTGAAGTCAGCTCCAAATCTTATTAAGGTAATTAAAATACATTGCCTTTTTAAATTTTTGATGAAAGTATTTAAGAAAGAAATAAGTGGAATCAAAGAAAAATGAAAGATATTTACTCCTTATATTGAAAAAGTTTTATATAAAAACAATATAGAAAATCTTGTGTAAGAACAGATAATGTGAAAATTAATATTATGAGGAGAAAATTAATTTAAGATTTTAATAAAGAATTCTTATGCGAAATTATAAGGATGTAAAACATTAATTTTCTATGTACATAAAATATTATAAATTTATTTTCCATTTGTATAGTTGGCGCAGTGTTTCAAGATAACGCCAAATGATGGTATAAAAATATCTTACACGGACACAGTTCTAAATTTTCTTTAAATATTCTCTCTACTTATTTAAAAAAAACATTAAGTTTTGTTATCGTAAAAACGCAATGAAAAAAGATTTATGTTAAGTTCATTAAGCAATTCATTACTGTTGTTGCTTATGATACATGGACAAACCAAGCTTGAATGCCTTGGCTATGCGAATTTAAGTCAATCGGGAGCGTCTTTCGTTTTAAGCAGAGCACCATGAAGGTGAAAGTACGACTTTGCTCTACACCCACGCCATAGGTACCCGTTTATAGGGTAGGCAACTATTCACACATCATTCATAAAAGGAAAGGACAAAGACAGGATAGATAGAGAGAGAAAGTACATCCATGCCCGAACCGGGATTCGAACCCAGAACCTCCTTATCCGCAGTCAAGCATGCTGACCACTAGACAAGATGGGCGGCACACAATTCATTACTTTTTTAAAGAACTAAAAGAAATATTTTTCATTATGTCTTGTTATAAAATATTTGAAAAACTTACGGTTCTATTTTGATAAATATGTGAGATAGCTGGAACGAATTAAAAAATCTAATTATAAAAATTACTTTCCGAGAATATTAATAAGTTGCATTATGAAACTTCTTCATAATAAGTGAATAACAATCAGAAATGATTCTTATTTACCTGGAATAACCAGAACAAAACCAAATAATTTTATGAAGAATGTCATTACTATTTTACTTTATAATACTATTTTAAAATATTCTTATTTTATTTCTGATATTAAGCAGGAGATAAATTAACGGCGAAGGAAATATAAAATTTTTATCGGTGAAAAGAATATATTTCCAGTGCATTAAAACCTCTACGAAGTGTAAATATTTGTTGGAGGAAAATTCAATATCCCATAGGAAAACACATCTTATCTTTCAACAGTGTAAGTTCGTTTTCAATTTTATGAATATACTTTTAGATTTCACTATTTTTTTTATCATGCTACAGAATTATTCTGTAAAAAAAGTTGCTATGCAAAAATAAAATATTCTGTAAGGAATAATTCTGTTGAGAAAGGGTTTTTCTTTTAAGTAAGGTTCCTGTAAGACCAAAAGATCACGTTTGCTTCTAAAATGAGACCAGTTCCTTGAACGGTATTTCTTTAGAAGCTTTTTGACTAGATTTATATTCAACCATCTCAAACATTTTCTTTAGAATAGAATCCTCTAACAATATGGGATGCTGCTAAAAATGGTTTATGAATTTTTAATATACTTTTAGAAAAGTAAAATGTTTGATTATGCTTTTTTAAACCATTTTATAATTCATGATTAATACAATATGATGATTCTAGAAAAAAATAGATAAAAATGTTAAATTAAAGAATTTAGAGAAAATTTTTTATTTGAACGAATCTATGCTCATCAACATAATTTTTTGATGATTGGTGTAATAAAATTTTTTTCGCTTTTAATTTTTGTTCCTGATTAAGAAGGTATCGTGTAGTAACTTTGATAAATTATAAACAGTAAAATATGTTTTTACTCAGTTTTTTATTTTTTTCTGTGTTTTAAATCATGGGTAAAAACTTCAAGAAATTAGACTTTATTATTTATAATATGAGATGTAAAACTATTTTGTGAAAAATAAGTAAGACAAAAGTAATTCTTCTCTTTTATAGTGAGATTTATTTATGAGAAAAAAATATAAATGTAATTTCTAAGTTAAAATTATAAATGAAATTTCTTTTGCATTTTTGTTTAGACAATTTTTCAAAAAGCTGTTAGATAAGAGTGTTCCAACATTATTAAACAAAATACTGTATCAGGTAATTTCTAACACGATGTAACAATAGCTAGATTACTTCTAAGAATATCAACAATATTAATATAGTTTCAATGAAAGTACTTTATTATTTGGGGAAAATCTAAGTTACAATGTTCTAACTATAGCATCGAAACAGGGAATTGTTTCAAATATTTATTTAAATTTTTAATTTGAATACTTTTATTATTAAGGTTTTTTTTGATGATTTTCCTAATTATGAAATTAGTACTTTACTTCGAACATTAATCCTGTTTGATAAAGGGAGATACGCTAAGTCTTATAAATTATCAGCAATTGACTTTTGATGTATTTACTTTTGATGATTTACTGTTGTTGTTGCTTATGACACTTGGACAAGCCAAGTTCGCTATGCCGTTGGCAGTGCGAATTAAGCTAATAGAGAGCGTCTTTCGTTTTGGATCAGAGTACCAAGAAGTTGAAAGTACGACTTTGCTCTTATTAAAATGCCTCGTAATTTTGAACCACGGTCAGGTGACGAGGCCACACCTGAGCTGGTACCCTCCTCTCCACATCCACGCCATACCAGCAGAAGGACTTTGGACGTCACAGATTAACGTGGACACGTCCCCAACACACGGAGTTGCAGCAACCCAGTGAAGGAGAGTACACCGTGGTCACCCTCCCAACCACTGCCCGCGGCAAATGATGCTTCACTTTGCTGAGCTTACGGGAAGCGGCGTGACGCTACTGAGCCACTGGAGCTCTTATAATTTACTTTTTAACATAATTGATAATTATTTTTCAAAATTTATTTAGTTTTTAAAATGGTATTTATGCAAAACGATAAAAATGTAGACTGATAAGAAAGTATAATATATTTTTTCCGTTATGCAAAATGGATGACTAAATTATTTTCCAAATTTTTTAAAATTGGAATTTATCTAAAACGCATCATCTTTGTAATGTGATTTTTATCATTTACCATAAATAAATTCTTTCCACAGTCTATATGATAGTTCATATTTATAACAAATTAAAATTCAATTAAATCAACTGGACAGTGAAAAGTTGCTCAGAAATACTTTTTAACTGATATTGCATCACATATTATTATTTTGTTTATTAAATGATATACTTGACTAATTTTGTACCAATTTGAATAGGTTTTATTTACTCAAAGGTGCAAGAGTAGAGAAATTGAAACTAGGCAGGAGAGATAACTAATTGAAATAAATGTATCTCATTTGCAACTGAAGCTCGTACTGTCAGTGTTACAGTGAATCCAGGCAGCGTGTACAGTTCTCATCCTCTCAACTATTGGAAAAGCTGCAGTTTCATTGCCGCCAAATCCACCGAGGATACAGGCATCTACCTTGTTGAGGAAATGTAATCAATTTACACCAATTCAATTTATCGGCGAGCAAGCGGGAATCTTCTTGAAAGGTAGAAACTGATTTATCAGCAATATACTTGAAGAGGATAGGAAGAAATGGCTGCAAAAGTGCGGTATCTTATTGAACAAGGTAATACAAACATATATCAAACCGAACATAACCATTACATTTACTACAGAGCAATAATATATTATGATTGCTTTCTTTTTTTACAAGGCAATCCTTAAGAAAATATTACTTTCTTATGATTTTTATTCGAAAGTTTATTTTTCTGTCAGGAAAACAAGTAATTAAAAAATTATTAATTAATCAAATCAACTCTACTTGTGTGCAATAAAACATTAGAAATCTAATTTCTGTGGCAAAAATGTTTATAATATTATTTTTAAAATATTGATTATTTTAAAGTAGGTGGAAAGAGTAAAATACATTCTATTAATTTTTTTAAGTAACTTTCCCTTTTCTCAGTATTGGTAATCATGCTATTTAAATAGCTCTTTTATAAAATGAACTTGTCAAAGCATTGTATTAAGATCTTAGTGCTTATCTTTAAAATTGCTGTAATAACACTGTAAAACAATTGTTAAATTTTATTATATCTTAGTCTTCAGTATTTAAAATATCATTTGTTAAAGTAACGATAATAAAGAAATGATTAGTGTAAAATGAAATATTATTAATTACTTTTATATTCAAATAATTAGAAATGAAGACTTTTTATAAATAAAAGTTTTTAGGGAGACATAACCCAAATACTCTTATTTTTAATTCTGTAAAACCAACATTTTATCTTAAAATAAAATTTGTCATGAATATTATTTATTTATCGGATAAAGAAAATTTTTATAAAGCCTAATAATTAATTCATTAAATCAATCTAAAATCTTATCTATATTTTTTAATTATATAAATATGCGATTTGAATATAAATATATACCGAAGTTTAAGGTAAATTTTACAGATTTTTATTTTTATACGTTTATAATTTCGTATTTTCAAGTACGTATCGCATATTATTTATCTATTTTCCATTAAATAATATACATTAAGTGATTGAAATATTTTGCAATGATATTCATTATAAAATTCTTTCAAGTATAAACTTTAGTAGTATGTTAAAAATTTTTTATGGTAAATTTATACAGAGAAAAAATGTCTTACGACCTCTTTATATATTTTAGCGATATTTCTCTGCTACCAAATGTTGTACATTTCTTAAGATTCATATGAAAAAATCAAGACAATATTTAAACTCATAAGAGGGAAATTTTTAAAGTTTACATAAACTTAACATATTATATAAATTCATCCTTTTTATTTGCAAGGGTAAAATGCGTTCCTATATGAACAGCTAAACTAAATTATAAAACCTTCTGTAATAGCCAATTAATATGAACTACAACAAAGAAAAAGAGGAATGGGAATAAATTCAGAATTAGTATGACATAAACTATGTCTTTTAATTAAATATTATTTTGTGACTTCCATGATAAATATTTTTCGTATATTTTTTATAAATTACTTTTGAAGGGAATTATTTTAAGTCCAACGTCAATCAAATTCTCAATCGATTAGAAAATGTTTACTGGATAAAATCTGAATTAAAAAAGTATTCATTGGTATATATAAAATTAATTGCTTAAGATCGTGCAATATATAATTTTGAATCAACTTTGAAATTTATCACCATTTTTTTAATGATTTTGTTTACTATGAAAATATTGCGAAGAAAATTTGTAGGTTGCCCAAAATTATTACTTGTTATTATATTAAAAAATAGTTCTCATAACAAGTAAAGTAGTAACTGATTATATGATACATGTTAAGATTTAAATTTAAAATTCATATAAATTAGAATTCTTTTAAGGAGAAGAATTTCATAACAAAGGTGATTTGTTTCAAGCTGAGTATGAGGAGTAAGTTTTGAAATCATTTGAAACGTAATTTAAAGTTATATTATCATTCAAAAAAAAAAACTTTTTCATTCATTAAAACATAGTTTTTTTTACAAAATTTTACTTTATTCTTAAGGGAAAATGCCAAGTGTTAAGTAGAAACTTGTCATATTTTTAGTATTTAATTATATTAAAAAATTATTTTTTAAAAGTAAACATTTCTATTTATTAAACAAAAGCATAGAAGAAAAACTATCATCAAGAAATTCTGGTAAAAAATAATCATTTTTAGTTACTTTGAACAAACCTTTAGTAATTTATTACATAATTGAGATTTAATCTTTTAATTTTTAATATTGTAACAGAATATTACTGAGTCATTTATTTAATATATTTTGAATCTTTTTTTGTAATCTATTGTAGTATGATATTTTCTAAATCAAAATAATAATTATTTATTGCAGTATATTTCAAGATCGCTATTATGGTTATTCACATTCTAATTTTAGTTCACTAATAATTAATAGTGCTATTATTCAGACTTCTAAGTACAGTAAAATACAAATTTATAGAAATATATTGAGTTTAATGAGAATGATATTCTTTACAGTATCCTATCTAAGGATTGTTTAATGAAATGACAGAGTCAATACTGTACTTATATTAAAGAACAGAATTTTACATAAACATTAGAAAAGTCAATCAATATTTTTCAACAAGCAAGTTTGTCTCTTAATAATTATTTGGATTCTATTTCACTTACCTATTTTTATTTTCTTAAAATATTAATATACATTTTTTTACGATATTTTCAATTATATGTTTTATACCTTTTTAAAAAGAAATGTTTTGACGTAGCGATATGAATGAGTTAGTATATTGATTATTTGTCAAGCATTGTACTTCAAGAGTCCGTATTCATGTATGAGAAATAAGCAAAAACTCTGGTATTCATATTTCGGTGTTAACTCTTAAATAGAAAATAATGATACCACAGGTATCTCCAATAGCACTAAAATGGAATTGAATTCATAACTTTACAGTGATTTTATTAACATAAACTTCGCCATTATAGTTGTAATTCTATTAAGTAAGCTAAAGACATCCTTCTTCAGTCCTTTTCCATAGTAACATCAGCAAATAACATGCTTGCTCTATATTTATATGATTAAATAATCCCATAGTTAATGACACTAAAATTATTGAAGTTTTAAAACTAGTTTAAGCAAGTCACAGTTGGCGAGGAACAAATTATTGGTATAAAGTAAAGACAGTAAATTTTAATGTATGTTGTTGTGGCTTATCCCTCCTGGTTGACGATAGCATCAAGCAGGTCCATGAACCCAAACATCTTCAAACAATGGAGCACAACCTCAGGGATCGAGAATAGCTGGCATTTATTTAAACCGATGCAAGCCAAAATTTTTGCACGAACAGCTTGAGTTGGATTGCATTTTGGACACAGGGGATAAACTTTGTGGCCAGTCAGATGACGTTGTACACGCGTGAGTCCACTTCGAAATCTGGCGAGAGTTATCTGATCGCGTTTTTTGCCAGCCCAAATCAGAACAGCACCAGGGCGATTTTCTGCATACCTCTCATCCAATTTGAACAGATATCTTCTTTGACCAGGGTGGCGATCTCTGAAAAAGTAAGGCAGCCACCATGAGCAGTATCCTTACGGCTACCCTCTCTGGTCAGACCGTCAGCAACTTCATTTCTGTGCACATTCACATGCGATGGAACCCACTGAAAGGTGATCCTAACATTGGCAATCAAGCGATTAAAAAGCCAGACCATGTTCATATTCTTTCGGATAAATCTGGATGGAGCTACGACTACCACTATAAATATATGGTGAAAATGTGCTTTGGGTCCCCTGCTTGGCGTATTTTCAAAAAAATCACCGACTTGCGCGTTTTTGCGTGTTGTCTCGCGGATTTGAATGCTCCAAGAGACGCTAAGCAAAAACGTCGTTTCTATGTCGACGAAACGAAATCCGTGTTTTTAACGAATCTCACCGTTGGTATGGCAACGAAAAAAAAAACAATGGTTTTTTTACGAATTGTATAATAAAAAATACACTACAATATGGAGAAAAATTATCATATTTTTAAAAATTAATATATAAAAATACGCAGAAACAAATAAATAACTCATGTACTACCTCCAGGGCAAATTCAACGGTAATAAAATGTCGTGCATCAAATTTTAAATTCTACGGTTATTTCAAAATCAAAATAATTAGCGACCAATAGGAATACTTAAACAAAAGAGTTGTTAATGAGCACGCGCTATAAGGAGTGCATTTAGGATGAAATAGCCAGGGTTACGACGCTTGGCGCGTCCATCGCCTATTTGGCAAGAAAGGGGTACCCAAACCACAGATTAACCAAATATATTAATGAGGTGAGAAAAAGAATATTATCAGAATTATAATGTAAAATTACTTTTTGCGTCTACCAAGGTTTCTACTTTATTTTTTAAAATAAATGTCCAATGTCTATAAATATTTCTGAGATTCCACAGATGGAATATAATTTTTATTTTATTGAACAAAGAAAAACATTGTTTAAAATTTTATTAATCTTACATTATACATTTTAAAAATTTTTTTGGTCCTAATAACGACCAAAAAAAGTTTTTTTTTAGTGAAAAAGGCAGTCGTATAAATAGAAAAAGAGGTATATTTCAATACTGTTCTCGTATTCTGATTTATTACGAGAGCATCAGCAATTTCTGCCGAAAACTGGCAATTAGTTCGCAGCGTTTCCCCAGATGAGACCATACAGTAGTTGAATTATTGATTGTCGATGAGCTTCCATATGAGAACGTCAGGGATTTATGATAGCTCCACAAATATCCATCCTCTAACACTGTGACCTCATTCTTTGAGGCTTGTATCATTAGTAGCGATCACACAGGCCAATAAGCAGCTTAGATACAGAACAGAAGATTCTGGATCATTATGTTGTTCAGTTGTTTCGAGATCGGATTCGATTTGAATGGTATAAGAGAGTTTCTTGTATATTTAAGCATTTTTAAAAATAATGCTTGAATATTATTACGCAAACCAGACAGTCAAATATCTAAAGTCTCTTTAGAAAAGAGTTTACTTCATGAAACTGATAACTTTATCAGATAAATGTCTGAATTAAAAGGAATGGAAAATACTTGTATGATAAGTTAACATGATGTATTCTCCATTTCATGTCCATCATGATACTAGTTAAATTTTCCACATGAATGAACTCGATGAGTTTTATTCTCGATAAAAGTAATAAAATTTGTTAAATGGTATTTTTTTAAATATCTCTGAAAGACTTATCTCTATAAATTTGATTTTATGGAAAACATTTCATTAGTGAAAGATGCTTGATGTGCAAAATATAGAAAATTAGTTTATGTACAATATTCTCAAGCAAAATGAAATTTCACTAGGAAATTTCAGTAGTTTTATGATGTTTCATTTAAATATTTCATATAATTGTATTAAAAAAAATTAAATATAAATTAAAAACCATTATAAAATAAATAAGTTAATAGAGATATTAACTAAATAATATTTTCTGGCGCTAAATAAAAGAGTAACATGTGCTTCAACGTTTCTCGACTTTGGGACATAAATAAGCCCATTACTGATCCTCTTAAAAACAACTAGAATAATATTAAAAATAAAAGTAATAATATTATTATAAGAAAGAATAATAATTATAATAATATTATAAATGAAGCTTATATCAATGACATCACAGATTTATTTGCAAGCATTTTTTTTCATTCTGGTATTCAAAATCAAACCTTTATAATAATATGAATTCATGTAGAATTAAAGATTCATCGAAGAAAGAAAACCCAATGAAAGAGAGATTTGAGGAATAAACTAAAGTAATTAAAAAAAGTTCGTTAACATTTTTAAAAAGCATAAATAAATCAATTTTTCATAATGAGAAGTAAAGCAATCCATCTTCAAATGCTGTTTAACAAAACAAGTAGATCATTGATTCAAAAGTTCATAAGTTGAGCTACTTTGCAAGTGCGTAAAAAAGAAATTTAGTCTAAATAATATCAGTGAACACTGAGATAAATGTTAAATTCAATTGAGTCTTATTTAAAATCATTAATAAAAATCTTTTTGTGTGTGTGTGTGTGTGTTCACTTTATATTTTTAATTAAGATCTGTAAGGTCCATATCAACATTTCACAGATATATAAAATAAAATAGGAAAATAATAATTCGACAAAGCTTGTTATTTAACATGATTCATCATGAATAATTTATTCTATTACAAAAGAAAAAATTATATATTTTTATTGCTTTATATTTTCACATAACTGCATTTTCAAAATAAATTTTTTTTATTTAAAGCTTATTAACATGTTTAACAAAATTATAATGACATGAGTCTATTCTTTTATAGTTGTGTAGTTTATTTATTCAAAAAATAAGTAAAATGTTTAGGAAATGTTATTGTCTTTGTTAGATGAATTTTGTAAACTTTTGAAAGATTTTAGTATTAATTAAAAAGACAACTGAAATAAATTTACAATGTTTCCGATAAACATGTTTCATTAATACCTTTGATAAATTTATTTTTTCAATTTTAAATTACATTTATATTTTACTTTTTAATATTTAATTCATAATGCTTTTAAATGTAATGTTTATATATATATATATATATATATATATATATATATATATATATATATATATATATATATATATATATATATATATATATATATATATATATATATATATATATATATATATATATATATATATATATATATATATATATATATATATATATATATATATATATATACTAAACTCTTTTTAGAAGATTAATATTTTTATGGAAAGTAATGAAATATTCTTCAAATAAAGTATTTTAAACATTTTGAAATTATATCTATAGAAACTGTCCATTTCGTGTTTGCTTAGGTATCATTATTTTGAAGTTTATTCAGTCACATTTAATAAAATTTGTTATTACGAGTTTTATTCAGATAATGGACATAAAATGTGGGTCATCAAATACCAGAATAGATAAAATGCAAGAAGTTGATTGAATAATTAATTAATTTTCATTAAAATAGCTGAACACATTTAGAATGCAAAGGTCAAATGTTCTTTTTAGGACATTTTATTAAAAATTACCCATTTACTAATTTAATTGATATCTGTGCTGCAAGAAAATTCGTAATAAAAACATTAATTATGTAAATGTTTCTAATTAGGGAAGCAGTCTTGTTTTCGTTTTTGAAATAAAACTATAAATACAAATTAAACAAATTTCATACATTAATGTAATTACTGTATAATTAAAATTCATTAAATTCATATTAAAAATTAAATATAAAATATATTTGTAATAATTCTTAACATATTATTATTTTATAACAATTTAATTTATACAATTCATAGTTAAGCACTTAAAGTCACTTCTAAACCAAGTGAACGTCTATGAAAATATGGATTTAACAGAGCAATTGCTAAAACAAATTTATAGATAAATTTGTTCCTGTGTTCATGTTTAGTATAATGTGCCCATATTTAATGTGATTGCAAAATTGTGAGGACAGCTTACAGGCATACATTTGTTTTGTTATTACATGCTTTCAATCCTTTCTGTTTGACTCTTAAACATTCCCTAAATGAGATTCTTCATTCAGAAATTGCACTTGCTTATGTACTTTAGCCTACAATAATAGATTTGACAGCAAGATATGATAATATGAGGTAAGTAATGCATGATTTAATAAGGAAATGGATCTTAATATGTTACAACTACAGTAGCAACTCTTCTGAAAATGTTCTCAGCAAAAGTTTGTTATACAACTTTTGCTATGGGTATTTGTTCCTATTTTGTTACATGTTATAATTTACGGACATGAGCTTCCGATATATAAAGTTAATCTTCATTCTGCAAATACTTTAAGGGTTTTTCCACAGGATTCTGAGCAAGCCAAGGTAGATGCAATTACATATTGATACAATTGCTTACAGAAAGCTGCAAGATGGCATGGCATATTGTCGTTATAAAAGTAAAATTCACCAATTCAATACAGTCGCCGAGCCGTAGGAAAAACCTGTTTGTTCAAATATTCCTGTAACCATCAATATTCAATTTACGAAGAATGACAATCCTGGCTGTATCACCAAAAAACGCCAATAAGCAAGTACAGTGTTGCTACCAAACTCTTTAGTTTAACGATACATTCTGTTAAAAGATGTTCCACTAGTATTCTTCAAACTCAAATTCGTCCATTCGACTGGAAGATCATCTTGTGTGACTCGTGCTGTATAAAATAATTTGGCAGTGGTCAACAGTTTATAATTCGACGTTTCAATCATTTCGTAAAGTTCGACGTTGCAAGCACCATAAGAGTTTGACGGTTTTGTTGAGTAAGAGAATTTTCGATTTGCGATTTGGCTACATATACATGGATATTGAGAATAGTGTGTAGTTCTTTCCGAAAAGAATCTAAATGTTTAGTAATTATTGCTGCCTTTGAAGCTCACAATAGAAGATTTGGAGTGGTTTCTTGTGCAGTTTTTACGAAATCTCCTACTTTAAGCCGAACTGATTTCTTTCAGAGTTTACTATCACAACAAATATGTGCACTCCACGCTCTAACTTCCATAATCTTCTCAACACCACTAACAACTGATTGTAATAATCCTACCTCGATTTCACCACCAATGTGATGCGGTAACACTTTTTTCAAAATCACTCGATTTCATTTCTTTCGACATATTATCACAGATTTAGGCAGAAAAATGACATTGCTACTTTTCGTTTAATGTTAGCCACGTGAAAGCACTGAACTTGCATGAAATCTGACAAACAGACACGTGTTATGTAAATCTTGTTTCCGACTGCATGTCAGAACAGGTTTTTTAATATGCCTGTTTGCTAGCAATCGTTTCATCAGTGTAGGATAGTGTGTATACGTTATTAATAAAAATTGAAGTAATGTGAATTAAAGTATATTTTTTATCGTTCAAGTGTAATGTCGAACAGTTTATAATGTTCAAATAGGGTGATCTATTACAGTGCAAACATGAAAAAAAAAAACGTATGATGAATAAAAGTAATTTAAATGTCTAAATTTTAATATTGCTTAATGTCTTAACTAGGATTTCAATATCTTTTTCCTTTATAAAACTATTTCCAGTGTTATATTTGATTTTTCTGAAATAATTTGGATTATGTATTAATTTCTAAAATAAATTTTTCATTTCATTTTTTTAGTATCTCTTGATCAGCTCAAAGTTAAATTCGCATATATATATATATATATATATATATATATATATATATATATATATATATATATATATATATATATATATATATATATATATATATATATACATATATATACATATATATATACATATATATATACATATATATAAATATATATATACATATATATATATATACATATATATATATATATATACATATATATATATATATATATATATATATATATATATATATATATATATATATATATATATATATATATATATATATATATATGTACGTATGTATTTGTATATAATTTTTATTTGGTTGTCTTGTAAAAATTAATATACTAGTGTTTATTATTCTATAAAGAATTTTTTTCATCTTTCATCATCTTTCTTAAATTAATATAAAAACATGCTAACTTTGTATAAGCACTTACTAATTTACTTATTTAAAAATTTCCATAATAATTCATTATATTGGCTTAGTGGCCGAAAGAATCTACATTATTAAAGGTATAACTATTTTCTAAATAAAATTTTTAATTTATATGAATCTAATGGCTGTTATAGTTTCAAAAATCTTTAACCAAATGGGATATTATCTTGCCTTTTTGAAAGCGCAACACCTTAGAGACGAAAAAGTATTTTCCCAACAAATGCGGAACGACAATCCAGCAAATCGTTCGCAATACACCACGTCATCCATTACAAATGCACTCTTCCACAGAATGCTACTAAATGTCATCTTTCTTAATAGAAGCTCTCCTACCCACAAAACCAATTCCTTCAAAAGGCTGATCCTCGCTTTCCCCCAGCGTCTCAGCGGTGGTCCGCAGAAGCTGAAATTCTCCAGAGGCTTCAGATCCCCAGAACCACTGTCTTTCCTTAACACCTCCACACCCTCGGAGAACCGAACACGTGCTGTTGGCAGACCCACCCCCTATCGGTGTTCCATGATAGATGGCATAATACCCACTCTCCTCTCCACCCCCTTTATAGCGAACCATAATTGACGGGGTATGATCAGCAACTCCGCTCTAGCGTATCCCTCTCACCATCCTCCTCCTTCCAACCATCCCTCTGCTTGTCCTCTCCATCAAATTTATGAATGGATTGTTAGCATCCAAGGAGAGAGAGATGTGAGGTATTAATGTTTTCCTTGTACTGCTTTTCTTCGGGATTTTTTTCTCCTGAAAGGGGTTTTTGACACAGTAGAGCTTTGTCTAGATGATTGATATTAGAAGAGAGTTTTTCTCAAACTCAGTCACTCCCGATGTGAGGTCGGAGGAGGGGTCGACTAATGGAGTGTAAACTCCACTTAGAAGCGGAGTTCCCGGAACTTGATATGCAGAACACCTGTCAAGGCATGCATCGGCAATGAGCTCGAGACTGTTGAGCGGAGGACTTTTTTTCCTTCTCAGAGCTTTTTTATGAGGATAGGTGGGGAGCACTTTTTAATAAAGATGCCAGTTTCATGTGTTAGAAATAAGAAAATTGAAGCTTGATGAAAAATCCTGTACCTTTCACAATGAGTCACAAGCTGGTGTCGCAAAAACGTTACATTTTACTTTAAAAATTGATTTTATACAGTTTTCAATCAATGCTATTTAATTAAAAATTCCATTTTTATTGCATATTTATATTTTTCTAAAGTGTCACATGCATACATTTCAATGAAATATTCATTATCCATTCACGAAAATGTCAGTGACTAATCTCATGCAAGTTTATTGTGTAGTACGTTTCTCTCTGCAAAACTATATCCTTCGAAAATGATTGGTTATATGCTTATGAACGAAATGGAACCAGTCCTGTAAGTCTATGAAAAAACGTTACTATTTTCAAAAATATTTACTAATAATTGATCACACCTCATATTTTCAATAGCTTAAGCATTATCACAGCGGTTAAATATACCCAATAATACCAATGTCAGGAAAATATTAATGTTACTAATATTGATTTCATGTGAGGAGGTGTTTTAACTATGGAATCTTCAAATATGGAGGTTCTTAAAATGTCACAAAAATCTTTATTTATAATGTGATTGTTTCTTACAAATTGTATGCTACGTAAATATATTTTAAGGCTAAAAATTGAATGCTTATTACATTTTCTTTTAATACAGGGAGAGGCAAGTTAACTTCCTTATTTCGGATTGCAATAACACAAAAAATAATGTTGTTGTTGTTGCTTATCCCCGACTGGCGTGACAATACCATCACACCAGCCCCATGAATCCAAAAATAGTCAGTCTCTCAAGCACCACCCCTGGTCTCAAAGTATCATACCTTTCTAACCCAAGGTTCATGAAAAGTGGGGTGTAAGAGCAGCTTCTGATGGTACAGAGTACCTGGAGCACCCAAGGCAGAACTCAAGGGTAGAAGTCTGACTTTGCTCCGTTGACCCAGGCTTTAGCTGGACATAGTGGAGTGGCCTTCACGCCTTGGGTGACCCTAACAGGAGATTACAATAAAGATAACAAAAAATAATAAAGATAATGAGCTTGGCGCATATTATCGTTTCAGAGAGGAGATCATAAAGCTTTGTGGCATTGTGCAAGCAAGTCGGCATCATGTGTTGCAGTGATGAGCACCGTTCCCTTGTCACAGAGGCCTATTTTTCAGGGTGCCTCATTTCAATGAGAAATGATTTGGAGTGTCCAGCACATACTCCCTATTGGGTCTTATGTAATTAATTTTTGTGGGGGTATTTAAAGTCACGTGCTTATACTGACCCACCGAAAATCAGAAAAGAAACATTCAAAGAGAAACGGCGAACATACCTGCTATTATGCGGTAGAGAGTGATGAGAACATCAGAATTCGGTTCACCCAGTGGCGGGCGTCATTTGGCCAATATGATATTTTATAAGCTATGTAAACTAAAACTTTAAAATTGTAGCTTTTCTTGAAAAAATAAATTAAAATACATCTTTAATAATTTTTGATCTTGCAGCACCCTGTATTATAAAATGCCATTATTCAATTTCAGTTCGAATACCTACAGTGATAAAGGACATGTAAATTTATACAAATTAGATCTAAGTAATATTGCACTAATCCAATACCTTAAATTTAGCAAGAAAAATAATAAGAACTTAAAATAATTTCAACAAAGAATATTTTGGCACAGATATCAAATTATGTTTACATTTTTTGTGAGTAAACTTATCTTCAAATAGCTATACTTAAAATAGCAAATAGCTATTTTTGAGAGCCAGTGCTTTCAATTTTATATATTAATAAGTTTAGCTTCTGAACATTAATTTCACAAAATGCAACTAAACTATAATTAAATGATAAGATCATGATTCAAGTAATCGTAGAAAAGTTTATTAACACGGATAAAAAAGGAAGGATAATAATTACATCGTATCACACACATATATAACTTGTAGACCAAATAAAGCTTTCAATCTATTGGTAAAAGTTATTACATTTAACTAATATTTGTCTTATTTGGTAACGTTTTAAAATTTTTAATGATCTACACTAAAGTAAAAGAAAATTCAACTATGGGAAAAAGTCAAAAATTCTTTCCTGCCTTTTCGTGATAACATTAAACAAATGGTTAAAGATATTTCTGAATAAATGAATATATTATAATAAAAATTTCTATTTTTTAATTAGATATTATAAAATTAGCAATTATTAATTAGATTATTACCAAAAATCAGTTATAAAAATATATACAAAGTTAAAATTTGTAATACTTTAAAAGACTATTCAGAATTATATATATATATATATATATATATATATATATATATATATATATATATATATATATATATATATATATATATATATATATATATATATATATATATATATATATATATGTATATATATATATATATTAATTATTACATGTTAACTAAAGCACAAAAACCATCATCAATATAATTTTACATTGTAAGTATTTAAAACTATATTAATCACTGAGTAATATTTTTTATTGAAAAATAAGTAGTTCAAATTAAAAGAAAAATTTAATATAATTAAATTACTTTTCAATTTTTTATAATAAAAATATCACTATAGAATTGAAAAAAACATTACTAAAGATAAAACAAATTCATTTTGAACATGTTATAACTATGAGATAATAAATCTACTATAAATTTAAAAATATTTATTTCTATTTATAATCTGGAAAATTTATTTGTAGACGACCCCTTGATTAGCGACTCAATTGATCTTTAAAGACTTGTTTTATGCAGATGGTCTTTATGTTAGGCTGGGGAAAGAGGGGACCATGAGCCCTATAATTAATGAACTTCTAATATTTGTGCTGGGTGAGAAAAAAATTCAAACATTTGCTAAGTCCCTTGGGAAATTTAAGACTTATACTTCAATGATTAAATTACCACAGACTTCTGTTTCAGTTTGAGCGGCGAAGTTCTTTGATTAGCAGAAACAAATAACCTTCTTTTAACTACATTAATTCTATTAAATTTTTTTAAAAAAACTGAATGCTTAACTTATTAGTTTAAAATTAGGTCCAGATAAAAACGCCTTAACTTTTTGTATCCTTAAATTGATAATGTTCTCTTTTTGATAAAACTAATTAAGTAGAATCAACTTCTGCATAAATATACATTAACCTTGAAGTCTACTAAAACCATTATTTCATTTTCTTCAACACATTAATGAATCATATAGTCTCCTATTCAAGATACGCAAACTCCCTCATGACTTTCTTCTAAAAGTATTCAATTGCAAAAAGCAGCTGACATCTTAATAAAAAGGAACATTGAATTAATTTACAGTAACTGATGAAATATCAAAGAGGTAATTCATTTTTATGTACTTCCATGAAGAAGTCATTGGGATTTATAATTTCATCTTGTGATACGTTATACCAGCCATTCAATAATTATTGCATCATAATTATTACATTTTGTCATTAATAAAACATGAGGAAAATCTTGTCCCAAGCATGTTTGATAGTTGAAGTTCAATTGGTTTTGTTAACCTATAAAATAATGAATAACACGGAGGAAGTTCAAAGATCTTTGTATAATTTATGAAATAAAATTTAATTAAAACTTCGGACTCTAATGTCTCCATATAAAAAAATTCGACAGCCACGCTCTTCAATTTGAATCATCGCTGATGAATCATCATTATGCCGTTCAGCTTACAGTAATGATAGTTCATAAGTAATACATGTAACAACATTCTAAATAAGTATGAAAGTGTGATTTAATGTTACTAGTTCGTAATATTATTTATAAGCAAAATATAATAATTTGAAACGAATTTTATCCATCACATCTGTGAAAAGCAATTTCAATATAAAACTATTATGTTAGCAAACGCAGTTCAAAATATTGAAATTTAAGCTAGAAAATGAAAAGAATTTTCAAACTTTTCTTTTTTAAAACAGTTCTTATTTCAAGATGTAACATTAAATTGAAACTGCTAAGAAATTAACTCCAAGCACACTTACAATTTTGGAACATCCAAATATATTCAAGCAAGTCAATAATCATATTCTAAAGAATAATATTTTAAATAAATTAATATTAAGAATCTTAATGTATAAATGAAAATTACAAAAATATTACGTAATTTCATGAAATATCACATTTACATCACAAAATAATGAAGAATTAGACAAATGTACTTCAAAGAAAACAAATGTTAATTGAAATATTATATTACGTTTAATATTTGTACAAATATTCCATAATATCTAAGAAATATTTATTATTTATAAATTCCTTTTTACATAACAAGAAATTATAATTATTCTTAAAATTTACTTAAAATCAGTATTGTATTGGATCCCAAATTGTGGTGCCCTTCGGCAGATAATTTATAAAGCATGTGAAAAAAGCAATTTTTTGTAAATATTCAATTAAAACGTTAATTCATCCAGAAGTAAATAACATTATCAGATCAGAGTATGATGGTTCTATTTATTAAAATCTTAAAATACATTTGGTAAAAAAGCAATGAAAAATCCTTATTTACCTTTTAAAATAATCAAACATAAAATTAATTTAAAATATATATATACAAGTATATATATATATATATATATATATATATATATATATATATATATATATATATATATATATATATATATATATATATATATATATATATATATATATATATATATATATATATATATATATTGATTGCTCAAAATTTCTATTTTGTTGTTGTTGTTACTAATGACCCTTGGACAAGCCAAGCTCGCTATGCCTTGGATATGCGAATTTAAGTCAATTGGGATCGTCTTTCGTTTTAATCAGAGCATCACGAAGGTGAAAGTACGAAGTTGCTCTACACACATGCAATAGGGACCCGTTTATAGGGTGGGCAACCATTCACACCTCATTCATACAAGGAAATGACAAAGATAGGATAGGTAGAGAGAGAAAGTACATCCATGCCCGAACTGGGATTCGAACCCAGGACCGCCTTATCCGATGTCAGGCATGCTGACCATTAGACAAGTTGGGCGGCTTTCTATTTAAATTACATAAAGAAATATGAGAGAAAATTAAATATAGATCGAAAATGATAAAAGAGAAACAATTAGTAATATCTACAAATATAATAATAAAAATTTAAAAAGTAAAATTTAAATATTCCCAAGGTGATAAGAATTTTTCAAAGTATCTAAAGAAAAGAGAGCGGCCAATCCAAAACTTGGTTGGGAGGAGTAAATTGGAAACATCTTGTTTTTATTTTCCAGCTCCCTCTTTTGTTTCGGAGATTTTCATTCCCCCCACGGATATTTATTTCAGAGTGAGGGATCGCCTCGCTTTATTTTTTCATTTCGCTTCACTCCATATAACACTCAAGGGAGTGGTAAGAGGTTTTAGGTGGATGAAATAAGAGAGGGAGAAGGAGGAGGGATAAACTCCACTTCTCTGAAAGAAAACTTTTCTGTGTTACAGGAAAATTTATTGCTCATATTTCTTTGTTGTTATTTTTTTTTATCGTGGACAGGACTGTGCTGATTTGATAAAAACAGTCTTCATACAGTCTTTTGAGCAGGAGTTTGGGAAGAGGCTGCACCACCCTAACGCATTTTTTTCTTTTAATGATTTACAGTATCACAAATTTAATTCAATATTTTTTTTAATTTACAAGTCGCTAATATTATCTCTGAGCTGAAAAAACTTCTTAATAAATGAACTATGAATGACTTTTATTATACATTAAGTGGTTGTTTCTTTCGCTCTAGTTCAGAGCAGGATTACATCACTTTATAACAATTCTGATTGGTTTAAAACATGCATGACGTCATGTTTCAACTACGTCACATATCGTATTGAGACGTCTCCTTAAATCCAACTTGTCGATGAATTCGTTGACTGGCTTCAAATCGTATTCTTCGAGGGACAGCAAGCAAGGCGAAATTCATCATCGAATGTCTGAGAATAGTGTAGAAGCTCATTTTGTTAATAAAACGATTTCTTATATAAGAACCAAAACATCTGTTTGAGAAGCCGTTTTCCATTAATTCAAGCCATTAACACGTTGACAATTGAGAAGAAGAAAAAGCAAAATGGTAAAAAACAAGACAAAACATCCACTTTATAATTAGTTTAAATCAGTAAGGACGGTTTAAATTTTTAAAAATTTCTATAATTAATAAAATTCTAAATTAATAATTAGATACTTTCACTTCGAGAAGAAGAAGACAACTGAGGATGTGAAAACGTGGCGAGTGTTTATATGTTTTCTATACGTTCCAGCAGATATTTTGAGAATTACAAAAATTGAATGCATAAAGGGAAATGTTTTATACCACAAGTCAATACTCCAGTGCAATTCTAATTTCATTTTTCTCTTCATTTCAGTATTCAAACGATTACTACTAAATATCGAGGATTATTATGTACTTTTAACAAGATGAATCACAACTCCTGTTTAGTTTCCTTTTCTCTCTAGAATGTAAGTAGACAATTTCGTCCAAGAAGATCTGATGACGTCATATGCAAGTATCTAATTGCAATATTTGCAAATAATCTCTTCCAAATCCGAAAACCAATGCCTTGCTTACGCCAACATTAAGTTTTAAATATTTTAAATTTACACAGTGTCTTTATTTTTAATACTCTCGATTGTCGTTGTAATTGCATTGAAAATGATTAATTTTTATTTTCGGCATTTCAAATATCATTTTTAGCTTACGAGGGATTTCCTTATTTTGATTTTGAGCGTATTCAGGAATTTAAATATTGTATTGCATTCAGATGTATCGATAAAATTGAGAAAACTATAAGCTTCTTTTTTATTTTCTTTATTATTTATTCAGTTATGTCGCCGTTTGAAACAGTATCTAAAATCGTTGGTATTTTCTTCATGAAGATCAAAGCAGTCAAAGGGAAAGAAATGCAAGTTTTGTAAACTTTTTTAGAGTTTTAGATGCACTGCTTTATCATATTAATATCTACGATGATGAAACAATATAAAAAATAAAAACATTTCATAACAGCAAAAGAAACTAAATGATTGCGATAAACCTATTGATTGCAACCATACATTTATTGATTGCAATGAATGTGTAGTGGCTATGAATTTGTTGTATTCAAAATTCAGGGGTATTTTTTTACTACTTTAGCAAGGCATATGCAGTTTTGTCATGAACAGGATGTATAAGAAGCATCAAAATATATATACATTCTTGAAAGTATTATTAAATAATTTAGAACAATTATTTAATAATTTATTGTTGAAGAATTTAATAAATTATGACCATAAACTAATATTTATTTCTAAAAATATTAGTAAGATTACAATTAATATAATCCCAATAAGGATGTTAGTTAATGAATTGCAGAATCTTTAACTGTCTTTCATGATGCTCTTGATGCATATAACAAATGCTCTATTTCAAAGAAATACAATTTTGGGTTCAAAATGTTTTTAAGTAATTCGCACCTGAAAATGTAGTTAAATACTATTCCATTGTACGTATTGCATGTACTCTATAACTGAGAAAAAAGCCAAGAACATTTACTTGATGACTTGAGCGAAAGCGAGTTCCTCATCCCTGAGCTTTGACAAACATACTCGCTGCTGCACAAAATTTGATTTCAGGACTTTTCGCATGTGAATTCAGACGTAATTAGTACATCAAGTGTATCAGATGATTAAATGATTGGGGACATATTGAATGAGAAGGAAAAAGAACTGTCCTTTACCAAACTAGGAAATGACTTAGTGGTGCGACTATCGCCAAAGCAAACAGAATCCACAAATCTGAAATATTTTTTGAGAAAAACAACCGTAAAATGCTTTGTTAGGTTGAAAAGAATATTCTTTTAAATTTTAGTTATGAAGCAAAAGAAAAGTAGGACCATTTTGCCTAATCTTTCATCAAAAAAATGAAAATAAGAATTATTTTAAAGTATTGATTTTGTTTTACATGTGTTTCTTATATAATGCATATTAATGCATATAAAAAAAATTCCAAAATAGTATTTTACTAACAGAAAGCATTTTTGTAAAAAAATTATTTTTAAAATCTAACTTAGTTTTCTGTTTTACGAAGTTTTAAATTTAAAATCTATCGATTTTACTGGTATCAACGATCTCATATAAAGGAGCGTCTATTGCATTTTTCCAACATTATAAACTAAAATGGTTTCTCTGCCAAAAGTACAATAAACTTAAGAAAATACATAAACATTCTTAAAATATAAAATTCAAATATCATGAATTAAGACTATAATTTGAATTACTTTGATTTCATCAAAATAAATATTATTTCACTTTTCCATTGCACTGTAAATAACAACAATAAAATGAAACAAGACGAACTTTTAATGTAGCTGACATGACAAATTACAGTAAGCAAATTATCGCAGCGATTATCAGACTTTAAGTGTTTCCCTATGATAATAAACTCGTAATGATGATGGAATTGTGATTTAAAGTAATTAACATGTACTTAACATTCATAACGTTTTGTAACAGAAGCTAAAGGAATTAAAGGATAAGGAATGATATCTCTTTACAAGCAATTTATTCACATTTTTATCACTTCTTTCTGATGTGTAGTGAGCTGTTTAAAATAAATTTTAGGTGAAAGTACGAAATTTAAAAAATACTAAATTGTTTGATTTTAAGAAGCTTTATAATTTATATTCATAATATACCTATCGTAATTTCACATCAAAGAGATAAAAGATTAGTTGTAAACAGTGCTACGTAAAATTTCTTATGAAAATTTCCTTTACGTATACTATATATAAATATAGTATATGTAACCAGTATAGAAATACTGGTAATACTGGCTTATAAACGTGATACAGAAGTTAGCTGAATAATTAACACTATATACACTGGAAATTTTAGAACAATTTTCCCATATCTATCTATCTATCTAATATATATATATATATATATATATATATATATATATATATATATATATATATATATATATATATATATATATATATATATATATATATATATATATATATATATATATATATATATATATATATATATATATGCACTGGTTTGGAAATGGAAATCTTCTAGAAACCATAATTTTTGAAAAAAGTAGTAGAGACCACTGCTTAAACATGATTTCGTTTATAATATACTATATATTGTAATGTAAAAATCGAATAGCAAAATAATACTAATGATTTCAAATTACTATTGCAATATTTAAAAGCACGAATTGTAAATTCGATTCTTTAAATAATAAATAATACAAAAAATTACTGAATCAAATGTTAGCAATTTTGAGTTGATAACAACGATGTTAAATTTTATGTGAATTGTAAAGAAAGAAATCATAGTGAAAAATTCGCTCTTTCTGTGATTAATTTCATTGTTTATAAAACATTGTTGTAAGTTTCCACATTCAAGTTTATTTCTTTAAATTAACAGCTATTTTTTAAATGTCAGGTAAAATGTTTTGGTTTCCTTAATATAATGAATAGTGTAAAAATGAATTTTTTCTAATTATAAAATAAAAAAATTATTGTGTGTGCTGACATTTTTATTGATGCTTTTAGAAATATTTTTTTCTATTTTTTGTGCTGATGCTGATATTTTTCTTTTCCCACATAGGACGTCTGCATATAAATTTCAGTCAAAATATTTTACAGCTTGTTTACATGGATGTTTGGTTGATTTGTTTATCACCATTCAGTCATTTTTTTTTCAAGAAATAAATGATTTGATAAAAAAGTGCTGTTTAGATTTCGAATCTTTGCAAATATCTAAACTTTAATTGAGAAATTTTAGTTAAAATAAATTGGCTTCTTCCAACTGAAAGTCCTGGTGATTCAAAAATTTATTAGGATTATTTCCAAGACATTTGACTGACAGTCACACTTCTATTCAGCCCCTCCCTAATTGGGACTCTGTTGGATATGAGACTAGCCTGGATATTTTAAATCTTCTTGATAGACTTTCATCCAGTCATACCATACATTTTCAGTGGATTCCTTTACATATTGGGGTTGAAGGGAATGAAAAAGCCGACTCCTTGGCTAGATCCGCTGCTGATAAGGATGTCAGTCATTGTGGGAAGCTTACCTTCTGCGAAATTTCTCTTCCTTGGCTAAAAACAAATTTCAATAAGCTTTTGAAAACCCTTCCAACCACACACTTGATATTTTCAAAATATCCGGGGGAATCTTTCGAACTTAGATCGAGATCCCTCCAGATTGCTTTTTCACGCTTCTTGAGTGGCTACACAAGAGCCCTCATTTTTAAGAAGGGTAGAAATATATACCTTGAGTGCCACGGGTGCACAGCTGAAAAGGCTTCTCTGCTCATGTATTTTGGCGTATCTTAATTTTAATAAAGATGAGGTTCTGTGGGACCCTTACAATTTTTTTAAAACTTTTTAGATACTTTCAGATTTATGGGAATTGTCTAATTCTGCAAGATAGTCCCGAGATTAGCAACAACAACAAGAGCAGACTTTAGAACAGTCAGGCGTGAAACAGTTTTTGCTGATTCCAATTTCCTACCTATTGACTTAATAATTTTAAATGCTCTTAAAGCTACAGATAAAATGCTAATAAAAATCCTTGCAATACTTTGAATTGTACTATTCCAGTTTTTTTTTTAGCTTATACTTCAGTTTGGAGGCCTGTGACAGTTGTATAGCAATATTTGTTTCACGGATGGTAATAAGCAGAAATGAAGGGTTGGCCTTGTTTTTATTATTTATTAAGATAAAAACCATTTTTCGACGGCCCGACATAGAATATTCAATGGGTGATCTGTATTCTAGGCTGAACAAGTGTGTTTAAATCTTGCTGTCAAATTTATATAATTAATTATCATAAGAATATTTATAGGGCTCTTGAAACAAGGTACCTTATTTCTAAAAATTCTCTGTCTTCTCTCTTTCTCTAGCTAGTTGCTCTTACGATGAAAAACAGGTGGTTGACATTCATACTATTCTATATGCTAAATAAATGTTCAGTTTTCTTACGTTCGAGGACGCTTTGGTGTCGTTGGTGATTAAAAGGCAGACTAATTGGATTAGCAAGAGACCTTTTGTAATATTGATTTTGTATTGTCTTATCTCAAATCTTATTGGAAACATGTTGCTCGAGAAAAAAAAATCTGTGGGTGACTTGGATACTGAATATCTTATATCCTCAAAAGCAATAGGACTTAGATGATTTTCCCAACAATTTCGCTGAGTCTGTAGTAAACGTTTCGCACCAGATTTTATGTTGACTCAAATATTAATTGGACAAGGGAATTAGAGTAGTACATTTAAACAGAGGTGTATTCTTTTAGCAGAATAATTGGATTCTACGGTGCAGGTATTGTCTCCATCTAGAGATTGATTATTTTAAGTTTCTAAAGATCTATAGAGATTGATTATTATAAGATCTAGAGATTAATTTATTATAATCACGCTGTTCATTCCTGATTTCGGGAACATAAGGACTGAGTTGCACACCTGAGGTGGCTCTTCTGATCACCTAATTTAAAAATCGTAGAGCTCTTGTAGTCTATTCCTGAAGAAAGAGTGAGACCCCGTTGTCACTCCCTTGCGTCTCTCTGAGACTTGAAGCAGTTTCTGAATGAAGAATGGTGCAACATCCCCTAGCGTCATGCAGCTGTATGTCCATTTTAAGGAAGGTTCAAATGATTTTAACTGCCGAAGGTACTCGCACACCGTACTGGTGCGAAAAGTTGTGTGTATTTTCCATTATTTTAAATAACCACTGTATATCTCAATAGAGAAGAAATATGATAACTCATCCAATAGAACTAAAGATTAAGGAAACAAATATAATTCTGTGGTATTTTAATTCAAAATATTAGTACGACAGTTTTATGATAGAAAGCTAATGGGGTATAATTCAATACATTTACAGACAATCGTCCCTAAATTGTCCTTACAGGACGTTATGACGTTTTTACCATAATAGGGTCTTATATTAAATCTTGCAGGTTATTTGGTTTGGAGTTGTTCGAGAAGAAAAGCTTAATATTGAAATCCCAATTTCATGTTGGCTCAAAAATAATGAGGCTGTTGGCTTCCAATAGGTGGAAACAAACACAATGTACCGCAATTAAAAAATAAGCTGAAGTAACGTTTAAAAGATAAATAAACAAATAATCTTTTGTTGAAACAGTGTATAATCTTTTTTCTAATATTGGAAGTGATTAAAATCCTTGTATTTATATTATAATTGGTAGAAATTCTTATTGTTCTTAGTTTTTATTCAAATGTAAAATAAATCCATTTTAACACATTGTTTGCAATTATGAAGAACCGGAAATTTATTTTTCCTTTTCCAAATTATACAAGTCGTATTTCATATAATGTCAAATGCACAGTTTCAGAAGGACTAAAAACAAATATCAGCTGTTTCGAACGCTTACAAACTTCCGATATCTGCGGATACAAACTTTCATCCCATTTCCAGAAACACCCCTCTCCGCCACCCCCGATTCCTGTCGTTTTCTAACGGAATGCGATGACGCTCGGCCAATGCTCCCCACCCATCCGGAAAATGGCAACTCCGGTATTTCTCCCGGTGGGGGCCGCAATAACGGAATGGGCGGGTAATAATTTTGAGGGCGACATCTAGGAAGGGGGTATGGGAGCGAGCAAAGAGCAAAAGGGCCCTCAAAATCGATGCTCGCTTCTCGGTCGCCATGGAAACTTGCAGAAACTCCCATTCAAGCAACAGTTGCGCGAGAGTACTCTCTCGGATATTACGAAGGAAAAACGGGAAAAGGTACTGAGGAAAAAAAAAAGAACTGAAAAAGTTGGGAATCTCTTGGTCAGGTGGTGCATGGTGTTTTCGTGACAGTGCGTCTGGCATGAATGCACCCGGTGATAAGTTGCAAGCCTTTTTCATTCCAACTTCCATAGATAACCTGGAGGGAAGGGCATACGAGTTATTTATTTTTATTTTTCCTTTCAGGAAAAAAATATGATGAAAGTAATCGAAAGAATCATACAAAAGAGATTAAAGTTCACTGGATCTTTATATGCAAGTTTTTTTTTACGATGTAATGTTACTTATTACGATTGTCTTAATTAAGTCTTTCATATAAAAAATTCCTTTGAGGTTCACAAAAAGTATATCGCTTAATTAATGTAGAAAAATGAAAGGAAACGAAAAATTTTCTAATTAATAATTTAACGCAACATCAATAAAATTTTAAATTTCTTTCAATTTTTAGAGAGAGAGAGCGAGAAATGTTGTATTTGAAAGAATAAATTTGTACACATTTAAGCTTATTAAAGAATTTTCTAATTAAAACATATTTTATATCAATATTTAGTTTAAAAATTGGTTTTGCGAAAAGGATGATTGAAGGAAAATATATGTTGATGTTTACTAATGACACTTGGACAAGCCAAGCTCGCTATGCTATGTGAATTAAGTCGATTGGGAGCGCCTTTCGTTTTTAATAAGAGCACCATGAAGGTGAAAGTACGACTTTGCTCTACACACATGCCATAGGGACCCGTTTATAAGGTAGGCAACCATTCACACCTCATTCATACAAGGAAAGGTTAGATAGAGAGAGAAAGTACATCCATGCCTGAACCGAGATTCGAACCCAGGACCTCCTTATCCTTATTCAGGCACGCTGACCACTAGACAAGTTGGTCGGCAAATATATGTTTTAAGTTGATAATAACATTGAATAGGTGATCAAATATAATTAATAACATTGATGGCATTATAATAAACTATTTAATCTAAAAACTCAAAGTATTGCAATAGGCTAACAAAAACAGGCCTCTTGAAAGTAATAAAATTATTAAAGGGTTTTCAAAAATTAAAAAAAAAATTTATTTGCAAATTAAAAATCAATTAATTAAGTTTACATATATTATTCTTGATATCACAACAAATAAAAATATTTAAAATTTTTTTATCATATATAATATTTTAGAAGCAAAATAAGAATGTTTGACCTTGTATCGTGTTTATGATATATTGAATTTTGTTATCGGAAAAATTATGAATGACTATAAGCATCTATGCTGGAAGTTAAAGTTGTTATGAAGAGTAAATATCAAATTTGTGTAATGTCCCTTCACAAAGGTAGGGATTTATAATTCGAAATTATTTTTGTTTAAATACAAAAACATTATTACACAGTCAATTTTGAAGCAAAGTTTAATTTTAGTTTTTCAACAGTACTTGTCTATTTTATTAAGGTTGTTGTTGTTGTCGTGTGCCTACTAGGCTGGCAATATGGGGTGCGCTGCTCCACTTTTTCAACTGAATCATAGTTTGGTGTGGAGTACGACTTCCTCAGTACACACATGCCATAGGGACCCGTTTATAGGGTTGGCAACCATTCACACCTCATTCATATAAGGAAAGGACTAAGACAGGATAGATAGAGAGAGAAAGTACATCCATGTCCGAACCGGGATTCGAACTTAGGACCTCCTTATCCGCAGTCAGGCACGCTGACCAATGGACAAGTTGGACGGCAGTTTATTAAGGTAATATATATTTAAATAATTTAAAACTAAATTATTTAAATATATATTACCTTATATAAATACACACATATATTTAAATAATTTAAAACTCGAACTTATAGAATAACTATTGCATTATAAATGAAAATCAAAGATTTTAATCAGAATTTGTGAGAGTGGATTGAAATATGGCTGCACAAGGAAAAATATGATAGGCGGGAAAAAAATTTATTAGCATCCATAAGCAATTCAGTTTGAAAAAGTACAATTATTAAAAATCCACACTGCGTGCAATTTGGAAGATATTTTAATCCAAATCTACAATTGTTATAAAAAATAATGCTTATTACTAACTCATAGGAACATTACAATATAAAAATGTAAATGCGTGAATTAAATAAAAATTAATTTTAAAAAACGGTATGTGTAATTTTATATTATTTTATACTTTATACATATAGAAATAAACAGTGAAATTTGAAATATAAATGTTTGCTATGTATTCGAAGAATTCATTCATGTGATTTTCTAAATAAATTGATACCATAAAACTTTCGTTAATTACATTTTTAACCAAGGATGTCAATTCTCATTGTTTTGCTTCAGTAAAAATGTATTTTATACAAATGAAGAAACGGTGTTAAGCAAGCTTTGAGCTTTTGTCTCTTCTTAAACGGAAGATGTCGTGTACATTCATCTTGCAGGCTGTTTTCCTTGCATTCGCGTGCTGACTTCCAAATGCCGCAACTTCAAAAGAATCCAAAACATCTCCAAGCTGAAGCCCTTTCAGAAAAATGAAATTCGATGGAGCAATAACACTAGTATTGCTATTTTCTGGAATCCTTTGAGCACCGAAAGAAGATTACTCACTGGGAACCGAAAGGAAATTAATCGTGTTTCTAATTAAGTTCGCGGAATTGGTTTCGAATAGTAAGAAATTAGTTTTCTATTTCGAATCATTTTTCTGCTACCTGATGCGACGATAAAGCAATCGATGGCTCTCTTTGGGGGATTGGAGCGAATCTTGAGCATAGTATACAATACGCAACAAAATAAATTTAAAAAATTCAGAAATTTATTTTCATTAGAAATAGCATAAATGTCCTTTAATTTTTTCGTAGATTAGAAAACTAAACATCACATTAATATTTTGCGCTTAACAGAGAAGTAAATATAAATATTTATACTTAATTCAATTTAACTACAAAAAGTCGTACTTGGTAGTTTATTTAACAGAAATTTACTGCTTACCAAAAATTTTAAAGCCGTTTTTTCATGGAATGAATGAATTTCATAAGAATTATCATAAAATATGTTCTTTAAAACTTGATTTTAATATTAAAAATATTGAGTTATAATAAGTAGTAGTTGACTTATGTTCTGTATAAAGTAATCCAGAATCCCCCAACTTTGAAAATGGTTAATTTTATAGTATGGTTAGTTTACCAAATTGATAAAATTAATATTTCTTATCAATTTAGTAGTTATTAATGTAATTTTCAGATTGATATGAAATGTTAATTTTAAAGGATATTTAATGTTGTCAAGAATTGTTAGGGACATTTTAGTGTCGAATGAAGCTGAGAGAGAACTACATCTATAAGTTAGGATGTCGAAAGCAATTTTCTGAATTTTTTTTCAGAAATAAAATTTTCTGAAAAAATAAATGCTGAAATCAAAGTTTCTCTGATCACTTTAATTTTAGTGTTATTAAGTTAGATGGAGATATGATAGTGGAATAAGAATTGCAGAAAACTAAAATAAAGATTCTTATTAACTGCTGACCAATGGTTGAGTTAACCACTCAACCATTGGTCCACTCAACCGGGACCCGCATCACAGGAGTCAGGTTAGCGTTCCTGACTCCTGTGATGTGGGTCCCGGGTTCGAAGCCCGGTTTAGACATGGATGTTTCTTTCTCTCTGTGTTTCTCTGTCCTTTCTTCTGAGATGATGTATAAATGTGACCCACCCTATAAAACGGATTTGTGGTTGTATGGCGTGGGCAATGCTACTAATCTCTGTGGCTTGGTTCACAGGTGCCCGTTGGGTAATGACAAAATAAGTAGCAGTTTCCGGCCTTGTTGTGGGGTTCGTCACCCAAGTGCCCGTTGTTGTTAAACATTTTTTATTAATAAACTATATTGTTTTGTGTTTTCATAAATTTCTCAACTGTTTAATATTGTATATAAAATTAGATTACAGTGCGTTATAACATAATACAAAGCAAACTATAATTTTCACGAATAAGGATTTTCTTAATAACTGTTTAATATTTTACATACTTGTTTTCCTATCAAGATAAAATAGTTCTATCAGTAAAAAGTTTAAAGTTAATTAAGATAAGCAATTAATTTTTGCTATGAATTACGTAATAAACACTACAAAGAAAATAACATGCAATAGAGAGAAAAATGTCTACATATTTTTTAAGAATCATAAGTACATCAGTCATATTAAATAAATATGATTTAACAAATTTTATATCGTCTCAAAATTCAAATATTTATTCAAATAAATATAAAAATGTGTTTAAAATCAAATTAATCTATATTCACTTTCATTAAATTAATCAAGAGTTAAATCATTAGATTTAGAAATTTATATGTGTTGTAAATGTTAGCAAATACAGAACAAATCAAAAATATTTAGCAAAATTGGATTCAAGATCTTTTAAACCGCTAATATATCTCTCTAAAAATATTCACCCATTCTTCTTGAACTTATGAAAAGTAAGAAGAACTTTTAAACTATAACATGCTTATGAATACTTGCTCACAAATATTATTATAAGATAAAAAAATAATAAAAAATGATGATATTTGTGTACACAGCTTGTACCTTTTGTTAAGAAATAAAACTAATTTGCAACTGTTGAAGAGTACTTCAATCAGCATACAGATCAAATAAAATCTGCGTATGCATTTGGGAAGAATCTCGTTTATATTCTTATAATATTTTAAAAATTTAGAAAATTAACTTTTTTAATTCATAATATGAAGAACTATTATATAAAAAATTTAATATTATATTTAAAATAAAATCTGGAAAATAGATTGTTTTTCAATTAAAATAAAGTAAATTTAATATTCGATTACATGTATACCAACATTTTATAAAATGATTTATTTCTATCTTTGCATTGGAAACATAAAATATTTCTTCTTTCATCACTTACTATGAGTAATTGACAATACTACGATCTGAGGCTTGTACAACATTCAAATTTCATCGAAATTCAGAAAGATTTTTATGATTTCATGAGGTCTTTTTGAAAATAAATGCATGATTTTCTCTAGGGAGAAATTTTCCGAATTTCAAACCTCCACTTAAAAATTCAACCGCATAATTTTATATAAAGTTTCAGCCATATCACAAGTTTAAAAGGCTAGGGAAGTGAATCATTTATTTCAGGCTAAGACAAGGACGGGGATATATTTTACCCAAGATATTTTGGAAAGCATATATTTTTATTAAAATGGTGTGTAATTTTTTATGCACTTGTTTGAAAATATTAAAAAATACTAGAAATTAGCATAAGAAAAAAACAGCAGTCGAAACGTAGTAAAAGTCCCTCTCTGAAGAATTACAGTCAGATGAGATTACATACTTGCATATGCTCAAGATGATGTACGCTTCATTTCATTATGAGGCAGGCATGGTGTACATAATTAAAATCGACGTGAAGCTGTTGCATGTGATGCCCAATGCAGTATGTTCGATTGGCATCACAACACACAACGTCTTGAATTCTTCGCCTGAGGTCAAATCGAGTACTTCGTACAACAATGTGCTTTGAGGATTCAGTACAGGATGAAAGTAGTTAAAGTTTGACGAATGATTCTGGATGCATGCATACATGGGAAAAATCGGGGAAAGGCAATAAACCGTTCCCTATTATTAAAAAAGACCAGTTTGGAGGTACAAAACCCATGCTTTGGCCATTACTATTTTGGATATCATCAATGTCATTAATGCCTGCAATAGTAATGAGATCCTCTTCCACGTAGCTTATTAGAAATATTACAGGTCCACGCTACATCGTAGTTTAAATTGACTGTCTCAGAAGTATTAAATGATAAAGATATTCAAAGTGTGGATTAGTTAGATTAAAATTCTCCTTTCATGCCCATTAGGATCTAAATCTAATCCCATATCTTTGGAGAGTAAAAAGAGACACTTTGAAATAAGTCCCAAATGACAGTTCCAATTCATAAGCTGCTGATGGCTCTGTAACAAAAATAGAATTCAGTTCTTCAATAACTTATTTTTAAACAGCACTTTTACAGTTGAGTTCTCAGCATGAAAAGATAATACCAAACAAAGTGAATACACAAATCTGATTTTATTCTTTATTTAAAGAGTAGATTTTGCTTGTAAATCCCTAGCTGCAGGGATGCTTTGGTCGTCTGTACAAA
The DNA here is from genome assembly GCA_037975125.1 of Latrodectus hesperus. NCBI lineage: Eukaryota > Metazoa > Arthropoda > Arachnida > Araneae > Theridiidae > Latrodectus > Latrodectus hesperus. The sequence continues at coordinate 31,549,288 of CM075852.1, read as the reverse complement.
TTAGCTACAATAAAATGTCTTATAAGTTAAGGAAATTTATTTTGTATCCATTTTGCTTACATTCCCCAAAGCCAAATGATTTCCATCAATTTTAAATGCTCCTGTATAAAATTACATGAGAAAAACCATATCGTCCTGACTTCTTGCACACCTGTGTACATTTTCCTTCTTTGATTACATAATATTTTTGTAAGTATTGTAAAGATTCTTCTTCTTCTTCATTGGCCTGACAGCCCAGGGTGGGCCTTTGCCTTCCTCTGAAGTGCATACCAATACCCCCTATTTTTGGATAAGGTCATCCAGTTTGTCACTTTTAGTGTTTTTATGTCGTTTTCAAGGCAGTCACGCCATCGGAGTTTCAGTCGTCCTCTTCTTCTGGTGCCAATGGGGCGAGCCAAGAAAATGTTTCTCTTTACCCAATTGTCGTTCATCCGGCTCAAATGTCCTGCCCATTTTAATCTCTGTATTGAGATAAATTTAACAATATCTGGTTCTGTATATAGTTTACAGAACTCAGAATTAGTTTTCCTTCGCCATGTATTTTCACATTTTATTGCACCAAAGATGCTTCTTAAAGTTTTTCTTTCGAAAATGAAGATGGTTTCTTTGTCCTTCTCAGTCAAAGTCCACGTTTCAGATGAGTAAGTGAGAATAGGCCGAATCAAGCATTTGTAATTATAAAGATTATCTTCCAAATATATATTTGTTTCAATACCTCTTTTTCATTTAATATACATTTAAAAACTACCTTAGGAAATGTTTCTATTTTTTGATTAAGTCAGTAAAATTATCGTGTTTATAATCAATTATTCTGAACTAAAATATATCAATCCCTTTTTATTTGACTGGATCAATTAAGAGTACATTCCTCTGAGTTTTTGCAATGGATTAGGATGTACATGCTATTAAGCTATCACTTTATTAAATTTTTATGATATTCAATTTAAATTTTCTATAATCTATAATGAAATGAATGCAATTTACACAATCCCTTATATTTTCTAAGTACTAAAATATCAACGATATTTTTCTTAATTTTTATGATATTTGACTGTATTTATTCGATATCATCTGTACTATTAAGTTGATAGTTAAATTATGTAAGTTTTTGTTGTTGTTGTCTTGTGTCAGCCAGGCTGACAATATGGGGTGCGCTGCTCCACTTTTCCAACTGAACCATATTTTGGTGTGGAGTCCGACTTCCTCAGTACACACATGCCATAGGAACCCGTTTATAGGGTAGGCAACCATTCATACAAAGAAAGGACAAAGACAGGATAGACAGAGAGAGGAAATACATCCATGCCCGAACTGGGATTCGAACCCAGGACCTCCCTATCCGCAGTCAGGCACTCTACACAGGATAGGCGGCAAATTATCTAAGTAAAATTGTTCTTTTTTTCACACTTGTAAAATAAAAAAAAACAGTTTATCTTCAAGTATAAAACAAGCAAGTAATCCTTAAAATTTTAAAATAAATGTTAAATAATTGGATGAATATATACGTGTGAGCCTTATTCAAATTTGTATATTATTTTCCTTCTTTAAATTGTTAATTGAAATTATGAAATTCTAAAAATTTGATTTTCTGATGATCGCAAATATTTTTGATGCAATTTATTTTTTTAGTCTTTAAATTCAATAATAACTAATTTTCCCAAGTTAAATAAATTCTAATAATGTTCCTCAGAGTTTTCTAAAGTGACACTAAACTTTCTTAAATATTCCTTAAGCTGAAAACAGTTTAAAAAATATTTTATAATACGTAATTGTAGGAAAGAAAAATATTTATATAATGTTTTAAGTAATGCAATAAACTTTTACTGAGTAAACTTTACTCGCATTGCATGCATTTCTCATAACTAGTAAAATAAACTATTAATTTTTTCTTAGTTTTGAAAAAAATCTAAATTAAGCATGGTTAAAATGCAGAGCGAATTAATGCATTTTAGCAGTGGTTTGGGAGCTTTTCTTTAATGTTTAAAATATAAACACTACTTTTTAGTGTTCCATCTAATAAGCTTTTTGGGTTCGGTATAAAATTGGGTACTTCTTGTGGGTGGGTGTGGTTTAACGGAAAAATTGGTGACAAATTTTCAAAATAAAATTTGATTTCTTCTAACTTAATACTTAGTTTATGGGTGTAGCAGCAGTGGCAAATTCATTAATCACATCTAGGCGCCTGTCTTGGTGTCAAGAATTCGCCAAAATCAAGTGTTAACCAACTGTAAACCTTAATCAGCTTTTTTAAGAATTTAATATTTGTATCTTCTCTTTCTGTTAAAAGAAAATTTTATAAAAACTCTATAGAAATATTAATTTTTAGATGCATGCAATATATTTTTTCCAAAAATGTGAAATTTTATTTTTACTTAGTATGAGTTGTAATGTGAAAAAAAAAAAACTTTTCACAAGTATGAAATCGTAACACAAGCATTTTTATGTTTTCGAAAATTAAAGTACGGCTGTTTTTTTGCTCATTTTTAAAATATGCATTATTTTATTACGAAATGCATTCTTTTATTACAATCAAATAAAAAATGTATGTTATAACGAAAGTAATTATGCGTTTTTCTTTATCACTTTCTCATTGATTTTTTTACTGAATTACAAAAATTTTTTTAAAATAAATGAAAAAATTTTTCAAAAATGGTAAAAAAAATAATTTTTTTTTAGTTTCATTAAATATTGATTTGTTATTCGATACAAATTGTTATTATTAAAATTAAGTTTTTATAACCTAAAAATTTCTATTAGTGCTTGTGACCAGGTTTTGATATTTATGCTTCCTGATGCAAAAAAATGATAAAACATATCATATTTCACGATACACTTATTTTAGATTATAAGTTTTTTCACTGACTATTTTATTTTTTCCATAATCTTTTCTAAAAGTTTCTCAAATAATTTGTAAGGAATAGCAAATATCAATAAAAAATTTTCAAAATCAAAATGGATAAACTAATTTATTTGAGAAGTCATTTTTAATTTCAAGTTTAGTTTAGTAAAAAATATTTGTTTTCTTCACTTATAATATAAATTAAATAAAAAATAACATATATTTTCTGTTATATTAAAAATCATGCAGAAGAAATAAAGGAAGAAAAGATCAATATTTCTATTCTTAAAATAAAGTTAAAAATTTAAAAATAGGAAAAAGGCAGCTGCAATTTTTCCCATTGTAAGTCAGAAACCCATATGATATCTGTCACTTAAGTCAATATTTGTCAATATGTAATCTTGAAAATGACTAGAATTCTATACGTCAGGAGAGGTTTACGTCTCTTGAAATGCACTTTTTACTCTACGTTTTTAAGTTTTCGTGATATACTTTTCCGATTTTGCTTTGAAGCTTACAATAAATCATTATAAATTGTATACCTTTATATATACATTTTAGAATATTTTCAGAACAACTGAAAAAATTTCAGTTAAATTTTCTGAATGATTTATAAAATAGAAACAAATAACTTTTTGTATATAAAATATTCAAAATCTTTTTGAAAAAGGTTTGGAAGGAATAAATGGGAAATTATTAAATAACGACAAATATGAGTGTTGAATTCATAGTTGAAATAAATGACGAGGATTTTAAAGATATTTAGGACCACATATTTAATGTTTTTTGACAGAAAGTATAGAAAAATTTGAAAAATAGTATATGCAAAATGTCATAAATTACTGTTGAACTGTCAAAATTACTGAAGAATTACCAAAGATTACTTTCGCAATTGCGAGTATAAATAATGACATTTCCCATTTATATAGAATATAGAATATATAATATATGGTAGATATATTCTAATATTTATATAGAATATATCTACCAATAATGTTTGGTTGTTAAAAGTCAATAAATGATAAAATACTCAACAAATCCAATACTGATATCAAATAAATGACTTTTAGGTTTCTAAGTTGATGATTGTAGTTTCAAAGACACTTAAATTCAAGCTTAAATGAAAAAAAAAGCTGTAAATTTTAGAGACTAATGTGAAGGATGAAAAGTTATATCCTTTAAAAATGATCGAAATTATAAAAATTAATAGCGAATTCATAGCGTACCTATATTGCTGAGATGGCTAATAGTTGTACCACCGATGACATTTTATGACATTGTGACTTATTTTATTTCATCCTGAGTATGAGGAGTGAAAATTAAATTGAAATCTCATGTTGCCATGATTCGAGTTTAAGTAGTATTAGTTTAAGATTATATATAGCATAACAATTATAGACCTTATTATTTATATATCTAAGTAATTCTAAATGACTTACAATGATATATCTTCGACTTAGTATTATAAATATATTTGATTCCTCTTTTTATATTATGCAAAAAAAAAAATAGAATAAGAAATGTCTGCGTGATTCTGTGTAGATAGGTAGTCATAGTTATAATATATTTGAAATTATTCAAGATGCAGACAGTAAAAAAATAGAATAATGCATTGGTACAATTCCTGAAAGTTAAAAGAATAAAATTGAAATTAAAAGAATTTCCTTATTAAAATTTGAGCAATTTCACCTGCTACTAAGTGTTTCATATTAGAAAATAATTTTTGCTGTTTTTAACTTTATTCCAAAAGCCCATTTGCAGTTTCGGATAAACATGAATGAACTAAGCAAAATTTAAATGGTATATTCCTTTTTTACTTCATTTTATTTCTGATACATAATTTAAAAATATTCCTAAATTTATTTTAGGGGAACTACACACACACACCCTCGTGTCCATAAATTAAGGATAATGCAAGTTCAGGCAAAGAAAGAGACAAACAAAACAAATGTGAATTATTTGTAAAGTCTATTCATTAAACAAAAGGTAAAGAGGAAAAAAAGATGCTATATGTTTGACATCATTAATAAAATTTGGGATTTTTAATTCCCTGAAGCAAATTTAAAAAAAGAACCTATTTACAAAAACCAATATGACATGGTTGGTAAGATGGTTAATACATAGTTATGTCCTCCAGACGATGCAATACAGGCCGTGCAACGCCTAGGCATTCTGAGTATCAAATTATTGATCTGATCTTGGGGAATATTACATCACTCATATATTTACAGCAATGCTCTCCAAAGTTCTGGTAGACATGTGGGAGGGAGTTGACGGGCTGCATTTCATGAGCCAAGCATGTCCCACACATGCTCTATTGGATTCAAGTACGTTGAGTATGCTGATCAGTCCATACAGGTGATATCTTCCGACTGAAAGCATTCGTCTACAATGTTTGCACGGTAAGGACGGGCGTTGTTATCCATAAACAGAAATTCTGCACCCATGGTACTCCGAAACAAACCAACATGTTGTTCCAGAATGACATTCCGATAGATGTAGCCTGTCATGGTTACATTCTGAACATGCAGGTTAGTTCTGAAAACCATAATAATTCCTCCCCAAACGATCAATCCTGCACCACCATAACGGTGTTGTTCAATGGTGTTTTCTTGGAGATAACGGGTACCTGGCCTTCTCCATATGAAAGTCCGGCAAGAATCAGAGTGAAAGCTAAACCTGGACTCGTCGTTAAGCATCACAAGACCTTTGTTGTAGTATCCATAATGCATGCTTCCAGAAAACATACTTCCAGTTGGTTACATCCACATTCCAAACAGCCGATAATTCTACCACGTAAAACATTATCTAAATGCTTCCTTTGTGCCATAATTATGCTGTTATTGCACTGAAATGATTTCAAGTGCTTGTGAACTATTTTACTTCTTTGCAACCATTCCATAAATACCCTTCTCTTACACTCTCGTCATTGTGACGTACTATCGACGCCATCAGGTGGTTTTTTATAATTTGCATATTGTTATTCAAGATGTGTGTAATAATTCTATATATGAAATTTTTATTTTATTGTTCAATTTCTGTGTGGTTCTGAATTATCCTTAATTTATGGACATGAGTTTATATAAAAAGTTTTATCCAATATGCTCATTATGCAGCTATTGATATAAATGCTCACCTCAATCCTCAACTTCTCTGTAGACCTGCTTGCCCTTTGAGTAATCGAGAAATATTGGAGTGTTTGAAACTGGATACGCAGGTTAACAAGGATCACACGAGCGATCAACAGGTTCGTGTCATTGCTCTCACTACCATTGACAACAAACACCCAACAGATACATGGTTACAAGTATACACTGAGGGATCAATGTTCAACAATGAAGACGAAGCGGGCGTCAGTGTGTTTTGTGAACTTTTCTCATGTTATGCACCAATAAGGGCCCATTCTACCCATTACGATGGCGAAATCAAGGCGATTTAAATCGCCTTAAAGCAACTGGATATTCGCTCCTCGTCTCTGAAGAGCGGTTAATTTGTCAGACTCCAAGCCTGCTCTTCAGCCTGTTGCAAACAGGCAATATACTGATAATACCCGTTTACTGGAGTGCAGAGAGCTATCAACATCAAACTCTGTTGTTTTCCAGTGGATCCCGGCTCACTGCGGGATTCCTGGGAACGAGGCTGTCGACTTTTCGTTCAAAAAGGGTGCAAGGGTCCTCCAGAGTCCTATGAAAAGCTTCTCTTTTCATTCTGTGAAACTCTTGATGAAAAGAAGATATGCCTCCAAGATGAAGCACAAAGCATTGCTTGATTTTTCTAGTAAGCCACGGGTCTCGCTGCTTAAGGATGCACAGTCCATCCCTGATTTCCCAAGGAGCTCAGCTGTGGCTCTCTACCGCCTGACTACAAATCATGACTGCTTGCCCACATATTTGCATAGGTTTGTACTTTGTGACTCTCCCTTATGTACTCTGTGTGCTGACAGCATCAATATATATATATATATATATATATATATATATATATATATATATATATATATATATATAATATTAATAAAATGTATTATTTTATAGAGACATACATAAATTACATTTATTAGTTGCAGATTTTTTCATTATTATTATAGCAACAGAAACTGCAATTGGTTTAGCGAACCAAGAGGTGCTACACAAAACCATGAATAGTTTTTATTTGCAAAATACAATTTTAAACACTTTTTGTAATAAATTTTTAGGAAGAGCAGGGAATGGTTATACAAATGAAAGAAAATCTAAATAAATGTGCCCACAAAATATAGTTTATGCAGATAAAAAAAGTAAAATTTTAAGGTTTGTCAAATAACCTTCACAAATTATCTCAGATGAATGAGGAACAAACAAGCTTCAGTATGAATGGATATAATGAAGAATTATCATTGTACTTAGAACAGTGATCTGTAAAATGTGAATACTTATCTTATAAAGACATGAAAATAACATCAAGGTACTATTCAGGGTAAAAAAATTATAATGCAAAAAAGTTGGTAGTGATAATTTAAGGGTAATTAAATATTATTTTTGTATTTTCAGTCTTATTTCTAATTTAGAAAATATTTTAAATGTTCACTTTGAAATCGTGGTGGCAGAGGAAAAGGAAATTGATAGATTAATTGCTGGTAAGGAATTTAACACTACCAATCTATACATTTCAATTTAACCAATCTGTGCAATCTATCCATGTATTCCATTATGCATTTTTATCTGAGTTTATAAAACAGACGTCATATACACAAATATATTTGTACGAGAATAAAAGTGCTTATAATATGGTTTTAGATAGAAAGAATTGTTTCTGCATATTGATGTTGATTATATTGATAATAGAAACATCTTTCTTCCAATACTCATTATTGTATGTCTATTCTTGATATTTTTGTATTTCTTAATCTTAAGCTTTGAAATCTACTGAAACTCTCGTGTGTGAATGCCTTTAAATATATTTCAGTTTGTATTTGTGTAACCAAAACTTCTATGTGTACAAACTGCAATTAATATAAAAATTGAAATGAATTATGTTGTAATGACATTTTTTTTAGTTCTTTAAATCAGGTTTTCACCATGATTGTAATGATATTTCAAATTCATGTTTCTTGTACTCCTTCTGAGTAAAACTTTTGTGCAATAAAAGGTGAAAGAATGAACCATTATGGTTCATATTTACATTTGACGTTTGATGGTGTTAATTGAAATACAATATACTTAAGATTTAGTTTCACTGAATAGCTGCACTTGTATGTTTCAGGGTTTAGATGCAAATTTTTGTTGACAAGAAGCCTTATAAAATTCTCTGTGTAATAAGTCTCTCTCTCTCTCAATATATTTACACATTAAATTATAGTGTTTGCAAAACTGAAATGTGTAAAATGAAACAACCGTAAAACTTTTAAATTTGATAATAAATAACGTTTTTGTTATATTTAAGTACAGAATATAATTCTCAAAGCAGGATACCAAGTTTTGTTTAACATTTTTAAGAAAATAGTAAATTTAGGAAATATTTTAAATATTTGGAATTTTATAATGGACAGAAAAGATATCTGTTCAAAGTAATATATTACGAAATAAAGAGGTGTTTTTTGAATAAGAAATTTGGTAAGGAAATGAATATTTAATGAGTAAAATGTGTAATTATAAAAATAAAACCTAAAATGAAACTTTAAAATGTGTGTTTTTCCAAAAAATGTGCATTTCGAGACGAAGCAAAAGAGATTGAATACAAAAAAAAAAAAAAAAATCTTATTAAAAAAAAGTAGGGGAATTTTTTTTTAAAATCCTATTTAAAATTTTTTTTGCGTATATTTAATTTAATTAGGTAAATAAAATATTATCTTTTTTAATTTTACTTTAGACAAAACTTTTTCCGTTTTAAACTATACTTGAAATATCTTTCAAAAGCAATTTAATTACTATTTTTAATTTCCACAAGTCAGCACAAATTTACTTTCAATGCTAGTGAAAAACTTTGATCATTAATTCTTATTATATGATAATTTTTCAAATAATTTATTTTAAAAATAGCGTTTGCAAAAAAATATTTGATTCTATTAGGAAACAAATTCCTGCTCTTTGAACGAATTGTCATGTGACGAATGCTAATGAGTCATTAAGGCTGTTTAATTATGAAAGATTCGATTTTTCCTTTTTGAGATTGCAGAAAAATGATAATTGCATATACTTTGCCCAAATTGCCCGCCGACCACAAAAAATAAGATCGAGATAAAATGAGAATAAAATAATCTCTTTGGAAGAATTACTGTTGATAAAAGAGCAGACGATAAAAAGGAGAAAAAAATTGCCTCTCACCTATTAACTCTAGCCTGGTGGCAACAAAAGAGAGATTCTTCGTTGCTCAGCAACGCCATTCTGGATGCTTTATTTATCAGTCTCTCCTTCGCAACAGTAATGATTCTTAATACGATAGAGTGCGCGAAAGTTACCTTAATGCTATAAAAGCCTCTAAGAGCTTCTAGAAACTTCAGAACCCGAAAAGGTAAAGCGATTTGATGTAATGAATGAGATCCAAATAATTTGTAGGGAGGGTAGTAGGCCCCGGAGAGTTTTCTAGCGCAGAAGGAAAAACCATCTTTTCCTTAATGGATTTAGAGATTGTACCTGAAAATGAGAACACTTCAACAGTTCATATATATTCAGATTTTTATCTTCACCAAAACCATTTTCGAGGCCTCTGCAGCACAAGCAATATTTATTTTTAATATTTTTATATTGATGTTCCCCAAAATCCACTTTTATTTTTTTTAACCGAAAAGGCTAACATGACAAATAACTGACAATTCTTGCAGCCCCAAGTAGTTTTATTGAATAAATAATAAAAACGGACTATGATGTGATAAATTATGTGATAGTAGCAATGAATTTAGTCGAGACATTATTGTTCTTTATTTAATAAACTTTGGCAATGCTTCTAATTTTATCTTCAGGTTATTGGTGTTTTGAGGCGAATTATATTTCTTTATTTTCAGGTTTTTGCATATTAATCACGAAGCACAGGAGTTAACAACAACCTGAACATTTTACAGTTATTTGCCATTTATGAAATATTAAAAATGCACATCTTTAAAAAATTTGATAATTCTTTGTTTCTGTTGGTCAGGTATTATAAAAATAGCATTCTAAAAATATCATAATTCAATCAGAAAAAGTTAATTTTGAGATTTTAATGAGATTTATTGCTTATTAAATAATCAAAATAATTATTTTTAATCATTATCAGCCTTGACGTCTATGAGAAAATGAAAAATGTATATGAAATATGATACACTGTCCGACATTAAAAATGCAACACCAAGGGGGAGTTGCCAGAATGTGACAAAACTCGGTAATCAGAGACAGCTACGAACAATATGTGATTTGCATTTTGAAATGATATGCGTGCTACAGAGAGAGAACAGGGTCGAGTCAGTAGGTTGTAGGACCACCATGGGTGGTGATACACGAAGTAACACGTCTAGGCACAGAATCAATGAGAGTACGGATGGCATCCTCAGGAAGGGCTCTTTATTACCTGTCATTTGCTTGAGTGCGTCTTCTGAAGGAGCCAGTGACAGGGTCCGTAAATGGCGTCCAATCATATCCCAAACGTTGGTGAGAAATTTGGCTATCATGGTGGCTAGGGAAGCAGCTGAACACCTTGCAGGTCATGTTGGCTGATGTGATCAATGTGTGGTCATACGTTATCCTGCTGATAAAGAGCATTGGGCCCCCTCTGAAGATAGGGGAGTGTCACCGGCTGCTGCACATCATCCACATAGAGTTGGGCTGTCATAGTGCCGTGAATAAGTACTATAGGTAACCTGGAATCATATACAATGGTGCGCTAAGCCATGATGCCGCTTTTTCACGTGGTGGGTCACGCTTTTTCACCACAATTTTTTCAGAATTGGACCTGTATCCACATTGATGCCACACTCTTACACAGCGACTATCAATGAAAAAACAGAAGCGTGACTCATCTGAAAAGATGATCCTGTGCCATTCCGTCGTTCATATTGTTCTAATTCACCACTATTTCAGACGTTGGCCACTATTCCGGACGTTCTAACCCGCCACTATGTTGTGAGGTCAATGCCAGTCTTCTTAAAGGACGCCATGAGCGCAGGCCACAGACAACCAGTCGGAGGCAAGTGATTCTGCTCGATATGGGAGCATCCATGTTTTCTTGCATATGCTGCAAAATTTTGATAGATGTGCTTTGCGGTGCCGTCACCGCCTCTTGTCGGACATGTTAATCCAGGCGTACTGACATACCTCTGGCTGTATCGGTATCCCACAAACACTGTACAGCACCTTATTAAAACCTTCTTTTCCTCAGTCGGTGCACTGGGGAAGTGTCCAGGTGTCTGTCAGATACGATTTACCGTATGGACCAACCTTCTCTTTTCAGTCCGATCACTATACCTCTCGTAAATTTGTCTGTTTGCTTAAACTGACTTCGTTGATGATGGCTTATCGTTTTCTGCAATTACAGGTGTCCTTTCAACTAGAAACAAGGTGATCCTTGTATGGGTGCCAGGGCACAAAGGTATCGAGGATAATGAAAGAGCTGATGAACTTGCTAAACAGGTATCGTCTTTTGCTCCCATCAGTGCAGAAACTTTTTGTGGGATCAATTTGAAGACCGCAAAAACCAATGTTCCTAGATGGGAAAAACGGAAGGTGTATGAAGCTTGGCGCAACACTCCTGATCAAATCCACGCTAAAAGTATGATCTGTGGATCATCAGCGAGGATTGCCTCTGAAATTCTAAGATGGCTTAGGCAGAAGATACGTTTAATCGTAGGCATCATAACTGGGCACTATTATTTCAGAAAACACCTCCATAAAATGGGACTGTTTCAGCAAGACCCTATCTGCAGGAAATGTCACACGCAAGAGGAAACGGCCAAGCATATCATTTACGAATGTGAGGCTCTTCCCCTCCTTAGATTAACTTTTTTAGGCATTCTCCATACTAGAGAGTTACACCTAGACTCCATTAAAGGGTTATCGGACTTTATTGATAAAGTGGGTGACCCGAGCAACTGGAACTAGGAAATATTAGGTTTGGAGTTAATAGTACAAAATGCTGATAAAAGCAGAGGTTCCCAATGACATACAAACTCAACTCTAAGAAGAAGACAGGTGTCCTTTGCGACATAAAAAAATTTCAACGATTATTTTTCAAATAACAATAACGTTGCCCATTTTGCTAGTTCCTCACCTTATGTCTTATCCTATTTGTGCTGGAGAGCTGCCCATTTCGCATCATTTGAATAACTCGGAATGGTGCGCCTGTCCTGAAATTTGCATATTTTTCTGGCCAATCTTTCTTTGTGTTGCAATTTCAATATCGGGGACAGTATACATTACTTTGTATATAACTAGACATTTAAGACGGGTTATATATTAAAAAATCTCACGCACCACAGCTCTTTCAAAAACTTAACTAATAACAAAATTATTTTAAATAAAATTTTTTATCATTAAAAAATGTCAAAAAGTTTTATAACGTTTTTAAATATGAAAAGATTTTGTTACTGCAGTAAAATTTAAAGTATAAAATCTAATCTTTATATTTTTTTACAATAAAACAACGTAAAATGTTTATTATAGCCCATATTCAGAAAAGTATCTTATTATATTCCAGCATACTGAAAAATTCCAAATCATGAAATATTAAAAATTTTTTTTTAGTGATTCATTTCATTATTCTATAAGCTTGCTTAATAGCCTGATTCACCTGATAAAATTTACTGTTTTTAAAACAAACATAGAGTGATTTCATGATTTTCTTCATTATTGGAAATAAAACAACACGGAAACTTTATAATCCACCAGAAAAAATATTTTAAAAATATATTTATTTAATTTATTTTGTTTTCTGTAAAATGAATGTCTTTTTTATTATTTGATAACATTCAGAATGTGTATGAGTGATGACTAAAGAGGCTTTGCGCACAAGTACTGTCAAGATTGCTCTCCACACAATCCATCCATTTAGAGTATAAAGTACCAACAAAAAAAAATGAACAGAGACAGAGTCTAAATTTTTCCTCTTGTAGGATTGTTCCTCAAAAGTGCTAACCAATGGTAAAATTATTTATGAATAGAAGATTATACTATGAACACAAATATTAAACTTACAGAAAATTTCTGACACCAATTATAAAATTTCCCGTTTTTCTAGTTTGTTTTATTCATTTACATCATTTGATGAATTTTTTTAGTATTTAACCATTTTATTCAATATATGGAAAAGTATTTGACAAACCTGAGAAAAAATTTTTATTTTTATAATTTTCAGTAAAAATGTAGTTTCAAATTTAGAAATATGCAATAAATTAAATGAAAAACAATTCTTTCATTGATTTTGAGAAAGATATCTAGTAACAAAAAATATTACATGGATCAGTTATACTGCATATATGTGTTGCGCAAGAATCGCGAAGTCTCAATTACAAAGTTATAAGAACATACTCCAAATGATTTATAGAACTTTATAAATTTAAGACATTTCAAATACCTTTGTACTTGCATTTATAGTACTATTTAGTTGTTTGTGTTGTTACTAATGACACTTGGACAATCCAAGCTCGCTATGCCTTGGCTATGCGAATTTAAGTCAATTGGGAGCGTCTTCCGTTTTAATCAGAGCACCATGAAGGTGAAAGTACGACTTTGCTCTACACACATGCCATAGGTACCCGTTTATAAGGTAGGTAACCATTCACGCCTATTCATACAAGGAAAGGACAAAGACAGGATAGATAGAGACAAAAAGTACATCCATGCCCGAACCGGGATTTGAACCCAGGACCTCCTTATCCGCAGTCAGACACGCTGACCACTAGACAAGTTGGGCGGCTGCTATTTAGTAAATTTAATGTCATTTTCAGAAAAAGTTTTGCAATTTGAAATAAAAATTTTATAAAAAATTTCAGGAATATATGCGTGATATTCGACAATATGTTTGCGCTTTTATAAAATATTATTTACACAGTAATCAATGTTAGAATAATATATTTTTCATAGTTTAATGATGTATTATACAGAATATAAAAGAGGTCAACAAGGCATTAGAAATTTCCAAAAAGACGTCAAAAACATTGAGAGGTATATTCTTTTGCATTATGATAGTCGTGCCAAGATGGTAACTGAATAACAGAGCTTTCATATTGTGTGTGAGAGTTTGTTTCCTATCTGGTGTACCGGTAATCATTTATACACTTGAAGAGGGGGCATGGTCCGCAAAGACAAATGATTTTTTATATTCATCCATCTTCTTTCCACAATGATTAGTTAACACAGGGAATGTCAGAAAAACATTCCCCAAATCTTAATACTCCCGCCTATTGTTTAGACCATTCCGGCAATGTTTGCAAGTTGTTTGCTTTCAGAGGTTTCACGTCATATACGCCAACGCTCATCTGTCCTAGATCGTGTCCTAGATCCTGTGATAGATCGGAAAACGCTATCTGTCACCACTCATCACTGGGCGTCCACTTGCAATACTCATGTGAAAATTACAGTCTACTCTTTCTCATCGTAATCCTAATCATTGCTCTGTCTTCAGAAGTGAATTGATTGCAATAGACCTGGCACTAGAAGCTACTTTTTCTGAGGAGGATTATGGTGACCGATGGATCTTGTCAGACAGCCGTAGTTCTCTCCACCATCTTAGTAATTGACTTCTTGTAGGTGACAAAATCAGAAACTACATACTACTTAAATTAAAGCTCATTTCACTTAAACATGATGTTCATTTGCTATGGATACCTTCAGATGTGAATCTCCACGGGAATGAAATGGCAGATAATCTTGCTAAAGAGGGTTGCAAAATTTCAACAACTCCCTCTTCCACACTCACGTTTATGTAGTTATATACTCCCGGGAAAAATCTAAAACCTCGGAGGAATGGAAAACACCCCCTATCCATGATTGGTACAAGGGATCAAAACCGGGTTTGTCCCTTGACCTCCCTTGTGACAGACGTACCAGGACTACTCTCTCACGATTTGCTAGTGTGGTCATATCAGTTGGAGTTTTTTAAACAGTATAAGTAAATAATTATTACAGTTAGCTAAAATTAGTATTCTCATCAAGAATATGATATAAAAGATAGAAATTAAATTCAGTTTTTTATGATCAATTCTTTAAGTCTCTATACGAAATACCTAGGGTGATCTTTAGATTAAAGAAAATAGTTTCAGACATCAGGTACATTCATGAGAACTATAGTAAAAGTTTCTTTAAGTATTATAATAAATTCGGACGATCTTTATATGAGTTTAAGTACAGGGCACCAAAGAGATTTGATTCCTGTGTATTGCGTTTCAAAAACTCGGTCTTGCATGTGGAACAATGCCATCAAGAAAAACCCGTATGCATACGGCTAAGTTGAGAGACCCTATATACGTAAAAATTAGAAGTTTGTGTTATACATGCACTGTTTTACAGTGAGCCTCACATGTATTAAAGCTATCCTCTTTGAACAGACCAAGGTCACTGGCTTGTCTTCTTTCAGTGAAGAGTCAGATTCAACAAATAAAAGGATTCTCGCTATATATAGAGAGAAAGTGTGAGACGATATCATCCTACAAATATCATCTATCATATGGGCAAAAGTGAATTTTGTGGCATGAACTTTTGTAGCAATAATACCTTTGTATGAGAAGAGCTCATAAACATCTTCATAGCTTTCTGTTCATGTAGGGGCAACAGCATGTTATTGGCATGAAATTATCAAAATCTTTGAAACATTGTTTTTGAGTAGCTGTATTAGATTAATTTGTCCCGTGAATGATAATGACACCTACGCTCATATAGATTATACTTGTCAACAGTTATCTGAAAGAAATGAGTATCCACCGTGTATTAAAACTGTCAAGATCTCTAGACTTCAAAGCCATAGAGCATTTGTGGTATACTTTATGAAGAACCAATGTATGTCGATAACTGTTTTCCATGATCTTCTAGGCGTTAAAATTGACATTTTTGATATTTCAGTCACAATGTTTGATAAATAATCCCATTATATCAATAGTATGATTGATAGTTGTGATGCTTATATAGTTGCATATGAAGGCTACACATTTTATTAGATGATGCAATAAAAGGTATTATAGAGACATAGCAATAAAAATGGGACACATTATGTTTAGTGAAAATCTAGTTAAACGAAAAACACATTTTGCCTAGACCAATGTTATCTTCATTTGACTATAATAAATTCTTGTGCAAATGTTCTTTTTTACCATTTTATGCATTATTGTGTGTATAGTTTACATTAGTATTCATTTAGTTACAAATTTTCGCTTATTAGCAGATTTTTTTGTGGATACATCTAATTTTTTTATACTTTTACTTTAAATTTAGGGTACTGATATATTTAAATCAACTTTTTAATCAGTTGGTTCTTTAAATGTTTTTGATTACATTTTGTCTCGAAATCCTGCTTTCTCACGCTTCCTTATTAATTTTTTAAAGATGTTTTTATTTTTAAATGTATTTTTTCATATCTCTTAAATATTTTTAATAAAATTTGTTTTACTTTTTACAATATACCAGATATTTCTTATTTGTTGAGATTTTTCCCCTGAATTATAAAATAAAGAATTAAACAATAAAAATTTAATTTGTTAATTGATGTCGATAAATTACGTTATTAGTCAATGTGATTAGAAAAAAATTAAATATATTTTTTCCAATGAAAAAATAACTTTATAGAAATTTAAAAACTGCATTGGTGAAAAGCACAATTCAATCTTAAAAGGGAATATATTTAAGTATAAAACTAGATTTTAGAAGTATATATATATATATATATATATATATATATATATATATATATATATATATATATATATATATATATATATATATATATACATACAGACTTATGATTTTTATTTAAGTGTACAAATATATTTTAGAAGTGTTTAGACTTAGGATTTTAATAACATATAAGGTAGTATAAAATTAGATTTTAAAAGCTTTTAGGCATAAGATTCTTATTTAAGTATAAAACTAGATTTTAGAAGTGTTTAGATTTAGGATTTTTATTAAGTATAAAATTAGATTTTTAGGATTTTTTTGTATAAAATAGTGTATACATGTGTTACCTAGCGCTAAGTGAACTGCAAGAGAAAAAAAACTTTACTTTCAAAATTTATAAAACGATGTCATATAATATTCTAAATATCTAACAATAAAAAAAGAAACATTTAGTAAAAAAGTAGACAGCAAAAAATAAACATAAACAATTGAAATACTAAAGCCAGATCAAACTTTAAAAATATCTGAATTTTTAAACTGCGCAAAATTTATAAACAAAAATTTACCGCAAAATTTATAAACAAAAATTCTTTATCAATTTTGCGGTAAATAAATTTATAAGGAATTTTTGAAATTCATATTATAAGATAAATTAAACTAAATATTTTATTTAGAAAAAAATCTCCGAAAACTCGATATCAAAAAACTTTCGAGGAAGTCACTTGGGTCTTATAGCTTTGATTCAAACTTAACGAAGCAAAAAGCATGTGAACAGTTGAAAAAGAAAGTAACAAGGTTCCAAACTTCGTCAACGGGAGAAAGAAATGTTCCATTTATTTTGTACGATTTTACTGCAACTTTTGTCCAATTCCTCTGAGTTTCAGCAGTTCTTTTCAATTGTTTCGGTTGATTTCTTCAAACACCAGGAAGTAAAAGGTCTTTTGAAATGAGTAAATACTAGAACTAGATATTCCTTTCAATTCAATGAGTATTTGCTTTTTAAAAAAATTAAAAATTAACGATTGTAATTGTGAGTTTTCTCTGAGAAGAGAGAAGTTTACTTTTACAGAATATAACGTCCAGAGAATACAATGAAGGAAGAATAATTTTTAAATTATGTATTAATCAGTTAATAGTTTATACATTTTTAAATAAATGAAATTTAAACAAAAAAATGAATATTAAAACTAATTCGGTATAGATTCATTCATATAATAATGAAGATACTCTTTTATTTTGAAAAATAAACTCATGTCTATAATTTCAGGTTTCCAATAAAATGGATGAAAAAATTTTAAAAATGCATTCTTCTAAACAAGTTTTTTCTTAAAAAATACAGCCTGCCATTCGTATAAATAATAGAAGAAATTTTAAAAAGTGATTGCTTTTATCATACGAAATAAAATAATTTATTATTTAATTAGAGTTAACTGAATTATATATGATGGAAAAAATTGTATATGATATATGACACTACCTGATAGAAATGAATTCGGTTGGGATTCTAATTGCAATGTATATCGAGAATTTATTTGAAGGAAATGTGTTCATGAGAAAAATTCATGTATTAGTAGAAATTAAAAAAAACTCCATGGCACGACAGACCATGTGGGCCAAGGCCTACAGTGCCCATAACTGTTTTCATGACTAAGGGCCTGGTGTGCGAAGCATATGTCCCAGTTATGTGGTCAGCCTAACGTAAGACCCCCAGTGTTTAGTTCCCAAGCATGCTTGGTACTTAGTAAATTGACCCACTGAAGGGATGAAAGGCTGAGTGAACCTTGCCCAGCCCGAGGAGCGAACCTCGGACCTGTGTCATGGGAGCGTGAAACGCTGCCACTAAGCCACCGGGTTTCATTAGTAGAAATTAACTAATCAATTAAATTTCTTGATTGAAAAATTTATCGTGAATATTTGAATTTAAGAAAAATTTAATTTTATTCATTTGTCATATATTTAACTTGGTTAATTAGGACTTTCATTCTCATTATCAGAAGGAAATGAGTTCGAATCTTGAATCGTATTCACAAATGATAATAAAACAAGTCATAGTCACAATGTCTTCCATGATAAATGATACCTCTGAAGGTGACATGCCAAGGCTGGTTTTCTTATGCTTGGTCCCAGCTTATAAACTACGAAGATCTGTCTACTATCGAGTAGAGGATGGCACACCCAACGGATGACTTCCACCCCTAGTAAGACTGAAATATGGAAATCCTAATACATAGCAGGGGTGAAAATCCGAATAATGAGCACATTATAATAACAATAACAATTGATCTTTTTTTATCGCAGAGGAATTGATATGCACTCTCTGTATATTATTTCATTTATAAAAATTTAATTTAATGAGTGCAAATTGTTGGGCCATTATACAAATAAATGTCTTTTGAAACTGCAATTTTGTATCTTATTCAATTTTTGAGATTTTTAGAGAATCCCCCGAAAGGATAATAAACTAGTTAGGTAGTATTTGTAAAAATTTTGAGTTAAAAAAATTAAAAGAAATTATTTTGATAAAAAGTTTTCATGTTTGAGATGCTATCTTAATTTTATTTCATTAAGAAATGTACAAAAATACTTTTCAGAAATATTCATTATAAAATGTTTTAACTATGCTTTACATTCTTGTTAAATAAATTAAGATGAGGGAAATGGATAAGGATTTTCAACTTTTTTGTTGTAATCAAAATCATGGTGACTAGTTTGCTGTATGGCTTAAAAAATTGACAGAGTTAATTTGCCAAAAATATATATAAAATGTAAGTATCAAAAATTCTAATCCAAATAAAAACTTAAGATTATGGTTATATATATATATATATACAAGCTGACCCAGCCACGCGTTTCAGTGGCTGAGTTTTTATAATACATTGAATCAATTTTTTACTAATTCTTGGGTACAATCAAATTAATATTTTCTAAAAAAATTTAAAATAGGTTCATTCATATGAGATTAAAAATAAAACGTTTCGCAAAAATTTAAAAGTAATAGGTAAAGTATCGAAATTTTGAAATTAAGCACAAATCAACGTATACTTTCTGAATTTACATTTTATTCATCTTATATTAAATTATATTTAGTAATCAGTGACTTACTTATAAAATATACTATATAAATTAAAAACATCTAAAAATAAATTGTTATAAATGAGGTAGATAACATTGACATCGAACTATTATTTTTTCAATTTTTAATTATTAAAACTAAAAAAATTTTCCGCGCTATTATACTGAAATAAAAAAAATTAAAAGAATTTATCATTTGAATAAATAAATTAGATCAAAATGTTCTACTGAATAAATTAATAATTATCAAATTATAAAATAAAAATAAAAAAAATAAAAGGCTGTCAAGAAATACTTACATGTTTTGGAGGTGGTATGAAAATTAGTAGAGAAAAACAGCAATAAATAAAATTTTATTTTACTATTTATAATATTAAAAATATTCAAACTGAACACGCACAATAATAACACAATACAAAGTATAATTATGAAAGTGATTCACAAAAAATTGTTATAGTATGATTATACATCATGAAAATATATGTATCATGAAAATATATGAAAATATATATGAAAATATATGTACATCATGAAAATATAATAATAAAAATATATGTAAATTCTATATTTAACCACGCGATTGCACGCGCACGTTAATTTTCTCGAAGATGTATAATCTAGAAAAATAAACACGTCGCCATCTGCCGAATACCTGTGCAACTTAGATGCTAAACCGCCATCTATTAGGAACTTACAGAACTAAACAATAAATAAACATTAATGTCGTTTAATAAATGTTGAGAATAATAATTAAGAGATAAAAACTATTCTATCTTTTAAGTTGGACTATATTATAAATGGTTACAAAATTTTATCAAAATCCGTTCAGTAGTTTCGGTGTTTATCGAGAACATACATCGTGACACGAAATTTTTATATATATAGATATTTCATAAATGAAATTACAGTCACTACTCTGAAAGCTAAAGATTATAAAGAGTTAAAAAAGTTTTAATAAGTGATGAGGATAATGTTACAGAGAGAGAGAGTAAAAGGGATCTATTCCCACTAAACTCAGTAAATGTGATACATCAGTGAATATCTATCACTTTTAACGGTAAAATATATATAATATACAATTCGTTATGGGAAATGTGATAAATATTCAATAATTTATCGAGTTTAAAACTTAGTGGTGATTATGATAAATCCTTAGTAATTAACGTTACCATTTACCAATTATTGTATATGATGTAAAAAATTTCGACGTTTGTTGCATTTATTGCAAGATGTTCTTTATAAAATAATAGTTGATATGCTTTTTAAAGTAGAAGTGATTTTCTTTGCCAAATGACTCTAAAATGCCAAATGACATCTACCATATGATAGCAAATACCTTAGAACCAAAGAAGACAGTCAGGGTTCAATAAAAATAGTTTAATAACGCTTCCCATAAAATCAACAGTGAAATAAAAGATGATTCAAATGTGAAAATTAATGATCCATTTCTAAATGACTGATTACCTGCTGTTAATTTAATGATTCAGAATGAGAACGATAAAATCATCCATTTTAGTCAGATAGATATTTTAACTAGCCAAAAAACTAAGGAAATATAGAAAAAAATGCTAAAGAAAGTTTCAAATCTTAAATTTTCTTCTGGTAATGTTGGTGACATAGTGTAATTACGAGTATTTTACGTAGACAGGGCAAGAAGTGATTCACGAAATTTACTAGCGATCATATAAGATCTTTTGAAAATCTTTTATGAACAAAAGAAATTTTTCTTAGTGGCATACCAGAAATCAGTTCACAAGCTGTGAAGAAAAATATATTTTGCTTGAAGGTTTTGCAGATCAAGCAATATCACATTCAGATTGTGTTGATAAATCATGTTCCTGAAAATCAGTGATATAAATAATGTGTTAGCAAGACAGGGAATAATTTGATAAGTGCAAATGTAAAAAATCTGGAAAGCTATTTCTAAGTGTCATAGTGTTCTAATGTCTCTAAATAAATAGAATTTCAAGGAAATATAAATAGATACTTATTTTAGAATATAGGCTTAGCTTTTTTGACATGACAATGTCAAATATATATATAAATTCTAGTGATCTAAATAATTTTCTTTTTTTTCAGGTCATTTAAATAACAAGATATAAAAATAATTTATAAGTACTATATAATTTACGCCAGATATATAACTCATGCTATTAACTAATAATCTGTCTTAAAATATCTACTGAAATATACGTACAAAATTAAAATTTTCAAATTGAAAGATTATTGTAAGTTTTCATTCTAAGTCATCATGATATTTTTTAAATTCTTAAGAACAAAATTTTTAATATTGCTTAAAAATAATTTTTTTTTCAAATTAAAATATCATTTTTTCAGAAAATAATTTAAGTTTATCACATTTCTCATTACGAGTTGGGAATTATATATATTTACCGGTAAAAATGATAAATATTAAATAGCTTATCACATTTACCGAGTTCAATGGGGATTATGTATAATTACCGGTTATTATATATAATTACCAATTAATAACTTTTACCATAACATATTCATTGCCCGACGTTGAAAATGCAACACCAAAAAAAGTGGCCAGAAAATTATCCAAATTTCAAGGTAGACGCAGCTTACCGAGTTACGCAAATGATGGGAAATGCGCAGCTCTCTAGAGAACGTAAGATATATGGTGAACAACTGGCAGAGTGAACAATTTTCGGCACCATTATTGCTGCTTGGAAAATAATCGTTGAAAGTTTGTTCTTGTCGCTAAGGACGCCTGTAACTGCAGAGAATGCCAAGACATCATTGACAAAGTCAGTTCCAGCAGACAGACGAGTTTACGAGTGGCATGGTGAGCGGACAGAGAAGGACAGTTTGGTCCTTACTGCAAATCGCAGCTGACAGACACTTGAACGCGTCCACAATGCAGTAGTTGTGGAGATGATGGTTCGAATAAGGAATTGTGGAACTCAGGAAGTCAGCACGCGTCGATAGACGCCTTCGACGGAAGGCGGTGGTGGCCTCGCAAATCGTGTCAACCGAAATTTTGTAGCATGTGCAAATCACTCTGAATGTTCCCATATCAAACGGAATCATTTGCTGTTGATTGATTGCTTGTGGCCAGCGCTCATGGTGTCCGTTAAGAAGACTACCATTGACCCCACAGCATAGAAACCAACGTCTGGAATGGTGCTGAATTAGAAAGATGTGGAGGAAGAAGTGGTACAGGGTCGTCTTCTCAGATGAATCACGCTTCTGTTTATTCAGGGATTGTCACCATGTTCGAGTGTGGGTCAACGTGGAGACAGGTCCAATCCTGCAGTAATTGTGGAACGCCCCTTCACGCGACAACGTGGCATAATTGCTTGGGGAGTCATTGCGTACAATTCCATGTCACCTCTAGTTCGAATTTATGGCACTATGACAGCCCATCATTACGTGGATGATGTGCTGTGGACAGTGACATTCCCTTTCCTTCAGGAGATGCCCAATCCCCTTTATCAGCAGGGTAACGCATGACCGCACATCAGCCAACATTCCCTGCAAGGTGTGCAGCTGCTTCCCAGAGATATCTTACCAATCGAACATGTTTGGGATATAATTGGAAGCTATTTAAAAACCCTTAACCTGCCTCCTTCAGAAGACCTACTTTGGAAAATAGTTGACCTGGAATGGAGAGTCATTCCTCAAGACACAACCCGTACTCTCATTGACTTTGTGCCTAGACGTGTTGCTTCATGTATCACCGCCCACGGTGGTCCTACAAACTACTAATCGGACCTTGTTGTCGCTCTATATTATGCATATAACTTTGAAAAGCAGATCACTTAATGTTCGTTACTGTCGCTCTTTGCTTGCCGAGTTTCGTTATTTTCTGGTAACTCCTTCTTGGTTTTACATTTTCAATGTCGGGCAATGAATATCCGTTAAAACTAACTAGTTTTTTTTAAAATTAACTTTTGAGAGTTTACAAAGTACTGCTTACTAACCCTGCTAGTATAAAAAACTACTAGTTGGATAAAATAGTTTAAAGGGAAATTTTGTGTGGTTCATGCGGATATTATATTTTTTATGCTAGTATTTTTGCTTTTGCTGTATACAAATATTTGATTTTAAGTGTGATCTAAAAACAAATTTAAAATCACAGTTTCTTTTCCTTCATTAGCAAGTATTCATTAGTAATAAATTAGTTTTCACATTCAAATAATATTTTCGCTATTATTTAATTTTCTAAATTATTCTACTTTTATGTAATAATTTTTTAGAAATAAAAGTATACTGGAAGAAAATATAGTTTGTAACTTCATAAGTTTTCATAAAGGTTTTGAGTTTAACTCAGTCAGAATTATATAAAATTTGAATAAATATATTTTCTAAATTTTTCTCATAAAGTTAGATTGAATATACAGTTTGCATATTGTAAAACAGATAACTTTTCATTATTTTTCAAAACCTACGGCGGATAGCTTTCCATCAGTATAAGTATTATAAAATATGTTGCTAAAATATAATTTTTTTCTCAAATATCAATAACCTTGGTAAAAAAGAATTTCCAAAGGTGTTAAAAATTAAGTATAATTAATTAGTTTTATTACTCGAAAAATTTAATAAAGGAAATGAATTTTTTATTATGAGTTGAAAGCTAAATCTATTAATGTCTGTTGTATGATTTTCTTATTTTCGCTAATTGTATAACTATATTTAATATTTTTATATATTTATGTATATATGTCAACGATACTCTTTATCTCAATAGTTTATATTTTCTGAAGATCCTGAAATAAAAACTGCAAGCTAATCATGATGCTCAAGTAATATTAATGAAATTTTAAATATTTAGATTTTCAACTCCTTAGGAGTGAAACTGCTATGAGTTCTAATTCTTGCCGTCTAATTCAAGTATTTTGACAAACAATAACATTCGGTATAAAATAAATATCTATCTCAATTGTTTTCCAGAATGTCTTCATTTATTGATCACAGGCACCAAGTACTTAGTTTTTTCCAAATAAATTTTTTTATTGTTGTTGGAAGAATTAATGAAATTCGCGAGAGTTAACAAAATATGTAAAATACCAGTTCATGCAATCCATGCATTTTATTTTATTTTATGTTTTTGTTACTTTTGATAAAATAATTAATTTTAAAAAGTTCAATTTCAAGTGGCGAAACTATGTTTGAATACTTTAGTTTTGATTATTCATATAAATATGTATATAATAAATTAGAATTTTGAATCAATGTATAATCTTATTGCTGTCTAGTGTAACTATTGTATAATAGATTTGTTTTGTAAATTATATTGTGATCAAAGAGACATGGGATGTTGTATACCTAAACAGAGATAATAAATGTCTCAAAACGTGAGTTTGTTTTGAATATTACAATTGAAACACTGACTAATTTACAATGCTTCTGTTAAAAGTCAATAGATTTCAAACTTTCTGTAATTTATATATTAATAAGAATTACTGAAGGATTTATCTTGTATATAAAAATAACTTTTGCTTTAGAACTTCATGGAGTAAATATGCACCAATAAGTTCAATCGGAAAGAAAAAGGAGAACTGAATGTGTATTGCCAACCTTCTACTAGAAGCTGCCCAGACGCTGTGTCGGATCCACCCGCATTCGTCACCATGCAAGTGTAATTGCCGACGTTTTCCGCCCTCAACTTATCAATCAGGAAGACAGAAGATCTCACGTCATACGAAGTCACTTTTCCCAGTTCCTCACTGACTATCTCCCGGCCGTTGAAGTACCACTTGAAGGTCACGGGTAGGTCACCCCTCCTCAGGGTGCAGATGATGTCGGCCCTCTCTCCCAATCTTAGCTCGGATGGAATCATCAGTGGTTTCTGGAGGGCCGGAGCTTCTGCAAAAATAAGAGGGAAAATAATTAAGTGAGACTCAGATCTATCTCTTTTGCAGAAAACACGATAACTTGGGATGTTATTCACGATACTCGTGATTATATGTGTACATGTTATCATTACATTACAGAACTTCATTCTTACAATGAATACCATGATTACGTTTCTAAACTGCATTCTAACAATGAATGTCACCATTAAATTACCAAATTCATTCGATCGATGAATATCTCCGTTAGATTATTTCATTAGATCAACAGTATGATAAGTCATATTTTGACAGAGAAAGAATTTCCAGTAATAAATCAACTTCAGAACCTAGATAATTAGAGTAACATTTAAAGTCTTTTTGTAACTATTTTAGAATAAATTCAAGCTAGTACTGATAACTAAATCATTTAATTAATTACTTAACGCTCATTTACTTAAAAGGAACTTGCAGAAAAAGGTATATTTTCAAAAATTGCCTCAAGATGAATATATTTAGAGACTAAGCTACATGCTTATAAATACAAAACATTTTTCAGGAAATTTTGGCCACAAGAAGTCATTGACAAGATAATTAGACAAATAGTAGTACAGCTTTTTCATAAATGAATATTTCACATTAAAATATTCAAAAATTATAATTTTCTTTTTTTTCATTTTAGATTAACACAAAAAATGCAGTTTTAAGACTTCAGACAAGCGCATGATCTTTTTTAATTTATTATTAGACTTCCAATTATTTTACTGGCTTACGATGTCATTTAGCTGACAAGTTAGTGCGAACTTTTTTAATTATTGCCTTGAAAAAATAATGCGCATGCAAGCTTTGTCCAGATTTAAATTCTACATTTTGATAACCACTTACAATTTGTAATAATGATAGCATGGAAAAGCGAAATGAATTATATAAGTTGACAGATTTGCAATTTAATTAAATATATTATGAGTAAGTAGATAAGGCAGTCATACAAGCGTTCTGATCCTGATTAAAAATAAAACTTCAAAGGTAGAATACCTTTTCACTTTTTTTGCATGCATGGAAGTTTAAAGAGACTTATCAAGAAAAACTTTCTTATTCCCAATCATCAAATTTAATTTTACAATAAATGTTGGTTAGAAACCGTGATGAGTGTATTAAGGACGCAATGCTTACATTTGAGTTAGGATGTAGGTTAACCTAATAAAATAAAAGTACTAATTTACATTATTACACTAATCTAGGCTTTAAAAAATATTTAAAAGTTTTTGTCTTAATTGAGTTTTATTTTACATTCAAGTTAATCCTTAAAAGTTTTATTTTTTAAATTATTCTTATTTATGTACTTTATATTATCCTATATATATATATATATATATATATATATATATATATATATATATATATATATATATATATATATATATATATATATATAAGAGTGTAAAGGACATTATTTTATTTATTTTCTTAAGTTTTCAATTTTTCTTTCAATATTATACTCTTATATTCTTATTTTACATTCATAATTATTATATTTTAAATTATTATTATTTTTATGCACAAATTATGAAATTTTAAAAATTTCACAAAAATTGTACGAAATATAATTATAAGCCATAATTTTTACAAATTACTTGTGAGACGTAAAAGTTGTTAATATTTCAAAGAAAAAAAAACAATAGTTGTAGCTTTTTTAAACTGGTTTACATGTTATAAGTGGTGTTCAGGAGTAATACTAAAAAGCAAGATTTATAACAGATTAAATAGTTAAAATAACAAATATTATTTTATGAATAAATAATATTTACTAATTTATAAGAATATTTATATAAGTACATACATAGTTATCGCATTTAATATATAACATATTATTCAAAAAATAATTGAAATTTTTTGCTTTCTTTTAATTATCATAGGAAATTGTTATTTGCACTAAAATAATAAATTTTATCTTGCATCATTTATTTCTTTATAATATGTAAGCCATTTACAAAATCTCTTTTATCCAAATTTGAAATTAAAAAGTTGCCAATATTTTTAACAATATCTAATACTAATGTTAAGCATTTTATAATATATTACTAAATTTTTTCATGGAACTAATGTAATTAATATTATTTCACTAATCATTTTAAAAATTAAATACATAAAAGATCATAGAAATGATTTTATAAGGAAATCATTTATTCTTCTTTCATTTCTTATCTAATTCATAATTAATAATTTCAGAAAAATGACAATTTGCTGAGGCAAAAATAAAAAAAAATCATTTTTCTTTTTTATACGCATAATTTTTTCAAGACATATTATGTCCTGGCAAACCATATGAATCTGCTCTTATAATACACCAGTTCACTTGACACTATGGAAATCATCAAAAAAATGTAAAATAAAGCTAAAGAAGGAGATATTAAGAAATATATGCACATTTTAAAACAATTTATGCATTGGTTCTCTTAAGTTTTGATTGACTTTTTGAATTGTTTACCAATGGAACAAAATAGGCAAGAAAAACACTAAATCAAATTCTAATTAACAATAAATATTATTATTTAAATGTCAGCCATTAAAAACAACACAAAAGATCACTTTATACTATATAAATATCATTTATTCTATCATTAAATAGCAATATGGCCTGGGGTGAGTAATTGAAAGAGTCAATAAATTGGAATGATAACAAACATTTATTTGAAATAAATATCTGCCAAACATAAGGCAATTTGATCATAATGATAATTTCAAATAAAACTTAATATAATGGAGTCGTCCAACTTGTCTAATGGTCAGCATCCCTGACTGCGGATAAGAATGTCCTGGGTTCGAATCCCGGTTCGGGCATGGATGTACTTTCTCCCTCTATCTATTCTGTCTTTGTACTTTCCTTGTATGAATGAGGTGTGAATGGTTGCCTACTCTATAAACGGGTCCCTATGGCATGAGTGTAGAGCAAAGTCGTACTTTCACCTTCATGGTGCTCTGATTAAAATGAAAGACACTCCTAATTGATTTAAATTCGCATAGCCAAGGCATAGTGAGCTTTGCTTGTCCAAGTGTCATTAGTAACAACATTAACAATATAATGGTTTTTATAAAATCTAACTCAAAATCAATCAAATAAAATTATTTTGTCATAATAATATCGTGATTTTATCATAATAATAATGATGATAAAATTTATCTAGTTATAAGCCTTATCGATTAAATTTGATACACACAATTTTCAAGACAGCCCCATATTTAAGTTATTCAATTTTCAAGACAAAGAAACAAATGAATAAGATTTCTGGAAATTAAAACGTAAAACAACAGGTTTCAAATTTATAATTGCCTTTAGCGTTTAAATCTAATCAAATGTATTAAATGATTAGATTGGTTTCCACTGCAAATAAAACTTAATTAAATTTCTAAGCAGGGTAATTCGGTTCAAATCAGGCGTTGAAACATACGGAAGTGGCTAATATTCGCTTGCTAATTTAACCGAGGCATTGCCATCTTGTAAAGATAACAGATGTACGTGGCGTGCCAGGAATGGCGGAAGCAAAACTGTCACCAGCTGCAATTCGCCCCGAGGAAAAGGAATTAATCCTCGAAAAACATTCTTTTCTCACGTTTATTTCGCCTCGATGCAAACATTCAGCTCTCCACAGTGAGATTAAAAATGATCATTTTAAATGGCAGAATCCTTGAGTTTCACTGCAAACCAACAGAAGAGGGAAGATAATTAGCGTTTTTTTGATTACTTCTCTGGCATTTTCTTTCTAGGAAAGAAAAGCATAAAGAGTTAAATTAAACCTTCCTTCTTGTCAAGGGGTTTTAAGATAGACGAGCAAGAATTTAACTTTCTGTCTTAAAGCGAAATGCATTTACGGTCATAACGTTTTGGTACTTAATGTTTGAAAAAAAAATGAAATAGCAAAGAGAGGAATTTTAAATTTGTTAATGACTAGTTTTATCAAATATCCTGAAGCATCTTTTCTGAAAAATATTCCTTTCATTTTATAGTTTTTGTTATTTAAATTGATATTTAAAAGTGATGACTCTTTAGGATAACTCTTCTGAAATGTTATTAGAATTCTCTAGACTTGTAACAATTTTTATAAATGTGATGGATATCTTTTTAGAAAGTGAATGAACACACCACTGAGAACTGTGAGTACGTAGGTTAAATACTTGAAACAAATTGAGTTAAGCATATTGTAGATTCTAGTTTACAAAATATTACAACTATACAAAGTGTTTCGTTATTCAAGTTTAAAAAGCTGTTAGAAAAAAATTGTACTGATGCACTTTTAGGAATTTCAGGTTTAAATTTTTATGTATTTGCTTATATAAGATTAGCAATGCAATGCATCAGTTTAAATTAGTTTTTACAATTTTATTAAAATGATCCATAAATATTAAATTTTATAAATAAAAAAATCACTAAAAACACAAGGATAATTGAAGACAGACATCGCATTCAAACGTTGATTTTAGTTATTGAGAAATCATAACGTTTATTTCATTCATTATTTGATAAAATGCAATATTTTGGGGCTTCTTTTTGAAATTTATTTTGGAATTTTCAAAAATTTCGATATTATTTGATGCATTAACATATGTTAGCAACAAATTGTAATATTACTTAAAAAATGAGTGGCCACTAGATGGAAGTGTTTAATATGTCATGTTGAGAGGTATGTACAAGCAATTGAGAAAAGAGATTGTATGAAGGAGCTCACTATGAAGGAGCTACCTTAAAGTAATCTGTAAATAGTTTTGTAAATAAATCTTTAAATATTAGTAAATTTATAAGAACTTCTTCCTTCCTCACCTAAGCTACTGACTCGTCATCTGACAAATAGAATGAAACAGATAACACATATTTTTTCTTAAAAACATACATCATCACTTAATTTGTGAAACATTTAAACCTTAATTGACTTGACAATCTCAGTATGTATTAAGCTGATACTAAATAGTTAGCAAGCAGCTACCAATATATATATATATATATATATATATATATATATATATATATATATATATATATATATATATATATATATATATATATATATATATATATATACACGAAATGGGAGTAAAATTAGTTGATATGTATAAAAAAGGGTAAAAGTTTACAATCGGCTATTCCTTAATATTTTTAGGCGATTTTTCGACTCCAAGATAGGCGCTAAGATATGATTGACAAGACATCAGCTACACAAATCAAAATTAAGATAAATGAAATTTTATCACATATAATTATTCGTGAAACCAAGTACCCAATTCTTCACCAAACTATAAAAAAAAGATCTGAAAACCCCCTATTATAAAAGTCAAGGGAGAAAAATATTTTCAAAAAAGGTCTTAAAATGGATATTCATACAACACCAGAATATTCCCAGACTTTTAGCCAATTCTAGATCTATTACAATTGTATAAAAGTTAAAGAAACGTTTTTCACACACAACGGCGTATCATTTTAACTTCAATGTCATTTGATCAATAGTAAATCTGAAGATTAAATACCCTGATTTATTGATAAAATAAACTATCAGAAGTACAGAAATTAAAAATTTGGAAGGATTTCAAAAAAAAAAATGCTCATGACTTTCAATCATTAAAGCTATTACATAAAACATACTTTATCTGTGAACAGGATTGTGGCGAGCACCGTAGGAAATAACATTAACCTTAAAAAAATATTGCATGCTGGGAAGGATAAAAAATGTTTTCTTCAATTAAAATAAAAATTCAGTTCATTCTTACTTTCTCCCTTAATGTCACGGAACGATTTTAATATTAAATAAACTGAAAACTTTATCAAATGTTTTGTAATATAAATATATAAAAGAAGAACGCACACACATAACTGATATTTCTCAAAGGAAATTTTGTATATATTAAGTTTTAGAGAGAAAGTAGGAAAAAAACTTAAACATTCATTTCTAAGTAAACAGAGTTGAATATTTATATTTGCAATGTTTAACTACAGTAAATTATATTTTTAAATATGCATACATCTCCCATTCCTCTTTCGACAATTCTTGGTGTTCTGAAATTTATGTGGGTATGAAAATAAAAAAAAAAATAATTGCATACTATTTAGACACAACCCAACTTCAAGAAAGGGCAATTGAAGAAGGAATTTAATCTATCGCCGGAAACAATAATTCTTAGAAAAATATTCAAAAGCATTTTTTTTTAATTTTTAGTATTTTTTTGGACAAAACAATATACATTTTAAAAATGAAATGTATTTTTTGAGTTAAATGTTTTCATATGAAATAAGTGCTTTACTTTTGAATTTTGTATTAGTTGCATTTCTTCATACGTATTCTCAAACATTGTACTTTCCTTCGAATAACATGTTTAATGCCATTTTTTCCCCACTGTTATTTAGTCATTCTGAAAAAAATTTCATAAAAATAATTCCTAGATTTTATAAGTTTTTTATGTTTGTGAAAAGGATTGAGTTATAGAAAAGTATTGTTTATTAATTTTAAAACTATCTTAACACATTCAATCACAGCCATTTATAATGATATAAGATCTAGTTAGGTGTCAAATTTGAAGGTTTGTATAATGTAAACATTTTATCAATGATAGGAACACTATGCCAAAATTTATGTTTATTATTAACATTAGCATTTTAAATATACTTCTATGTGTCCCTCTCTTAAGGTAATTTTTTGAATTTCAAATATATTTTATTGACATACTTTATAGGATATTTTTGTATTTTAACCAAAATTATTTATACCTAAAAATTATCAAGCATAGCTACATAAAAATTCTTTTGCATAGCTATGTAAAACATTTTTTATGGCAAGAATAAAATCAATATTAAAAGAAGTAAACTAAGTTAGTCTTCCTTGCAATAGAAAAAAAAATCCATTATCAACACCATAACCAAAATCATCGCCATAATCGGATTAAGTGGGCAGCAACTTGTTTTCGTTTTGGTGACATGAACATTTACGTCACTAAACAAAAACAGGTTCCAATTACAAAATGGTGGAATAAACAATAAACAAACAAGAAAAATAATACCAACGATTGCATAAAATGTTTCACGTTTTCAAGGTAAGTACATCATTAAAAACACAGTTAAACGAGAATATTGAAATATTTCTAAGTAAATTATAGTCACATTTAAAAAATAGTTACACATATTTTGTAAATATGCTAATAGTTAAACAGCAAGTGATGCCTGATGAAACACGGAAAAATGACTTTCTTTCCAATAAAAAGTTCTATTAACAAAATGGCTTTAAAATAATCTCTATTTTTATCACATAAAATGTTCAATCAAACACCACAATAAAAAAGAAATCATGCCAAATACGACAGTCAAATTTAGCAACAACATCAATTACGTGAGATTACCTTTCAATTCATAGAATATGGGGTGATTAAAAATGATTACTTGATTTTTGGTACCTTATTAGC
The DNA here is from genome assembly GCA_037975125.1 of Latrodectus hesperus. Lineage (NCBI taxonomy): Eukaryota > Metazoa > Arthropoda > Arachnida > Araneae > Theridiidae > Latrodectus > Latrodectus hesperus. Next base: position 31,516,370 of record CM075852.1, on the reverse strand, counting down.
TTAAAGTGTATAAAGTCAAACTATTAGCACTAAAAATGAGTAAGAAATATTGTCCAGTTTTGCTTATAATTAAAGGTTTTTTTTATAGTTCCTCTGATTCAGAGTGATATTAATTTGTAAAATGGTGACCGATAATCTGTAAGTATTTTGTGAATACCACAAGTGATATCCACATCATCAACCTTTAAAATTTAAAGTACTTTTTGGAACGAATGCAAAATTACCCTGTTCTCTTAAAATGTTTGTTGACAATATAGATTTAATTCCAGGATCACTTCACTGTTAACGAGTCACACACATAATTTAATGAGTTACGATCACTATTGGAACCGTGATAAATTCTTGTTCAAACATGTCTGAGTTAAACGTAGTTATTGAATAAATGTTTACCGTCTGACACGATGAGACCACATATAAAACTTATGACGGGTAAAAAGTTTAAAGGAATTTATTTTTTCAGGAACAATAATTCATTCACTATTTCTTATATAATACTTAATATAGTATTCCATAAAGAAATAATGAACGAAATATTGTTCATTTATGTGTGTTTGTTAAAATAATACTAAATATTATCAAAAATTAAGTATTTATTTTATAAAATTTTTAATTTATATGTATGGACTTTTAATTTTAATTTATTTACAAGTGTGAAACTAACATAAAATTCTGCATTACATCAATTTATCTTATAGCAAGTGGAAATCGAAATGTATTAATCTAATATGTAAAAAAAAAATTAAAAATATGCCTTAGTGGAGTTTAATTTTGCGATAAAAGTCGTGCTTTATTCATATTAATTTCATGAAAAAATTTTGAATTTTGGCAAATAAATTTGCCAAATGCAAAAAGTTTTCCTATAAAATATTTTCTGCATCCCTTCAAAAAACTTTTGCTTAAAAATTGGACATTTTTTAATATCATCTATTGTGGATGTGCTTTTATGAAAAATGATCGTTTCTGAATTGTTAATTAATGCATTTATTAAATTACTACAGAAATAAGAGTTTCGGAATCATTAAATACTTTTATATGGAATAACAGATATTTTTTAAATGCCAAATGATAATTAATCTTTTATATCATAAATTGATAGAAAATGAGATAAATTAAATTTTAACTCAATAAAATAATATAAACGTTTCCTCACCAAGAAATCATGTACGCCAATCTTATTAAGTGTATAATTTGTGGCGGTCCATTAATAATTATTATTACTAGTTAGGCCAAAATAAAGCTATTTTAGTTTTCTGAAAATTTCTTTAACCGTTTTCGTAACAGAAAATACTTAGTTACAGAAATAATAATAAAGTTGTATTAGAAAATAAAAATTTAAACAAGACATTTGAAATAGCACTGTAGTTTTGAAATCGGCATTTATATCAAATTTGTATCTTGGCGATGAAATTGTCATTTGCTTGTATGCTATAGAAACGCAAAAAATGAATTAACATTAAGAGATATAAAGAATTAAAATATTTTTTATCAGTTAAAAATAATTCAAACTGATTCTGAAAAAAAACATGTTCATACATAATTTCACTATTTAAAATTAATAAATAAAAAAGCTAACTGCTTAAAGTAGTCTAATTTATTTTGGCATAAAATCAGATTTTACTTTACACTTCGAATATTTCGGTACTTTTCCGTTTCGCCGACGCAGGTGATAAAGTCGCCAAAAATGATACAACCGGCGCTAGAGGGAATATCTCCGCTGGTAACCTTTTACTGCTACGTTTCCAAAACATGTGACGGCCTTTTACTGTCAACGACTTTATTTCGACTCTCTTTTTTTTTTTTCCATTTCATAATTTTATGCTATGTATACAAATTTAATAATTTCTTAAAATCTCCAGAAAAAAATCGAATTTTAAAAATATATCTTAAAAAATAATAATCGTAACAAATTCACATAAAAAATATTTTAAAAAAATAAAATTTTGAAATATGCATCACCCGATAAATTGTAATCTAATATAATAATTAAATAAAATGAGGCTCTGGCAACCATCATTCCACCATAACGTGAACAACAATTTAATAAATATATTTAAATTTTAGAATTGCTACATCAGTTACTTCCTAATACGTTAAAAATGGATGAAAAACCCATGAAAATTTGGGATTTCCCTACAACGGAGGAAGAATCTGTCAGATTCTTTCAAGCTAAAGGCATTTTGCCTTTGTGATGTGCTTGACTTGCTACTTGTGATAAAAATCATGAGATGAAGTTGTATTTCGGAGACGGAATTCAATGGCGCTGCAATCTATCAATTTGTCGCAGTAAAAGAAGTATCAGGAAAGGCACTTGGTTCGAGTCATCGAAATTGAGTTTCTTGACGTCTGTGAGGTTTATTTATTGTTGGAGCGAAAAATTAACTTCAATTAAATGATGTGAAAAGCAACTGGAAATCAATCACAACACAGTTGTGGACTGGAATAACTACATGCGTGAGGTTTGTGTGGATTCATTGCTTAAGCATCAACAACGGAAAATAGGAGGACCTGGTCAGATCGTTGAAGTGGATGAAAGTATGTTCACGAAACGTAAAAACAATGCGAGACGGATTTTGCCACAACAGTGGATTTTCGGTGGAGTTCGGAAGACAAACGAATGTTTCCTTGTGAAGGTGCCAAACCGATCCATGAGTACTATATTAAAAGCCATTAAGGAAAATATCGAAACAGGAACTGTAATATATTCTGATTCGTGGAAATCATACTGCGCTGAAAAACTGGAACAGGAAAGTTTCAAACATTTCAATGAGAACCACAAATATAATTTTGTCGATCCTGAAACTGGAACGCATACGCAAAAAATAGAAAGACTGTGGGGTAGCGCCAAATGGTGAAATAAGAAGCACAGAGGAATGGCACGTCATCATCTGGAAAGTTATCTCGCGGAATTTATGTGGAGAAGGGAAACGAAAGACCCTTTTGAAAAAATTTTAAACGATGTTAAAATGTTTATGCCTCCAAAGTAAAAAACTCTGGTAAAAGTTACCAGACCCGTACGCGATTGGCGCGATTTCAAATTTTGGCACCAAGCGCTCTACAGCTCTGTCGCCAACCTAAATTACGTCACTACGCGCGATAGATGTCAACCAATAACGATCGCGTTCGAACTTCAGCTTTGAAATAACGCGTTTTTTCGAATTCCAAATATTAAAAAGTTGAATATTTCATAATAATTAAATACGGTAGAAGTTTTAAAATTCTAATAAATAGAAACGAAATTTTTAAAAGTCGAGTTTAAATATACCGAGCAATGGAGCCCACCTTAAAAAAACATCAGTGAAGTGATACCTACTGCAGTGCCAACCGGGCTATAAAACTAAATTTCTAACGTTAATAAATTTCACTTTTTGTTTAAATTCGAATTTTAATATACCGAGCAATTGCACCCACCTTAAAAAAACATCAGTGTAGCGCTACCTACTGCAGTGCCAACCGGGCAATAAAACTAAATTTCGAACGTTAACAAATTTCACTTTTTGTTTAAACTCGAACGCTAAAGTGAAGAGATGGGTACGAAGGGTAAAATGCGCCAAGCAGGCGATAAAGTGGTGCGATAAGTTCGTCAAACTGGTTTAACGGTTCGGATTACGTATGTATGACCTACTTTTTGTTTATTGGGTAACGTGATCGCGTAACATGTGCGTTTTGTATGTAACCCTTGAAACTATTTTAGAATAATATTTAATAATTGAGTTTCAATATTCGAATTTTGGAGTTTGTGTGTTGCTAACGATAATTAACTATGGATGAGAATGTTTTGAACTTACGTTTTTTTATTTAGAGCGTGATGGTAGTAAGAAAGTAAGTATATGAAATTTTAAGTTGTGTGTATTGCATGTTAGTGTTAGAATGTGCCACGAACTGATATTTTTTTTATGTGGGTGCCATTGCTCGGTATATTAAAATTCCAGTTTAAGCGAAAAGTGAAATTTGTTAACGTTCGAAATTTAGTTTTACTGCCCGGTTGGCACTGCAGTAGGTAGCGCTACACTGATGTTTTTTTAAGGTGTGCGCCATTGCTCGGTATATTAAAATTCGAGTTTAAACGAAAAGTGAAATTTGTTAACGTTCGAAATTGTTTTACTGCCCGGTTGGCACTGCAGTAGGTAGCGCTACACTGATGTTTTTTTAAGGTGGGCGCCATTGCTCGGTATATTTAAAATCAAGTGATAAAAATTTCCTTTCTATTTATTCGAATTTTAAAACTTCTACAGTATTTAATTGTAATGAAATATTCAACATTTTAATATTTGGAATTCGAAAAACGCGTGATTTCAAAGCTGAAGTTCGAACGCGATCGTTATTGGTTGACATCTATCGCGCGTAGTGACGTAATTTAGGTTGGCGACAGAGCTGTAGAGCGCTTGGAGCCAAAATTTGAAATCGCGCCAATCTCGTATCCATCTGGTAACTTTTACCAACTCGAATTTTAATATACCGAGCAATAGCACCCACATTAAAGAAATTTCAGTACGCGGCACATTCTAACACTAACATGCAATACACACAACTTAAACATTCATATACTTACTTTCTTACTACCATCACGCTCTAAATTAAAAAAAAAACGTAAGTTCAATACATTCTCATCCATAGTTAATTTTCGCTAGCAACACACAAACTCCAAAATTCGAATATCGAAACTCAATTATTAAATATTATTCTATAATAGTTTCAAGGGTTACATACAAAACGCGCATGTCACGCGATCATGTTACCTAATAAACGAAAACACGTCATACATACGTAATCCGAACCGTTAAACCAGTTTGACGAACTTATCGCACCACTTTATCGCCTGCTTGGCGCATTTTACCCTCTGTACGGATGTCTTCACTTTAGCGAAAACTCTTATAGCTAACAATAAATTATATTTTTTTGTGTACACTGTGTGTTGTCAGCATTATTAAAAAATTCTTATGCCTATACGTGTGTTGTCGCCAATTGGCGACTTGATTGGCTCTTGGCGAGATTTGCGCCAGCGAAACGGAAAAGTACCAAAAATGCTAACTGCTTAAAGTAGTCTAATTTAATTTGGCATAAAATCAGATTTCACTTTACACTTCGAATATTTCTTAATAAAGTTAAATTCGCTTTTTCTTCTTTTCTTGAAATTTGGTCTTCGCCTGTTGTCGGATACCCTTTTTCACTTTTATTTTAGTAGCCATTTTACTAGCAGCAAGTTTTCTTTTATTTGTTTTCATAGGAATATTCGACTTTTTCATTCCAAGTGTTTTGCTTCCTCCTGTCTTTTGAGATTTTTTTGGTGTTTTCTCTAAAGACTTCGACATTTTTTGTTTCTTCAAGGAAACAGTGGTTTCTATTATTGGCTTTCTTTTCGTGACTCTGTTTTGAGCTTTAGTTTCGATGGTTTTTGGTACTTCTTGAGGCTTGACTGAATTACTGGAACTTGCATTTGAAGTTGAGTTATCATTTTGAAGTCCAGAACTGGGTTCTGTATTTTCTGTTAGATTTTCAGATGACATATTTTTATAGCTCACTTTTGATTTGAAATTTAAAATATTTTTATTTAATGATTTTTTAAGAAAACAGTATGTTTTTAAAAAGAAAAACGAATAGTTTCAATTTCTTAAATAATGCAAAGACAATTTAATTCTTTTTAAAATATTTAAGAAAAATAATTTCACGTTGCATAAGCTACTAATATTTTAAACTTTACCATGCTCGTTGCAAATATGATCCTATTTTTAATCAGTATATCTTGGCATTGTTATTATTTTGAATTGAAAGAGAGAGAGAAAATAAATGTTGGTATATTTATAGCAAATATTTCATTTAGTAATAAATTTCTTATCACCACACACACATATTCATTGTTTTCTTTATTTTTCATGAGCTATACGCATTTTTACGCATATGTATATTATGTTAATGGTGGTTTTACATTAATTCTCTTTTAAAGTAATTTAATGTGAGAAAATTAGATTTTTTATTCTAATGGGTCAATAATTAGTTTATCAAGTTAAATATTTTTTCAAATTTTAACTTTATAATAAAATTATGAAGCTAAAATTTAAAAAAAATTTAGTTTTTGAATTTCTTTTCTTACTTATTTGCTTTACAAATTGTTTCAAATCAGTTATTTTTAATTTCACACGTTTTCAAATGCAAAAGTTTCTTCACTGTTTGTTAATCATGAGGTATGATTTCGACATGCATACATACATTGTAATTGTTCCTTTAAAATTTACTTTGTATACAAATAACACACACACACACACACACACACACACACACACACACACACACACACACACACACACACACACACACACACACACACACACACACGCGCACGCACACACACACACGCACGCACGCACACACACACACACACACACACACTCACACACACACATATATATATATATATAGATGGATAGATATAGATAGATATACGAATATATAAAAACTAAGTCCGTAAAAATAAATTTTTGAATTTTTGTTGAATTTAATTTTATGCAATCAAATTTGCATGCATAAATCACAGACAAAAAGAATAATAAGAATAAAATAAAATGCATTTAAAAATCAATTTGATAATGAATGAGACTATCAGTGGGTTAGAAAGAATATGCTAACATTTGACTGATCTGCTTTACAAGTATTAATAATCCTGGTAAAAGTTTTCAATACGGTACCTCTTGATTCTTTTCGATTTTTTTTCACGCCAAGATGTGACACACAAAAGCTATCACCAAGATTACCAGAAATCAAAGTTTATCACCAAATGTATCGCCAAACCAAATAATACCCGATTCTACACCGAACCCATAATCCTTCAATGATTATAAAAGCATCACAATATTGTTCACATTTTTTATCATGTTCCTGATTAGTGATTATTGTAGGGTATTCCCTTTTTTAATGTGATTATTATAATAATTAATGATTTTTGTAAGTGTGTTATTAGGGCAAAAATGTTCTTCGAAAGAAATCTAAGACAGAGTTGATTTGCGTTGAGTTTTGAGGGTTTCTTGTTCTTACACCAGACGACATAATATTTTCATACTACAGAGATTTAATCATTGTCAGCTTGTATGAATCAGCGTTGACGTATATTAAATGGAATCAGATTCTTACATTATATAACATCATAAATGTTAAGATAATAATCTTAACATTTATAGAATCTCATTTTAGGTGGTTTTGACTTTAGGATGCTTCTAAGTTTCTTAGCAATTTGGCACCATATATGCTGATTTACTTCTGGTTGGCTCTCGTGTTATCAGCTTGAAACATGTTGTTCAAACATGCTTGTTTCTTCGAACATGCACAGAAGCAGCCTTGAAAAAAAAAAACCCACCGATTTTCACAAAGGGCAATCAAAAATACATTTTTTCTCTCCCATTTTTTTCAATATAGGCTTGAGACTAGTTTTGTCAAAAACATATATGTGAATTTTATATGCGCTTTTTATGAGATCCCTCCCTATTAAAGAATGTCAGTACTTTTCTATCTTGGGTAGCCATTGACAAAACCATTTTTTACAAATTACCAAGCAAAATCAAGCAATGGAATATTAATTTTTCTTCACATAAAAATCGTCTGGTTTTGAACAAATATATTGTTGTCTTCAGCAATTCTTAAATATTGATATCTATGGTCAGCAAAAAAAGGAATGGAAAAGGTAAATAAGAAATAGCAGGCAGCAAAAGTTAACATCAACAATTCAGAAAAGGGGCTGTAACGTAGCAGGCCTGCTCGTGGTGCACCCTGGTTAACACTAAATCTGCTACAGCTTTCACCGAGTTCTCCAGTAATGGCTGATTTGTGCAATGCAAAAATCCGTGCTTCTAAGGATTTGTTAACTATACTGCAGTGGAACGCTGGTGGACTTTCACAAAAAAGAACTCAACTTCTGAATGTTTTGGTGTCTCATGATATTGATGTTTTTAACATTCTTGATGCTAATTTGCCTGCCGAGACCCTGAAGCACCATCATTTTGGGTCTCATAATCTTAATATTCTTCCCAAATCCAGACAAGTTGCTAGCGGCATTCTGATCGATATTCGTCAATGCCTAACTTCCTCTTTTAGAGTTGTCACTGATCTAACTTCGTATAATGGGTGCGGAAATAGTCCGACTTAATATGTGGAGAAAGGTTAACCAATTTAAGTTCTTTGCCTGTTATAGCCCCCCTGGCAACGGCAGGCTTGATTTCAGTCTTGCGCCATGTGATAACCAAACTGTCCTATGTGGTAACGTCAACGCATAGGATAGTAACTGATTAGACTCCCAAACGATGCTTTTTGGAGTGATTATGATTTTAATTTGAATCGTAACTTGAAGACTCAGAGAGGGCTTTATTCAATGTGTCCATGCTATTGAACGATATCAAATTATTAATGATTTTCTGATTGAATTGCTTACCTTTCATTGCCTCTTCCATTACATGAATCTTGATGTAAGGTTGGATTTTACTCAGGAAATATAGGAAGTTGAATCTCGCGGGCGATTGTTGAAAATTGAAAATTATTCGGGCGATTGCTCTAGAGACAATCCCTAACCGTTATACACCTGATTGCACGTTTACACGGATGGTTCACTTTTTGGTTTTTCTCAAGGCACCGGTGCTGGCATCTTTAGTGAACTTTTCTGTTTCGTCTTCCGGCTAGTACTTTCTCGACTCACTTTGATGGTGAGAGGGAAGCTATTCCCATTGCACTTGAACAACTCTCCATACGACAAAATTCCTTTGAAGAGCCGTAATATTTTAGGACTCTATTTCTGCGCTTCAAGCTCTTTCTACTAATAAAAAGGTAAAGAACCAAAGAGTCCTAAATTGTAAGACTTTGCTCAATAGATTCCCTAATAAAGTGTCCTTCCAGTGGATTCCCTCCCCCTGTGGCATTGAGGGAAAAGAGAGAGCTAGATCGTCTCTTGCCAAGAAGGCGACCTTAATTCTGCAGAAGCCCCTTGTGAAACTGAGATTCCATTAATCTAAACTTGAAATTTCTAGAATCTATTAGTACTTTTGCCGTGATATAGGCACTTTATGAAATTATACGTGATATAGGCATCTATAGGCACTTTTGCCGTGATAATGCCTTACACCTTTTGAATGGCAAACCTTGGCTTGTACTCTTCTCTGCTCCACACACTATTCCTGACTTCCCTAGAGCGACTACAGTTGCTACATTTAGATTACTGAATGGTCACGACTGTCTCCGTGCCCATCTCTTCTGTTTTAACATTGTGGACTCCCCTGCATTTTCTCTTTGTATGTTTGGACATGTTATGACTGCTTCATAATTGGACAAGTGCTCTGCACTATCAGTTTTTTCTTGTCGTGTTGCAAGATATTGGAGAGCCTTTGTCTAATGGCCTGATAACCAAAAGACAGGCATTTGTAAATAATAAATAAATACAATTCAGATATGACGAAATTTCAAAGAGGCTCGCCCAGTAATGGAAAAAGAATTCCGTATAGAGTTACCAAGGAGTGAAGTTTCTTTATATGAAGGCGATTTTAAATTCCAAGCGTGTTGATTTTTTTAAAAATTATTTTATTGGTTTTTGTAATGCAATCTAAAAAGGAAAAGTATCAGAATGTTAATGTCATCAAAATGATTGCGCTATTCTCTATTCATAAAAAGAAAGTATATAAGAATAATCTTTTCATGTGTCACGGGCTGAAAATGGATTTATGTCTCAAAAATACAAAACTCTAACCTTGCTTTATTTTTGTGAAAACTCGAATGATAATAATAAACAGTATTTATCGCGCATACCGTCTTCAACTATCCGTCAGTGTTAAATTTGCTTCAATGTCGCAGTTTTTAACGGGACAACAGATCCTCAGAAAAGAGTCCACTTGTTTTCTCAAATATTTTATGTCACAAATAATAACACAAATGTCACAAAATTCTTAATCATTTATATTTCTTGATTCATTTATACTCCAATCATCACTACATGTAATCACACACTAATGATGATTAGAGTGTAAAATCTTACTATATAAAATATTATTTAACTATATATATATATATATATATATATATGAGCTCCAATGGCTCAGTAGCTTCACGCCGTTCCCGTAAGCTCAGCAAAGTGAAGCATCATTTGCCGCGGGCAGTGGTTGGGAGGATGACCACGGTGTACTCCTCTCCTTCACTGGGAACTCCGTGGGTTGGAGACGTGTCCACGTTAATATGTGACGTCCAAAGTCCTTCCGCTGGTGTGGCGTGGATGTGGAGAGGAGGATGCCAGTTCAGGTGTGGCCTCGTCATCTGACCGTGGTTCAAAATTACGAGGCACCTTAATAGAGCAAAGACGTACTTTCACCTTCGTGGTGCTCTGATCCAAACGAAAGACTTAATTCGCACTGCCAAAGCATGGCGAGCTTGGCTTGTCCAAGTGTCATAAGCAACAAAAATAACAACAATATATATATATATATATATATATATATATATATATATATATATATATATATATATATATATAGTATTTGTTCGCCTTCTTTAGAACCTAGACATTGAGGAAATCGGAATTAAACAGCGGTGAGAGAAAAAAAACTTTGACAAAATCGGATTCAATCTGCAAAATAAATCAGTTACTTTTCAGCCCCTATCAATAATTATGACTGTGACGGTTAAGCATTTTGCTGATATATAATGAACTCTGTAAAAAGTAACAAGTACCATTAATTTTTGTAGTTAAATGAAAAATTTCTACTATAGACATTTACAAAGAAATTTGATATAAAATGTTGCAGAGTTTTAATTTTTAAACCTTTCTCTTCACATTTATGGTTTTGTAAGCATATGAATTTTTATACTGTCCATTCAAAGGTCAAGGAACTTGAAAATTTTTTTCGTCATCGTCATTTTTTATATAAGCTTGTTGAATTGAAAATATCATTTGAGGGAATAAAACTGAAAATAGAAAATATTACTTACGATAAAATTCTCTTGTTGGAATTTGGATTATATATATATATATATATATATATATATATATATATATATATATATATATATATATATATATATATATATATATATATATATATATATATATACATATACATATATACGCTAGTAAATATTTTAATTGTTTACATACAGTGCAAATTTGGGATGCTAGTATAATATTATGAAAAACAAAGTATAAAAATAGCCTATATTTTACAATTTTATAAATGAAATTTTTTATGAAAATTTTACAATTTTTTTACTTTTGTTGAATTTTGTTTTAAAAATAACTTTTGTAATAGCTTTTGTAAATTCAATTCACAAAAATTATTTTAACTATTCATAATAAAAGAAATTTTGATTGGAGCGGGATTGTGTGACCTGTATGAAAGATTAATTACTGAATGCCTTAGATTTTCAAACATGCAAAACCCCTTTTTGAACATCAAAGGAAAGTGTTTGTGGGCGTTGTACTTGAGAAAGAGTGTTCCTTTGAATATGTTTAAGGATAAAATCAGTACTTATTTTCTGATGCTTTATTTTCAATTCAGCGAACGTGCATGGTGAGAAAAGATGCAGCTTTGCAAAACGTTGTAGTCTTTAATTAAAGCTGAACACTTTGACGGGGACAGTATTGTTGTGAAAGAATGTACAACCCTTTCCACATCCAGCCTTGGATAATTTCTTGCTCTTGTTAATTTCAAATTCTATTCATATATGTGTAGATAATAATAAGAAGTAAGTCACCTTTAGATAAATATTTTATGATTTGCTTTTATAAGCTCTTGGATCAAGAAATGTAGCAGGCATGAAAGGTTATTTCATGAAGTCCTGGAATAAAATCTAGAATTGTAAAAAAGTCATCTTTATTATTTTCTTCAGTTTTGTTTATTATACAAATCTTACAATAAGTTACACGCATTTCGGTTTATCGGCGTATAAGAACATTCCTCACAGGGTAGTTTTGCGTAAAGGGCATGAAAGAATCTAAGTATATCTTCTTCTTCTTAGAGTTGGGTTTGTATGTCATTGGGCACCTCTGCATTTATCAGCATTTTGTATTATTAACTCCTAACCTAATGTTTCCTAGTTCCAGTTGCTCGGGTCACCCACTTTATTGATCGAATCCGATAACCCTTTAATGGAGTCTAGGCGTAACTCTCTAATATGGATGATGCCTAAAGAAGTAAATCTAGGGAAGGCAAGAGCCTCGCATTCGTAATCTAAGTATATACATTAGGTCTCTAATTATCCGATTTTCGTATTTCCGAACCACTTTCAAAATTTCAGAAATATAAATTAAAGTGAAGAAGGGACCTAAAATGATAAAAAGAAAAATTCTTAAGAAAGGGAAAGGTAAGAGAAGGGAGAAGATGCGAATCAAAGGGAGGAAGAGAGAGAGAGAGAGAGAGAGACGTGTCATTTTTGAGGAATTCAGAAATATTCTTTTCATATGTATTCTATACAATGAAAATTCCTGGTTGTTCAGAAGTCATTGCGGAAAATATAGGAGAATTATGTATTGTATTTCAAATTGCGAATGATGGTCAACTTATTGAAAGTATCGAGGAAGAAGAACTTAAGTTGAAGCAGACACGGGACCATCGTCTTGAGAATATTTGCCCGTTTTGAAACTGCTTTGAAGTGGGTGGAGCTTCAACCCAAGTGTGGCCACATGCAAATTCACTCAGTGAAGTGGACGCGCGATTTGGCTGCCTGAAAAAGGATGAAGGCAGTGAAACAACTAACTGTGGTGAATACGTTTAGCAAGCATTGACTTTTACTTACAGCACTGTACATGCATACTCTATTAATATACAACAATTGTAAATAGTTTAACATGTAGAAATGTTATCTATCATTTAAATTATTAAATTTTTTTTAAAAAATATGTAGTTTTCTTACATTTTCAACATACCATAATTAATTAAAACAACAAAAAGCAAAAAATGGATTATAACTTAATAAAAGTGATAAATCTTTTTGTTAATCAAAATTTGAGGGAAGTTGTCATTAAGGTTCTGTTTTACAGACAAAAAGATAAATCTTCATTTCTGAGGAATTGAAAACATTTGGGACATGAGTTTAGAGTCAAAATATATCATATTGGTATCAAGAAATTTAGAAAAGTTATATTTGGAAATGGAATATGTTATAATTTCCCTAAAATAGGTTGACATTTCATTGCAATACAAGGAATTTCCAAACATCAAGAATTAGCATATCAACAACACAATATTTAGATAAGGTATGCGTTATGAACCTCCCAAAAATTCTTTTAAATTATTTTGGCACTTCTTTGAAATATAAGAATTATCAAATACACATAGTTTCAATGTCTAACAATTCAAAATTATTGATTTTGTTCCGAAAAACACTTTTGATTTTTTTATATTAAAAATAGTTTAAAGGACCAGGTTGAGTAATCTTTTAAATTATTTAAAATATTTTTTTATTCATTCAAACTTTCATAATACGATTAAAACACAAATTTTTTCATATTCTAATTGGTTAAAATTCAAATTAAAAATAGGAAATAAATTTGCTAAATATGGTTCATAATTTCTGACATTTGAAAATACTGGACAGATGCATTGTTCATAATGCAACAGAATATTGTTGCCATAATCTTACATAAATACAACATAGCTTAAAACATTTATTTAAGAGAATTATTAAAGGTTTCCATATTAAATAATTTTTAAGGCAATTAAAATGTGAAATCGAATTTAAGGTTACATTTTCAAAAAAAAACTTTTAAATATTTTAAACTGCTTATATGAAGGTTATCCAATATAACTTAGAAATGTGAAAGTGAAAATTTGACATTTAAATGTAGCTAAATATTGATTATATCTTGTTAATTTGCTAATCTAAATAATTTGTATCTCTCTTGGAGATGCGTCCAAGGAACACCAAAGGTTTCTTCTTTTGTATATACCCTGTACTTGCAAATTTGTGTAAGTTGAATGAAGAATATGACGTTTGTTCAAGTTATATATGCGCTTATTTTTATTATTATTATAGATTTGTAGAAGCCGTTATGCATTATGCTGATCTTCCTCACTGGAAAGAGCATGAATTGGGGATTTTATTTTAGAAACTGCCGCCCAACTTGTCTAGTGGTCAACGTGTCTGACTGCGGATAGGAAGGTCCTGGGTTCAAATCCCGGTTCGGGCATGGATGTACTTTCTCTCTATCTATCCTGTCTTTGTCCTTTCCTTGTATGAATGTGGAGTGAATGGTTGTCTACCCTATAAACATATACCTATGGCATGTGTGTACTGAGGAAGTCGGACTCCACACCAAAATATGGTTCAGTTGGAAAAGTGGAGCAGCGCATCCCATATTGCCAGCCTGGCTGGCACACGACAACAACAACACAACATTTTAGAAACTGGACAGCAAAGTCATAGATATTTGTTCTATTTTCTGATGAATCTAAGTTTACTTTACAAAGAAATATTATTATGATTTATGCACATTGTCTTTGTGTTTCAAAAAGAATGATTATATTTATTTATAAAAGAAATATATTTAACATTGTCTCTCTAATAATGTTCTTCAATAGAACAAATATCTTGAGGATAGGGCAATGTATTGTAAATGCTTTCACATGAAATATTTAAATGCTGAGAAGAACAGTGAAGACATACCGAAAATAATATTATGTTCGTATACTGTCGCAATTGTTGATAATTATAATTTGTCAATAAATTGTGCTCATTACTATACTGATCCTGATCATTTTTTGAGTAAGTAATTGAAGATGAAACTATGTTCTAAACGCTAAATTCCGTTTCGCCGGCGCAAGCGATAAAGTTGCCAAAAATGATATAACCGGCGCTATAGGGAATATCTCCGCTGGTAAACTTTTACTGGTACGTTTCCAAATCATATGACGGCCTTTTATTGTCAACGACTTTATTTCGACTCTTTTTTTCCATTTTATTAATTTATGCTATGTATGCTATACATACAAATTTAATAATTTCATAAAATCTCTCTAGAAAAAATCGGATTTTAAAAATATATCTTAAAAAATAATAATCGTAACAAAAATTCACACAAAAAAATATTGAAAATATAATAAAGATTTTGAAATAGGCATCACCCGATAAATTGTAATCTAATATAATAAGTAAATAAATTGAGGCTCTGGCACCCATCATTCCACGCATAGCGTGAGTACAAGAACAACAATTAAATTTATAAATTAAAAAATTTTTATGTAAATTATTATTTAAAAATTTTTATGTGTATACTGTGTGTTGTCGCCAATTGGCGACTTAATTTTCGCTTGGCGAGATTTGCGCCGGCGAAACGGAAAAGTACCGTCAAGCCTTATGTTGCAGCCACTTTTGTTCAACGAAAAATGGTCCTCGCCCTTGTGCTTTTCACGTGCGTGTCCCTTTGATTGGGAATTTTTAGGAATTTTAGTTTCTTCATTCATTGTTAAACACAAATATAATCCATTGCTTGTAAAACTCCTCTTATATGGCAAAGAAACGGATGCAGAGAGGGCATACAGCAGCTTTTAAATTCCAATATGACCAACGTATTATCAGGACCTTAATTAAAATGAGCGAGCAATTGTTTTATAAAATAAAAGGTTCGTTTCGTTTATCACATTATGATCATTTTTTGCACATGTGGTTAACATACTTATTTTTTAGGCCATCCTTAATTTTCAAGTTCTTGCTGAAATTTCTGAAAACCCCAGTCACAAATATACCCATATTTCCAAACAAAAATATTTTGTCTACCACCATTTCACTGAGGAATATATTTGTAATTAAAATTTGTTTTAAAATGTACTGTTGATAAAACCATAATTTTCAGAATTTTTGCCATTTATCATTGAAACTATAATTAAAGCAACAAATCACAACATCAAATTGAAATACCACAGAGTCATACAATATCATATCTACCTCTGTTAATCTCATAAATTTAATAAAACTTTATATTGATCTTATCGAAAACGTTGATTCCAAAATTTTTATATTTAAAGGTGATTGATCTCTTCCGATTTCGATGAAAGTATATTGAAACTAGAATCAATAGTGACAGTTACTTTAACATTAATACGTCGACAGAAGGTAATATGAATTTAAATTACCATAATCCTGTGCATTTTATACTTATTTCAGGCAACTTAATTATTAAAGTAATCTTATTGCACTGCAAATCTGATGAGAAAAAGCTTTTCGCGTTTCCATCTTTTCAACGAAAATTAAAATGCAGTTAATATCTTTTATCTAATATAAATTCGGTAAAACTAATCTGTGACTTAGAAAACTCATCGGGTTCCACCAATAGTTATATCGGGTAAATATTCATGTTGTTTGAATGATGTTTCTGCTGCTGCTGTTGCTAATCTCCGTATCCAGCTACTGCTAGACAATATCTACCACTTATTCACCCTCAAAAAGTAAGACTTGCATAAGT
Source organism: Latrodectus hesperus (assembly GCA_037975125.1). Taxonomy (NCBI): domain Eukaryota; kingdom Metazoa; phylum Arthropoda; class Arachnida; order Araneae; family Theridiidae; genus Latrodectus; species Latrodectus hesperus. The sequence continues at coordinate 31,499,956 of CM075852.1, read as the reverse complement.
AAATCTAATAGATCGTCGTAGGACAAACCAAGACACCTAAGGATATGAAACGGAAAATCTGCTACTGGTTATATTTTCGACAAATCAAATTAATTCCTTTCTCTCTTTCTTTCTGATGCTTTTGCAATTGATAGAGTACATCATAATAGAGTATATCATTCGAAATACATTTTAAGCAGATCGTAAATATAGATTATTATAAATATATAAAATGTTTCACTATTTTTTCAAGAAAAGGGTGACAAAATCATTAATATATTTCATTAGTTTTTACCACAGTCATGAATCTTTGTTTTAAAGAAATCTCTCTTTAGAGAGATATGTACGTTCGACATAATTTGATACATTTTAGCGCAATTCAATTTATTTAATTTGGAAACATTGTTTTTGGATCATATTGAATATAAATTTTCAATTTTTATTTTGTTGTAGATTTATTATTTTGATTATTTCCTTACATCCTGAACTGATTTCACTTTGCACATTTCTAATCTCTTTTTTAAGTTCATATAAAATTTAAGAAATTGCATTAACTAAAATTATCAAGGACTTGTATTTTAAGTATTCATTTTAATTTGAAAAACGAAAATAAAAATAATTCATAATTTTAAATTTAAATTTCAGAAATAGAAACATGAATGTTTCAGGAAAAATTTTACTTTTACTAAAATTACATTTAAGACATTTCTTGTATCTTATGAGAATATTCGCAAACATAAAAATGAGTAACCTTCACATTATGATAACTAACTAATATCGGGAAACCAAATTATTAGTCTAAATAATGAAACCTAATTAGGAACAGAAAAAGAATATTAATATTTTTCTAATAATGATATTAATATTTTAAAACTTTAATAATTAAATTTCTCTTACATTTAGTTATAATTTTTTTAAAAATATTTATAAATATTTGTGGAGTTTCTGTAAGTATAGTTTTGTATAATACATTTCATTAACCATAAGCATCAATTTTTATAAATATATTAGTTACAAACATTTCTTATTTCTTTTTCAAGAATATTATTTAATTTAATTTCATTAAAAGGGAAATTAAGATAAAAAAATGAGGAATTCTCAGTAATAAATATATTAGTTAAATAAAATTAAAATGTACAGAGCAAATACAAAAGTAATGATTAATAAATGGGGAGTGTACATTTGAATGTCGAAATACTGAATTTGATTATTTTAATAAAAGTACATTTATTTTGTTCCTCACGTATTTTAAATTCCTAAAAATTTAAATATAGAATTTTTATTGGATTCATATCTAATTACTATTTATATCTATCTATCTGTATATATATATATATACATACATATATATATATATATATATATATATATATATATATATATATTTTATATAATATATTATTTTTTTACTATATATATATAGTAAAAAAATAAACCTAAGATCATTATAAGCACCTTTAGAAAAAGTACTGATACCTAAAGACATCGAAAAAAATAAATTTCACGCACCACTTGATACTTCTTTTGCCATCATTTTTGGTTGATTTAAACTTAATCAAGTGGAAATCAACAAAAAACCCTTTTTTAATGATAGAAATAACTGAGAGAGAAATAGAAAAATATATCTCTATTTGAGCGTTAGTTTCTACAACACTTAGTTTTTACTTTGGAGCCTTTTTTTTGTCTTAAAGCAGAATTTTTCGCTCTTTCATAAACGACGGAATTTAAAAGAGGATGAAAAAACACCTTATTTTATCTGAATAAACTATTTTATGGAATTCTTATTTTCTCAATAAATAATAACTATTTAATATGTAATATACTAAGACAAGATTCCCTTATAACATTTTCATTATATGGATTAAAATTTAAAAAGTTTTTTTATGCACTTGATAACTACTTGAAAGAGAGATATTTATCTTTAAGTGATTTTTTTATTTCTAATGTACACCAATATTTACCATAAAAATGATAAGAAATATTTCTTTATTTTATGAAGCAAAATGTTTTTCAGCAATGTTTACATAATAACAATTTTTATATGAGTCATAGTCACGAAAAAATTCCAAAATTCTAACAAGAAATTTATACGGAATTTCCCTCTAGAAAGAAAGAGAATTTATTTTTATTATTTATATGAAACTTTTGTAATATTTTATTTCATGTATAAAACTGTCTTAAATGGATTCCTTTTGTTAACGACAAAAATTTATAAGTATCAGCCATCTACGTAGATAAGTGTTTCGTTTAAACTATACTTGAGGGTGCCCCTTGAATTCTCTCCAAGTTTATCGCCAAGCTGGGCGATGTTGTTCTATTTATGGTAAACTATTTAAGTTCTATTTATGGTTATTAAACGTTATTCTGAAATCCATTCACGCTTCTGATTGGTTTTCTTCTCAGAATAAATTTAAGCAATATCTAATAGTGCTATTAGAGAATTCTGTGTACCTCAAAGTGAGGATATTCCAGCAAAATAAAGTGAGAACATTTTTTTCTTTTTTTTTATGTGCTTACTGCATTATTTTTGAAATTTCATTGTGTTTTGGCCGCCATTACTGTTTGCTCAGCATTCCGCGCAAACAGGATTGACGCCAAACAAAAATCGCCAATCTCGCCAAGGGGCACCCTCAAATATATTTTTACCTAGTGTTTCTTACTTATTTTCATTTTCATTAAAAGCTTAATATTTCTAAAGTACCATAATATTAGAAAGTTATAAATTCATTGTATTTATTAAATAATAGTCTGCTTTTCCAATATTGATTCAACATGGTTTGTTCATTGTCATGCATTGAAGAGTTTTGTGGGGAATTTTAAGATGTCTTTTAGAAAACTGAATTATATTCTATTTTATTGTAGGAAACAAGATGAATGCAAACATTTGTTGTGAGAAGCAATAAACAAATAAAGCAAACGCTGTTCCGTTTTATCCTTGGTGAAATATGAAAAATGATTTCCCAATGGTACTTCTTTGAGAAAATCCTATTACATTCGCAATCGAAATGGAAACAAAACGAATTCGAAGAAGTATAAATATAGCTTACAATATAAAATGCATGTGTTTTTATAATAAAACAGTTATATTACTGTAATTTATATTAATTTAAAACATCTTGCCTTTTATACTTTTATTTGAAATAATTATTTAATTCCTTTAATTTCGAAAAATCGTGGTCTGTATATTTATTATGCAAACATTATTACTAAGCTTAATATTTGAAATCCTTTTAAAAGTACGCATAATTTGATTTGGGGAATTGAAAAAATATTTCCCAGAAATTGAAAGATATATTTTATTACTAAATTGTTGCTTTAGGAATTGAGAAAATTTAATTAAACTTATCATTTTCTCTTTCTTGTAAACACTGCATATATTTCCTATTTGGATTTGACTTTACTTTCCTTTAAATTATTTTTCCTTAATTTATTAAATTAAACCCTTTAAGGAGGAAGGTCTGCTTTTTGAAATATTGTTAATTAATTTGCGTACATAAATCAGTTTATGAGTTGGCTTATTAATTTTTCATTTAAAGAATTAATTTCATGTAAAATATAGAATTATATTTATTCTGGAACTAATTAGCGCAGAAATGAATTCAGGGTTTTAATTAGGAATTCTGTTTAAATATTAGAAATAAATATTACTTAGAATTCTCTAAACGTAAGGATGTTTTGAATAACTTCACAATTTTGACAACTTATTATTTTATTAATGAATTTATGCATTAAATTGAATATCAATGATATCAGCACAATTTCTTTTCAAAGCAGATTGTATTAAAAAAGTAATAATTGAAATTGATATGCTTCAGATATTTAAATTGTTTTTAGAATAAGTACACTTAATAGCATAAAAATTAATTTAGCTTTGGAATTATATGTTAACGTTAAAAAACTGTTAAAGATAAAATATTTTGTATGAATGAAGCCACATCTAGGATAGTGAAAAAAAGTGATAAAACTATATGAAGATAAAATTTCGGCAATGTTTAAATCATTCTTAATTCAATCTCGTTTGTATCTTATTAATAGAAATTCATTTCTATAATTATAAATCTACATTAAAATCATTATGTAAATTTAAATTATTACATCCAATATGATTAATGGTCATGTTTGATTTTCTGTATAATTTCAAAACATATAGTTCAGATAAAATGTTTAAGCAAAAACTGTATAGGATTGCATTAACTCATTTAGAATGGGAAAAAAAACTTTATTATAAACATCTATTTTGTAAGAAAGTTTTGTAAAATTTTTATAAGTTAAGCAGGAAACACTCTGGGGTTAGAACGATTCTTTTATTTTCATTCTGGATATTCTTGATCTTCTCCTGGATAGAAGTTACCAAAAAAAGTAGGGGAATTTAGTGAATATTCCCGACATTATATAAACGGTGACTAATTAGCATTATATTGTCAAAATTCAATGCTTGCAATGAGCCCACAAAAAAAAACGGAATAAAACGCTTATCTAAGTTAATGCGATAATGTATTTTTATCAGGGATGATACCATGCAGTAATGAGAACAATTCAATATGCACAGTCCAGTCACATTAATGTGACCGCCTGACTAAAGCCAGGATAACCATCTTTCGCAAAGTGGACTGCTGCGAGATGTACCTAAAGAGTTACTTAGGTTCCTGAAGGTGTTCATTGGAATACTGAGCCATTATCACTCCAGTACTTTGGCCAGCTACGCTAAATTAAGAGGGTGAGGATCCATACCTTGAACCAGCCAATTTGTATGGTCTCTCAGATTCATGATTGAATTTAAATCAGGTGAGTTTGCTGTCCAGGTGAGAAATGTAAATTCATTCTGGTGCGCTTCAATCCACGCACATACACTGCCGGCTCTAAGATAAGTCGGATTGTTTTGATGGTAGATGCTATTATCCTGAGGAAAAACAATACGCATAAAGAGGGGACATGGTCCGCAAAGACAAATAAGTTTTTATATTCATCCATCTTCTTTCCACAATGATGAGTTAACACAGGGAATGTCAGGAAAATATTCCCCAAACCTTAATACACCCGCCTCTAGTTTAAAACCATTCCGGCAATGTTTGCAAGTTGTTTGCTTTCAGAGGTTTCACGTCATATACGTCAACGCCCATCTGTCCTAAGAAGCATGAAACGTGATGGATCGGAAAACGCTATCTGTCACCACTCATCACTGGGCGTCCACTTGCAATACTCGTGTGCAAATTACAGTCTACTTTTTCTCATCGCAATCCTTATCATTGCTCTGTCTTCAGAAATGAATTGATAGCAATAGACCTGGGACTAGAAGCTACTTTTTCTGAGGAGGATTATGGTGACCGATGGATCTTGTCAGACAGCCGTAGTTTTCTCTACCATCTTAGTAATTGACTTCTTGTAGGCGACAAGATTAGAAACTCCATACTACTTAAATTAAAGCTCACATTTCACTTAAACATGATGTTCATTTGCAATGGATACCTTCACATGTGAATCTCCAAGGGAATGAAATGGCAGATAATTTTGCTAAAGAGGGTTGCAGGATTTCAGCAACTTCCCTCTTCCACACTCACCTTTAGGGAGTTATACTCCCGGGAAAAATCTAAAATCTCGGAGGAGTGGAAAACACCCGCTATCCATGATTGGTACAAGGGATGAAAACCGGGTTTGTCCCTTGACCTCGCTTGTGACAGACGTACCCGAACTACTGTCTCAAGATTTGCTAGTGGTCACATCAAGTGCCTCACTTACAACGAGGGCAGGAAAAACTTCGTCACCTGCACCAAGTGCCAAAGTCCTCAGGTCTCTCTTGAGCACCTTTTGGATTGCATGGGTCTCTCTAAGGAGGATATCTTTAGCAATCTTCTCCTAGTCTTTGATTTCCTTACAATCAATGGCTCGTGAATCTTGTCTGACTCCGTCAGACAGTGAGGATAAGAAACAATAACAACAACAAATTACAGTCTTCCTCACAGACGTACAGCAGTCAGCATAGGTGCATGAACCAGGCGTCTGCTTTGGAGGCCCAAACATAGCAATATTTACTGAACAGTAGTTTGGGAGATACTGATGGTAACCCCTTGGTTCACGTGAGCTCCCAATTACTCAAGGGTAGCACGTCTATTCGCACAAATACATCTCCGAAGTCGTCTTTCATCTTTGTCACCCATGGTTTATGGTGCACCACATTTGTCAGACTGCTGATTTTAGACAGTCCCGTTTTTCCATGCACGGTATACTTTTACCAAGGCGGCACGAGAAGAGTTCACAAACTATGTCATTTACAAAATGCTTCTCCCCTAGCTCGAAAGCTAAAGATCATGTTTTTTATAATCATTTTTTATAATTCGAATAAATCGTTACCTTTTTTGCATTACGCCAATGATTGCAATTCTTTCTGAAGCCCTCACTCACCCTTTATATAGGATCAACTGCACTGCGCTGCCCTCTGCTTTCTGCGATTGGTTATTTAACATGGACATTTAAGTACGTCTTGACGACATTAATATGACCGTAGAATGTATGTGAATGGTTCTCCGATCATAATATCACATCAACACTAGGAAGTGCAGCGTGTTGATATGCAGGTTCATTATTTCATATGCTTTTCACTACATATTGTTCCAGCCGTCTACATCTATAAAGTTAAATCTCAATTTCTCTCTTCAAGAGCTATTGTTCTAAATTTTGAGAATAGATAAAGGTGCAAGAACGACGTAACCCGTTAATTTCATATTGTACTATCCGAGGTCCCTTTAGCATCGCTGTCTGTTTGCTGATGTATAAACAATATTCACTTCTCTTGCAGTGACACTGAATCTCGTTTGTAGTATTAACAGAGGGGCTTTATAATTCAGGTTTCTGTTTTTATTGGAAGTAAATAGTTTTATGTGTGGTGCAATAGTTTAAACGTTGTTACGCATAAGCGTAAAATTGACTGGTTACCTATTGTACTATATCCATCTGTCTACTCTTACTATATAATCTAATTGCACTAAAGTCATCCATATGTTTCTTTGCATAACAATTGCATCAAATATGAAATTTTTGTAATCAAGAATTTTTAATTTACTCCTTTAGTACAATGGTGCTTTGAAACTAAGTCTTTATACTACTTTTGAAGTTGAAAATTGATGCACCAAATTCAATCTATTTAGACTTCCATATTTGACAATACATTCATCCTTTGAGTCATTTTGTTTTTGACAATGTTTTTGACTAAGATTGATTCTATCCTAAGAATCATCGTACCTTACCTTGTTTTGTGTTATGCAACAATTTTTATGTCATTTAGATAATGTCAGACACATATAATTCAATCATTTTTCATGGAAAGTAAAAACGAAAGCAACTTTTAGTTTCCAAAAACTAACAGTAATTTCATAGGGTGATATTTCATTAAATGTTTATCAATCTGTAAGTGCCTTATTTAGGGATTATAAAGATATATTATAATATTATATATATATATATATATATATATATATATATATATATATATATATATATATATATATATATATATGAATAGTGTTTGCAGCTTGATCTGATAATTTTTCATATTCCTCTTAATTTATTCAAACATTTGAATGCAAGTTAGTGAGCATTTTTTATTTTCTAAAAGTAGTGAGGCATTATTTTGACAGAATATGCCTGTTTTTAGTTTCGTATACATATAAAAACAAATGCAATTTTTATGATAGTTTAAAAAGATTTATGATCAAAACGGTGTTTATGGATTAAATATATTGCTATATGTAGAATATAGCAGGATTGAACGAACTATAATTACAAAACATCGAAGTAATAATTTAGAGTTAAATTTGCATATATTTGCAATAAATTTCGTGTCTTTATAAGATGTTTGTCAGAAACTAAAATTTTCTTAATGCATGACATTATGCAAAGCTGTCATTTAGAAAGAAAATGTCTTGCTACTAAAAATGAAATTGTAAAATCAATCTAAAAGGAGAAGTTTGATGAATATTTTACGCAGTTAAACTAGTATATTATTTGGAATTATTAATCTTAAACGCTTGCAAAATAGACAGAAAATAGCAAATTATCTATTTAAAATTTAAAAAATTCGATGAGAAGGACTTTTATTTGAATCTCATACGAATGAAGAGACTTGAATCGAATTCACTTTCTCTTTTCATCTCATTCTTTCATAATTTTCCATTCAATTTCAGTCTTGATCGTAAAAAAATAAACCTACAGGGATATTTCCCACTTCAGATCCCATCCCGGACGCATTACATTTAACTTCCCTTTAACCTCAATTCTCCCGAATCCCGCGCTGAATTAAGATTTACTCGCGTATGAATATTTCATCCTGGCTGAAGAAAGGAGTTTCACAAGGAGTATCTCCGAGATCTTTAGAAAATGAAAGAACGTGACTACTTCTGGAGCGACAAGAACTCAGAAGATGCAAAGGGGTAGGACGGGTGGAAGGGTCCAGGGGACTGATGTTCTCTTGATCGGCCCCTCCAAACTCGATACAATGGATGTTTAACTGCCTGGGGAATATAAGCGATGGAGTTTTCTGATGACAGAGCACTTCACGCTGTGCTCTTGGATCACGTATATCAACCGCAGCAATCCGCCTCACGTTTCATTTTTCTCAACCATGAATCGATCGTCGTCGTATCTACGTTTACAACAGCGTTTTGGTTCTTTGTTTGAAAGCGAGTGTCAAATATTAGAAAAGTGTTAAATGCTGCTCTTGTTTACAAAGCATTCGATAAATGATAGTTATAAATTAACTAAAAATAACTTCCTTTTCAAAATAGAGTGAGTTTATATATAAAATAATGAAGAAAAACTATTATATAAACTAATGAAAAATTATTTAATATTGGTGAAAAGTTTGAGCCAATGCCTGTAACTTAAAGAATAAAAAACTAATATTATATATATATATATATATATATATATATATATATATATATATATATATATATATATATATATATATATATATATAATATAATATAATATATTCCACCCACCCTGTGTAGGTAGTCAGCGTGCCCGATACCGAACAGGGAGATCCTGGGTTTGAATCCCGGTTCGGGCATGGGTGTACTCTCTCACTCACTCTCTCTCTCATGTATTTGTCCTTTCCTTGTATGAATGGGTCGTGAATGGTTGCCCACCCTATAAAGGGGCTACCCTATGGCATGTGTGTACTGAGGAAGTCGGACTTCACACCAAATATGGTTCAGCTGGAAAAGTGGAACAGCGCACCCCATATTTCTAGCCTAGCTGACACAAGACAGCAACAACAAATATATTAATGTTAATGTATATAATAACAAGAATGAATAAAAAAAATGTGTAGGAAGGATCACGGTTTTCAAGACTCACATTTTTTGGTTCATTTATGTTCATAAAGGTTCGCATTTTATATTCATTTTTGAATAAAAATTTCTCATTTAAGGGAAGATAAAAATAAAAAATACAGAGGGTATTAACACATTTTTAGAATGATTTCGATTAAGGATTTTAAAAAAGTAAATGTTTTGAAATAAAATTTTTTGGCAACATCTTATTATTTGAAATGAAAAATATAGACTGCTACTTTTAAATTTATTGTTCTTTCAAAATGTAGCATGTAAACAAGCTGTGGATTGAGGGATATGTTTTTGCGCTTTCCGAAGAGAAATACTCCTATTCCATGATTCAAAAACGTTGTGAATTGCATGGTATTAAAATTTTTAAGTGCAAAATAAAAAACATTATTAATCAGACAGGTAAAAAAGTCAATCATTATTTCTACATGGAAAGAAGACTCCAAATGAATATCCGAAAAAAGTACGTAATGTTTCAAATGTTCCTAAAGTGAAATCGCTGGTAAAAAGAGAAAATCCATCAACACAGAAATCAATTGCAAAGTCTTTAGATACATCTGTATCAACAATAAATGAAATAATAAATCAAGATTTACAACTTAAAAAAGCTAAAAAACATAATGTTCACCAGCTTTTGCCGAAACATGTGGCTCAACGTAAAATATTTTGTAGAATCCTGTATGAAAACCATTTAGCAGGAGATAAATGGAAATACATTGTGACCCTTGATAAAGCATGGGTTTACCTAAATGACTGCAACAAAAAAAGGTCGATTTACTATAGGAAACGTGGAGAAAAAATGTACAAACCTGGATCCGTCAATGTAAAGGAAGTTTCAGTAACGGGCTTATGATGGTCGCAGGTTTCTCCTACTATGGGAAATTAAAAATAAAAAGAGTAGAAAAAATGTTAAAATCAACTCATCATACCATCAGGAGGTTTTACGTCCAATATTTACAGAAGAAATTCCACTTCTTTATCCCAAAGTCTTTCTAAGAGCGAAACATCAACAAGACAAAGCTACAAGTCCTACTTCGAGTACTACCACTACATTCCTAGAAAAAATGAAGACTAATACAGGTATTACATATATACCTTTTCAACATATTCCTGTGAAGTCCCCTGACGTTTCACCTATGGACTATTGAGCCTTTGGTCTGTTAAAAAGAGCTCTTTCTAAACGCAAACTCACCACGATGGATGGACTCTGGAAAGTAGTGGAAGAGGAATGGAAAACAATATCCCTGGAAATTTTACGAAAAGCTCTTATATCATGGAAATCACGATGCAGACTTATAGTCCAGAAAAAAAAGCTATCAGATCAAACATTTAAAATAATAGTCTTTACATTTTAAACATTAATTAAACGTCCCCAAAATCGTTCTAAAAATGTGTTAATACCCTCTGTAAATGATAAAATTTTATGCCCTCGTTAAATTATTTTTAAATTTCGTCATTGAATTAGCACCTTTCATTGATTTTGATACACTTTTTTATTTATTTATGATTAAATTTCATATCATTCGCTATTTTAATAATGTCAGCAAATCTATATGTAAGTAATATTACGACATAGTATTATACATGATTGTTATGAATTATATTTTGAAAGGGAAGAACATATTTCGTACATTTAAATGAGTTAACATTTAATAATTATATAAAAAATTATAGCTTTATGATAACCGAAAAATTAGTTTCCACCATTACGAAAATTATTTTAATACAATCATAAATCCGGACTATAAGCTTATTTATATTAACATTTCTTGTTCATGCAAATACTTCTTTATATTAACATAACTTGTTCATACAAATTAGCCTTATGAGCTTGATTTCTTCAAGTTGATAAGTTGATCATTTTCTGATTTTTTCCTTACAAGTTCCTTGTTATCTTATCTTTTTTGTAAATAAATATCATCAATATATTGAAATGCTTAAATTCGCTGTAATATTTTCAGTTATATGTCATTTATTTTATGTAGATTAGGTGTTTCATAATGAATGAAAATTGAAACGGAAGAAATCCAATTAGATAAATCAAATATATTAGGACGGGAAGAAAGGATTTAAAAAATATTAGAGTTTATTCCTATACACCTACCATTATACTCGGCAAATTTAAGAATTTATTCTGGATATCTTTCCTATAAAAAGGTTTAAATCCTTATTTATATTATGAAATATTTTTATGAAAAATGTTTCCTTGTGTTTCATCACAATATACTCTATTACATGAATTCTTTCAATAGTTAACAAACTAAGATTTTTATTTTCTCCGATAACCCATGCTGATAGATGCGTTACTCATCCCGAATCAATTAAAAACTTCAATAACGCTCCCATGAAAGGCTCAATTTGCAAACTCCGGCCGTTTCTACCATCTGCGTGGTCATTTCAACATCTTTTCACTTCTAGGATTTATGACGAACGTTAAAAATAATTACCCATCAGGCAGAAGACGACAATCGATATTTCGCGAGCTTCTGCATCGGTATATCGGTTTCTGTTCTGATGGATCCTTCTTTGTAATCGATAAATTTCCCATTCGCACGTCCGAACTCCCTTAAAGTGGAGCTCAAGGGACCCTCCATTAAACTCCTCTGACAGTAATTGCCTTTCTTAAATCTGATTTATATGTTTTCTTAGAAGGATTGTTTCCCTTATAGCAAGAGATTTGGAAACTTTGATAGAAAAAAAGGATAGTTGCACGATCATCAAAACGGAATTTATTACCTTGTTGATCTTATCGTCTCCCTATTTGTGTAGAGAGTTTGTTCTGTACTGAAGATTTTTCGCATTTCAAATAAGAATTTTATTTGAAGTTCATTTTCAAAAACCAGAACTGTGAATTTAAAGTTTATATAGGAAATATGAGAGAAACTTTTTCGATACTCAGTGTAACAAAGTATACTTTGAAATTTAAATATAGTAAACTTTCAGTTTGATTTAAAGATAAATTATAGTATTACTAATTGATTAAAACTTAATTTTGTATATTTGTAGTCAAAAATAGGTCTTCATATCATTAGTCGCTCAACTCATAAACTAAAATATTTTGTAATATATATATATATATATATATATATATATATATATATATATATATATATATATATATATATATATATATATATATATATATATATATATATATATATGTAAATTGTGTGTGCCATCAGTGTAAATGAAAAATATCATAAATAAATATCGAATATTATACTTTTATGGTTTGTGACGCATGATCAAAAACTCTTAGAAAACATTTTAAAGGGTAGAAATCCTCATTTATTGTAAATATGGATAAATGCAAATGGAAACTGGAAAAGAAGCAGAAAAACTTCAACTGCTCAACCGCATGCAATTTATATTACTCACTATAATTTGCTTCCAGGTATAACAAAAATGTTTTTCCCAAATCTTACATATTTAATGTCTCTGCATTTCTCTAACGAATTATATCTTATTAAGATGGAATCTTTTTATTAGCTTTAAGGCATTATAAGAATAATGTTTGCTTACATTGTTATATATTAAATGTGAGGAAATTTATTGAACTTTACAATTAAAAATACCGACAGTATTATTTAGCGTGAATATTTTAAAATTAAACTAAGATATGATTCTATTTATGCAATGGAAAATATAAAAAAAAATCCTTTTAATTTGGTAGGACTCCATTAACTCATTCAGGAATATATTACGAATATATGTGCACTGCACACTCGTACTATAGATAAATGAAATTTGTTGCTAAGAGATTTATAAAAGAAATGAGGTTTCCAGTGTTTTCATACATACATACATATATACATACATACATACATACATACATACATACATACATACATACATACATATATATATATATGTGTGTGTGTGTGTGTGTGTGCATATATATATATATATATATATATATATATATATATATATATATATATATATATATATATATATATATATATATATATACCTTTATAAAAATAACTTTTAATCACTAAGATATTACTTAGTGATATGTTGGCAATAAAAACGCTTTAAAGTTTTTAACAGCCATATTGTTTTATACTTAAGAATCTGACTTAGCTTATCGATTTTTCATGGAATTTACAAAACTATAATTATTGAATCATAATAAAAATAAATATGGAAATTTAATCTCATTTTTGTTTTCCATATTTCAATATGTATCCCCATTAATTCTGCATGTAAAATTTGTTCCTTTAATACCCTTGCTTTGCTTATGATTATTTAGAGCATTCTTATTTTCTACTTGGGATTATGATAAAATCATTTTTTTGGCTTTTATCGAATAGTAAAAATCAGCACGAGTCAAGAAAAAAAAGGTCAACTAATTATTTTTTAAATAATAATTTAAAATTTATGGTGAAATTGTTCTCTATGTAAGTTAATATTGACATGATTAACGTATATAATCAACTTTATACTAAGCTTAAATAATTGAATTTTGTCTAACAAAATTTATAGAGCACAGAGAAAAATTTACATTAAAAAACATAAAATGAAGTAATTTTATACATTTGCTTTATATTATATTTTTGATGCAGTTATTTTATATTTTTATTACAATGCTTTTTCTTAAAAAATTACTTTGATATTTAAATAAAATATTAAAGGAGTTTTTTAATAGAAATGGAAAAAGTCAATAAACTTGATGCTTGAACTAATAACCCTGACTTGGTCCAAAAGATATATATGAGGTAAATAATGTATTATTTCTACACACTGTATTTTTCAAATGTATTTAATATATTATTTCGATGTATTTCAAATTTCAATAAAATGGATTAGAAATGTGTCACTTTTAAAATTATATGTTATAATGTAAAGTGAAAAATTATAAACCGCATAAATAACTACTTAAGATTTATAAGCATTAAATAAGCTCAATGAGAAAATCTAATCTATGTATTAAAATTTAGCTCAAAAAATTGCAAGTCTTTCTTAATCTGCACTAACAATCAAACTTGTAACTCATTATGTTTTTTATCATGAAGAAATTACTCTCGCGAAAAAAGTTTCTATAGGTTAATGATTAGAAAAGTTTGTGTTAATAATTGAAGAAGCATTTTTATTTATTTATGATCATTTCCTTATTATCAAAACTGAATATGTGTGCCATACAATTAAATACAGCAATAATTTAACAAAAGAGCATTAAAAATTCTATTGAATTTATTATCCTTTAATGTTGTTGTTGTCGTGTGCAAGCTAGGCTGGCAATATGGGGTGCGCTGCTCCACTTTTTCAACTGAACCCTATTTTGGTGTGGAGTGCGACTTCCTCAGTACACACATGCCATAGAGACCCATTTATCCCTATAAACGGGCACCCATTCACAACACATTCATACACAGAAAGGACAAAGACAGGATAGATAGAGAGAGATAGTACATCCATACCCGAACTGGGATTCGAACCCAGGACCTCCCTATCCGTAGTCAGGGACTCTGACCACTAGACAGGGCGGGCGGCTGTTATTATCCTTTAATTATTTATTGTTTAGAAAATTTGCTAGTTTTTGTAATTTCACTATTAATTGCAAGTTAATATAATCTTCCTTTACTTATTATCAAGGCTAAAGTTTTGTGCTATGAAATTAAATATAGCGTTAGTTTGATAAAGGATTATTAGAAGTTCTATTGAATTCATTATTCACTTATAATTTATTGATTATAGAGCAGTTTCTATCCTCTGTGTTAAAGATCTGTCGCATTGAATAAATGCTGAAGGATATTCTTACGATCGCATAAAAATGTGACCTGCCTAATCAGCAATAAACTTTTATATCGCCATTGGTAATCAAAATAAAACCACTTTTCTAAGAAAAAGGAGATGTATCGATATTTTCCTTTAATATCCCAACCTAACAATCTAACTGAATCGCCAAGTTTATTTATGGTAAGCTGATTCCACAGGGAAATCAAATCAGCGGAATCCTGCTTCTTTAATCTGCTCAGCCCAATATTGTCTTTAAATCTTCTGCCCGTGTCCGGGAAGAAAGGAGTCCATTACAATCTCTCCTTTCACACAGCAACGATTTCTCATCGGCCCAACCAGATCCGGTAGTTAGCCCGAAGCCGAGATTACGGCAGAAGTTAGTACGGTTGGGTTGCTGTTTGACACATCTCCCTTGATTAAAGGGGTTGCTCCGGGAAACATATGGCGTCTGACTCGCAGGAGGTAAGGTGCTCCCTTATTGATTAAGCAAACGCCCGGCCACGACTAAAGGCTCGACTCTTCGCACATTTGCCTTCTGTTTGCACTCAGTTATCCAGCGTTTTGAAGCGTCAATATTTACTCCTCAGCAATATAAAGAAAATGCTGATTGGTTACTACCGATGCGAGAAAAATAATTTTCTTTATTTATTTCGTGATGTTACATCTTCTAGAGTCCCAATTGTCATATTTATTTTTCAGAAAAATATCACCCGCTCTCCGTATAGATTTAAATAGCGCAGTCTCTCGTTTTCAGAAGAACAGAAATGTAAATACCAGAAATGCTGCATACAATGCTTTGTTCACCAGCAATAAATGAGGTGCTATACTATTTATATTTAGCGATGAGTTTTTAATTTTATTATAGCTGAATTTTAAATGTCACTTAGTATTATCTAACATAAAAGAATTGAAAATTTCATAAAACTTTCAATCCTTTTATGTTAGAAAATATTAATCAGCATTTTTATTGATTAATACAACAAGCTATTTCATAAAATAAAAATTTATTTTTTTTAAAAAAATTTCAAATTGTTGGAATTTCAACAAAAAAATACCTGAATTTTTCAGAAAATATATGATTTTGAAACAAATGAGCTTCTTAGATATATAAAAATCCAAAATAAAACTTAAGAAAGAATTCTGTTGATTTATATTTACATTTTAAACATTAGATTATGTGGGATAAGATATTGCAGCTTTTACGATAACCTTTTAATCCCTGTTTCATAACAATAGTAGAAGACTGATCAAGCAATTCTAGGGATTATTCAAATGAATTAGAAAAGAATCTCATGAAAAAGGAATTGCTTGAATTATAGTAACAAATATCATGAAATTAAAGTTCATTAAATACAATAAATGAAATCAAAGTTTTAATTTTGTTTTATTAAAAGGTTAAAAAAATATTTTTAAATATTTCATTCTGCTAAATAAAAAGAATCTATGCAAAAAAGTTTGAGTAAAAGTTTTGAATAATTTCTTCATTAAATCAAAATCTGGTGGAAAAATTATAAATATATTAATTTTCATCAAATACTTTTTAAAGTCCAGAAAGCGTCACATTTAGAATTTACTTCTTTTTAAGCAAAATTTCAAAATTACACCTAGCACTACAAATGAATTAAATTCGATTGTTTGAAAAAATATTTATTATACTATTCATATTATTCATAATTATTCATATTTTTCAGAAATTAAGGCAAATTTATTTCAAAGGAATGCATAGTTCACAAACTTTATTATTTAACATTATAAAATTTCTAATTTAGGATTATCTCCATTAAAAAATACAAAATATTCATTTTTCAATTTTTTTTAATTTTTGAGACTTAAACATTATTGATTATCTTTTATTAGATATTCTTATTATAATAAAATGGTAATAATTTTTATACATTTTTAAATTTATACTATGCTTTAAAGTCATCATTATCAGATATAAAATAAAATTAGAAATGCTTCATAATAATTTCTAACTTTTATGAAACATTTATGACCTTGAACATCAAAGATTTATGACCTTAACAATCTGGAATTATTTGTATGTGAATCGAAGTCTTCATATACTTATTTGAATGCATTACGTGAAACTGTTTGTCTTATGCAAATTAAGTTAATATCATTTTCTGATGAAAAACAATTATAAGAAATGGTTATTAAAATTGCTAAAATTAAAAAAAACTGTCAAAATTGCTATAGTTTGCATTCGTTAAATCCCAAATTCTTAACATTCAGTTATTATTAACTTACGTTTTAATACTTTATATTCAATAAATTGTTATCAAATTTTCAATTTCATGCATTTATTTTATGTTTATAAGACTTGGTTGCATAAAAGATATTTATAAAAAAAACACAGGAATGTTTTAAAAGTAAATGAAAAATCTGAACCAAGTTGTCGTATTTTTTAGTAATTATCCGAGTATTATTCTGAGATCATGTTCTGAATTAGACTTAATTTTCAATAATTAACTAATATCTTATTCTTATTGACAGTAAAAAGAGAAAAACTAAATTGTTAAAAAAATTGCAAGAAATAGATACAGTAGAAATACTGAAAAACTTGCATAAAATATATTTCGATGATCAAAATATATTCGAATATATTTTAGTTATTTTTAACTTTTTAAAATTTTTTATATTTCTTTTATTTTTATAATGTTTGCTATTCCAAAATTTATTCAAGATATAAGTTATCATACATTTTTTAAATTGTTCACTTTTAAAAACAGTTTTAGTTTTTTAACATAGATAAATAGATCCATCATTATCAATTATGGCAATGGAATTATTCCCGAAATTCCTTAGAAATTCATCAAGAGAATATATTCAAGAGAAATCCCAAATCTTTGGCAGTAGTGGTAGAAGGATCAATAAATCATAATGGATATCTTCCTGTTGGTGAAGATGGGGAGGAACGAGAGTTCAAAGAGGTAAAAGTAAAGTGCAAACTTATCCTCTCAAAACATGCGACCATTTGCTGTTAAGTAGCCTTTCCTCTTCTATCTATTTACCCCTTCACCGCAGTGGTGTCAGGGAACCTCAATGATTGATGATGTCTTGAAAATTCAAGAATAAAGAAGAAATCCGTGCTGTACAAGAGATGTAGACAGTAATTTTCTCAATCGTTCAAAATTTAAAACAATCTTTTGTATGCAGAATAAAATATTATTTCTAAACTAAGGTGTTGATAATAAATTTTAGAATATTGCATATTTAAATGTTCTTAAATATATACCCAGAAAAAAACTTTAGTATCCAATGTAAGGAATAAAATTCACGTTTTTAAATAAAAAATAATTTAATTATAAAATTTTACTTGATAATAATTCATCACTAAAAATGAGCGAAAAATAAATAAAAAGAAGTTAAAACAATTTCAGTTTAAAATAAACTTTGAAAAATTGCTTGGTAAAAAAATGATAATTTTAGAAAAGATTAAGAAAGTTTATTAAGATTTATCAATAATTTGAGGCAACCAAATTATTATTATTTTTTTACTTAAAGAAAATTAAAAAAGAATGTACATTAATAAAAAAATTCACATTTATAAAAACTTAAAAAAAATATCAAATATTATGTTTGACTTAAAAAATAATGGTTTCTTAATAAAAAAATACAGCCAATGTATATTATTTTGGATAGGCTGGTGTCAAATAACCAAGAACACCCTGGTACATAAATCTTTTAAGTAATTTACTTATGAATAAAGATGAAAAATTCCAGATGTCAAATTTTAATAGGGAGATAATCTTTAATGTAAAGTGTAATTATAGCTCCAGTGATGCACACAAAAGAATACTCCATGGATTTAATGATGGCGTGTTCTCTGTCATCTGTGATATTTAACGTTTATTTGATCATTTATTATTTTGATGTCAATGAATGTTCCTTTGAGAATTCTCAGAGGTGAAAAGAGCTTCTCATTTTCAGATGATCTATGTTTATAAGCAAAACATCTCCTTAGATTGGAAGATTTTATTCTTTTTTTTTCAATTAACATTTGAAATTTGTTAGTATAATGAAAATATTTTATTCTGAGGGATTTCCTTTTTCATTCAATTTTTATAATATTAAAGTAATAAGCAAATAAAATAAAAATGCGTGTAAGCTATTTTGATAATATTTAAAAAGAGTTTGAAATATTTGTTATATAGTATCACAACTATATTCGTTTTTATATGTGTAGAATATTGAGAAGCATTTTTATATTCACTGATAAAAATGTTCCGTTAAAAGAGAAAAATCAACTATAATTGAATAATGATAGTTTGTAAATTGAATATATTTCAGAATAATATCACAACAATATTCATTTTTACAAAAGTAGAATGCTGAGAGAAATATTTGTATATTCACTGATAAAAATGTTCCGTTAAAAGAGAAAAATCAACTATAATTGAATAATGATAGTTCGTAAATTGAATATATTTCAGAATAATATCACAACAATATTCATTTTTACAAAAGTAGAATGCTGAGAGAAATATTTGTATATTCACTGATAAAAATGTTCCATTAAAAGAGAAAAATCAACTATAATTGAATAATGATAGTTCCCAAATTGAATATATTTCAGAATAACTCTTTGAGAGTTCCACAGATTTCTTCAATTGACATCTGTGGATATAGGTTACAACTCATACTGAAAAGCCGAAAACATTCTGACTACTTCGGCAGTTTGATATTGAGCCCAGATAACTGTCTTGGGAGATTCATGATCCATTGGGAACATTATAAGAGTGTGAAGCATCATTCATGTGATTATGAGTGAATTTCATAGAAAAGACTAATGATCCACTTTGAAAGAATTAGATTGTGATGCTCCGAATATTTGAAATGCGTATCTCCGAAATTGCACGGTTAATCGACTGTTTGCATTTTGCCTTTGTGAGTACATAGGCCACGTGGATGAATGATGGTGAGCACACCGCAGTGTTAGTTGTCCACATACCATTTACGGAACAGGATTCCGGAATCTCCTCGTCAAATAAGATCAGTGGCAAACAATGGCTCATTTAACAACCCAACACAATGCAGGTTAATGTGTAAGCATTTTTCCAGGTGCAGGAGTCAGTGCCGGTGTCTCGCTACCTATCATTGATTTTATTGTAAACAGAAGGGCATCTTCCGACATCCTGTATCGTTAATGATGTATGGACATCCAAATTTACGCTGTCTTTACTTGTTTCACCGCTATTTCTCCACTGCACATAAGCACTAACACAGACAGCACTATAGATGACTCAATTAGTTTCGGATGTACTTACTTTAATTCTTCGGGCCATCGCAACCTGCCTTCTTTCAAAGTCACTTAAATGGACAGTCTTTTTGACGAAACACATTCATGATTCCAGGAATATATACTTCGTAATAAAATATATATCATTACCACTGGATAATGAATCTGACTGTCATATTGTGGAAGTGATCAAAACGTTTTCACTCTTAAGTGTACAAAAATCTTATCATGCAAAAGTTAATAAATGTTGAAAAATCCTTAAAACTTGCTGTTACTTTTAAGCTATCTTGTATTGTGGGCCATATAATTATTACAGCGCAAAAAGTTTGTGAAATGTATAAAATAACGGAGTTTGCAAATGGAATATATACTTTTTTACGGTAACGAAATGCTTCTAATAGCCCAAAGCTAAAATATTAAAAATTCAATTAGAGAATGTAGAAGCTTGATAACCTATTATGAATCATTATAAGCAAAATACTTATGAAAAACTATTTAAATATTGATATTTCTGGTGAGTAAGGGCACGTGATGTCAATTATTTGCTTATTTGGCTAAAGTAAGACACAGAAAGTCATTGTTGCTACTATTCAATATTTTCTTGAGAAATTCAATAAAAGGTGTTTAAAAATATATAAGGATGAATATAATTATAATAATAACATTATAAGATAGACAAAAAGAATATTAAAATGAAAATCAATTTGCTTTATGAAATTATTTACATAGTTAAAATTTAATATCTAAGTTATTTTGAGAAGCAACCTTTAAAATGTTTTTATTTTTTGCATGTAAATTTATTTATTCGACATTTTTAACTGTCTATACTGAAATACAAGAAATGTGTAAGATTTAAATTTTATACTTTCGCAATTTAAGTATCTGTTAGCTGAAACAAATTTTGCTAAAATTTTACAAATGGAACACGTAAAGCAAAAATTTTAAAATTATATTAACCGATCACAACTTTTATGCTAAGAGATACTCTGCAAATAATAAAAGAAACATTAAAACCCCTCAATAAATCTTAAGATCTTAGAAAATCGTTATTTACATGGCGAGAAACAAATTCTAAGTAGAATAAATTTTGAATAAGTAAGTCTCAAATATCCAGAACCGAAAGCTCTGAAGATTTCTTCGGTCTCTCTGGGATAAATCAATAAGACATCACGCACATCACAACAGTTCTTTGTCTTCATATAGAAAATTCATTTTCTACTCCTGAAATACTTGTTTCAATAAAGGGAGGATCGTATTTCGATTTCCACACATGCATCGAATATTAATATTTCAGAACATCAACATGGTTTGGAATAGTTTCGGAAAAATGATTTAAATAGGAAGCAGCGCCACCCTCAGATGCATCACTTAAAATCCTAATTTTGATTAAAAGTTAATTTCGGATGCGTAAACTTTGATGAATAAGTAAATGCACTTATATGTTGAATAAATAAATTTTATTTAGTTCATTAATAGCTTGATTTAATAAATAAATCTTATTCTGGTAAATCTGTTTTATAACTTAACAAACTGGGTGTTTATAAATTTAATTTAACTAAATTTAGATTAGATATTATTATTTGAAATTTTTAATTCGATAAAAATAAAAAAAAATATTTTAAAAACTTGCTTTGTAGAATTCAAGTTACATAAAAAATGATTTTAATCTAACTTCATTAACTTACTTTTCAACTTTAACTCACTCGTTTTAGTTATATATTTAAACATACTTTTTCTTAAAGAGAATGCGAAAATTATAATAATATAATTAAAAATTATTTGAAAATTTCAGATAATATTATAATTTCTTGCCATTTATTCAAAATAAGAATGAGCCTTAAAAGATTATAAAAGTATATTGGAAGTATGAAATATTTGAGAAGTATTTTGAAAGTAAAACATAAATTTTAAACAAAGATTTAAATAATAATTTTAAATAGAAATTAAAGCTTATTATTCTGTAAATATTGCTGACATGTATATTCTTTAAAGAACATTTTAAAGTATTTTTATCAAAATTGTAAAAATTTAAAGATAAAATCAAAATTATAACAATAATTGGTTTTTACCTAGTTTTCAATAATTGGGTTTTACTAATTACAGTTATCATAATTGGGTTTTACCAATTAAAATTTGGACGAAATTTTAATTGGATTTTATACTTAAATTATACAAATAAAAAGTAGATTTTCATTCAAGGAATTTGATTTATTAACTCATTTCATTCATTTCAGGCATTTTTTAAGAATTTAATTTGTGTTACATTTTAAAATGAGATAAAACTGTCTAGTATCTTATTTTTGTCTTTTTGAAGAAAATAAAGTGTTTGCTCAAATAGGTACTTATTTTTTTTCTTTTTCTTTTTTTTTTTTTAATTACAGTACAGGCTCTTCTCTCAACTTTCATGTACGAATTACATAAAAGTTTGTTGTTTTTTTTAACCTTCTTTAATCAACAAGATACGTATGGTTTCTAGAATATATGAAACATTTTTCAGATATAAATTGCCTATAGAACTACTATACCTAAGACATTCTTACTTAATATTGACAATCGAAATTTAACATATGTTCGAAAAATTTAGAATATCTACTATTTCTGAATAGGTAATAAGGAAAATTATTTTTTCTATTTTATAGCACAAGTTGAAGTTTAACTAAAGTTCTTAATTTATGTACATAATTTAAGAAATTTTTTATTACGAATGGATGAACATAGGCAGATTCATTTTGACAATGGAATAAAACAAAATATCTCAATGAATATTAATGAAGAAAATTATTTTTTTGTATATTGAGAAGAAATGAAATAAGCGGTAACTGTTGATAAGAAATGATTTAAGTTTATTTTGTCATAATTTATATAATGTCATAATTTGTCATAATTAATAAACCATGAAATGAAATATATCACTCACATAACATACACTCAAATAACACATATTAAATAAGTCACTTAAGTATTACTCTTAAATCATTAAATACTCATATTGAAACATTTTATTCACTATAAAAATATCCTCTAATTCACTTTCAAAAAATATTTCTTACAATAAAAAATATAGGAATTGAACATAAAGTATTATAAAACTGTTTGATTAAAACAAAATTGTTGAGACTGCTTTTACAACTTTATTTCTAAATATATTTTTATTACAAATATTTCAATTTTAAAACATATACAACACTTTATTTAGATTGAATATACACATTTATATTTTTTAACAAATAAACAATTTATTGGCGCTAAACATTACTCATTCGTTATATCAATATAGATTTATACTGTAGTCATGCGTAATAAATTTTTCCTGCCTGTGTGAATTTTCAATAAAGACAGCCTTTTGAATATATAAAACGAATTATAATGTACACATAACTTTGCAACAAATAAATTATCTCTTTATATATGTATAAAGTACAATAAAATCTAAATTACAATTTACTGCACTCCGAATTTTACTATTTGATTACTTCAAAGTAATCTATACCTTTTGTGAGGTTTTATTTATTTAATACTTATTTCTAATGATATATATTTAGTTATATAAGGCTTCAAAAAGTATATATGCGATAATTTTATCACAAAATGTTTCATTAATGGGTAAAATTACAAAACATTGCCCTCCATTAGTATATAGAGCAGAAGTAATAGTGATGATTGGATTGTTATAGCTTTATAGAGTAATACATTTCATTATTAAACATTTCGCATTTACATAAAAAAAAGTATTTTTTCATCCAGTTTCAAACACATGATGTAAATTTCTAGTAACATAACATTAATAATGATGTCAATAATGGATGAGAAAATATTACAATTTTTATTGACTAATTTTATTTTAAAAATAAAGACTGATAAAAATATGTTTTAATAATAGCTAAGAAAATACATTAAATAGGATTTATTTTAAATGATATACATATAAATAAAGAAAATTATGTAAATAAAATTTTTCCAGTTTGTATAAAGTATTTTCCCTATTAATATAAATTTAATAATTTAATTAGTTATTTTTGTTTGTTATTAACATTTCCAAATGATACACGTTGTTCAATACACGAACATGATTTTCCAAATTTAATATACAGAAATGTTTTAAGCCAAGTTTAATTTATAAATTATATTCTTTAATAAATATTTATTAAAGAATATAATTTATAAATTAAACTATATTCTTAAAATCATAAATTGTAAAATTGAACGTAAAAAAGTGATATGAAATAGCTGAAATTTGATTAATATATATATATATATATATATATATATATATATATATATATATATATATATATATATATATATATATATATATATATATATATATATATATATATATATATATACTTAGCTAAATGTACAACCGTATTTTGCAAAATATTTATAAAATACGCGTGAATTTTTTATATATGAATAAGCAATGAATGTTTTGTATTTATATTAAAAGTTGGTGTCAATAAAATGTAAAATATGCTATTTTTAAGGGATATTTATAACTATATTAAATATATTATCAATGATTTAAAAAATTTTCTATTCAATATATGCCCCAAAATTATAACTCAAAAACTTAAAACAAACTTTTACGAAACCAAGAGTATTTTAATTTACGATTTTTCTATATGATTTCATGTACATGGATTATTATTAAATGAATCAGGTTTGCGGGGCAAGAGTTCGGGTTTTCATCCTTTTTATACATGGTAGTCTCTCACTTTCAGTTCGTACACAGAATCACACCACAATTTTCTGCACCAAGTTAAAAAGCTGAATAACTAATAGAGTTTATCACGTTTTTTTTAAGAATTCAAGTTTTTCCTGTATGAATTTGCTACTTGAGATCTTGGTTTTTTACTTCTAAAACTGATTTTTAGTTGATTATAGTCCATGACGTGAATGCTATGCATTAATGAAGTTTCAAGTTTGCCCCTTTTAAATGTCAATTAAAAGATATAAAATTAATGAAGTGATGAATAAATAATAATAGAATCTATTTCTCTAAGAACTCGTTAAATTTCCCTTTTCCATGATTTCCAAACATTCCTTCACAGCATTGCAAGCCTACCACTAATACTACCCTGGAGAAATTTCAAAAAAATTGCTTGATGAGTGAAATTAACTCAATTAATTTGATTTTTAATGATTTATTTGAAAAAATTGAAATAATATTATTTGCATTAATCTTTTAAAAGTTAATTATTTTATGAAGTGTACTATTAAGTGAATAATTTATTAGGTGGTTTTATAACTTTGAAACATGTTGAACATATTTAATTATAAGAGAAAATAAGAATATTGTGCTGAGACATAATAAGCAAACGTTTTGAATTTTATATCATTTATTTAAATAAAATTTGTGCGAACATTTTTTTTTAATAATTTTGATTTTGAGCCAGAATAAAAATATAAATGGAATAGGCTGTCTGAACAACAGCTAATAAAATTTAAAAAAAAACTGCATAATTCTGGATAAATTTGTTTCCACAATTCAAATAAATCAAACGATTAGTATAAAAAGATACAATAGAAAACATCATACTATTTATGTAAGAAACGGAAGCTTGCTTCTACTTTAAAGCGTATCCCTTTTATTTATCTTCTTTGGAATAACAAAGAACTCGGATCACATGTAACTGTAACCGTGGTGAGAGAAAACTCAAAAATAAGTTGTGCTGCACGGTGGAATGCATTTGCATATTTATTAAAAGAAGCGAATAAAAAATAAAAAATTCAGTTCTTCTGTACAATGATAAATATGGATCGTGGTAAATGAGATTCATTTTTTACGGCTGCATGTATGATATTAAGCAACCGAAACTATTTGTGATATATTTTTTTATATTTTCTGCTCGAAGTGCAATGTATTTACTTTCTTTTGTTCGAAACATCAATAAAAATACTGTGAAAACCCTCTATGAAGAACGATTTTATTTTGATAGTAAGAAATGCGTAATTTTTTTTTCTTCTCTCGGAGTTAAATATCGGTTCCGAAATTAGACTTTCTTCCAAATTCTAAATAAAAGTATATTGTTTGAATAAAACGTATTTTTATACATTTTAAATAGTTTTATTTCCATGCAATGTTAAAATAAAAATTATTTTTATAATTAAATCCTTTACCATTTCACACAAGCAATTTCCTTTAAAAATATTTTAAAAGTTAGTTCAAATTTTTATTTTTTAATATTTTAATTTACTAAGATAAAATATGAAACTTATGTTTTCTAGGCAAAAATAAAAAATACCAACTTACGATGACAAAAATATCTTTTTTATTAAAAGTAGGTATTCTGATCTTCGCATAAGATTATTTTCGTTTTTTAATTGTTTTTTATTAATATAAGTTTGTTACAGCTATAGCATAAACTGGAATTGAAAAAAAGTTTTTCCTCATATATATCTATTTTATTTAAAAGACTACACATTTTATAAATAAATTCCGGACAAAATTTCGCTTTGAATTTTTAGTAGTTACGTGAAACCAATTTCTAACAATATTATGATGGATTTCGTTGAATTCATAAAAAGCTAGAAAATAAATATTTGAAATAAAATCATTTTCATATATTGTTATGCTTATGAATAATTATATATAAGTCACCTAATTTAATTTATCTTTTTTCTAAAAAAATTATATTTTGTACGTAATAGAATCAATGAAAAATAATTAATTGAATACATTATTTGATTTCAGTGTATAAAATATTTCGATTAGTAATTGCAAGAATGTTAAGATTTATTTAAAAATAATTGATTTTCTATACATATAGTAAAAAAATTAGCAATTTATATAATAATACAAGTTATTAATAACTATTTGAAAAAGAAAGTTTTAAAAATTTTAAATAAAAAAAATTTACTTTTTTATTTATATGGCATTTTTAGAAAAAATCGTTTTATATTTTGAATGAAAGTATCCAAAAGAAATGAACATTGCAAACTTTGTGCATCCGTTTAGAAAAGTGGACATTTGTCTTAACTGTATAAAAATTGATAGGCACTAAAACTATCAATTTTTATATATTCGCATTCAATACAACTTTTGAACTGGAATGATATTAAAGTATTTGGATGGAGGTGATTTCAAACATTTTACTATGATATTTAATGGTGGGAGATTTGTCAAATCGACCGTTCAGCTCTTTGATAGCAAGAGATTGAAATGCGAATATACAAACAGTTCTCTGATAAAGCCAGGATATTTAACAAACCTAAAAGCTCCATATCTTCTTGTTTTATTACACACTGGGCTAAGACTCAATACATTTTATGAAGCAATTTGCACTTCCCTTCCAGTTCGTTCACTCGTTCCAAACTCAATGAAGCTGATCCAACAATATCAAATTTCATATTGTCAAAAATACAAGGTAAGAGAAATATACAGAGAAAATAAATGAAATATTATAAGTGCTTCGTATGAAGTAGGATTCATGAATTTCTCATCAAAATTTTCAATGAAGTTTATTTCATATAACGAATCTATTTTAATTTGAAAATATCGTGTACAATCTTAAAAATATTTATGAAATGTATTTTTTAAAAGTTTAAACATTATCTTCCTTTTTTGAAACATTTTCAGTTTAAGTTAAGAATGCATTATTGTTTTAGTTATAATTTTGAAAATTCTTATTGTTGAAGAACAAGATGAGAAAATAGGGATATTGTTAAGCTGAGAAGGATTAAAAACGACGATTTTACCAAAACACTTCGTTTTTAAATGGACATGTTAAAATAAATGGAACACCTAAAGTAATATCAAAAATCTTGTATGAATATTACCAAAAAGCAATTGTTTAGTATAAAAGGAAACATGGAAAGCAAAAAAAAGCTTTCATATTAAATCATTTGACTGATCTAATTTTTTTGGAATTTTTAAAAAAGTGACACTCCCTATACATATGAGCACTTTATCACAAAGGTTAGAATGGTTGGATATTAAAATTCTTAAAGTGACACCTTTTTGCTAAATTTTGTGACTGTTGGTAAACATTTACCATTCAATACACACTTAGTAGCCAAAATAATTTTAGCCCCATAATGATGGTGAGACACATATAAAACTCAAAACGATCTATTGTGTTAGTTTAATTAAATTTTTCACGATAATTGAGAAAAACACATGCACACTCACAACCGTTACATCAAAGGTGAAATCTTATTGCCCTTGAAGTTGAAAATGAAAAGCAATATCCAAAATGATTGGTATTTGTGGCAAAAATCTATAATCATTCTTATTACTACAAGTGTTTGTTATTATTTTATACCTGGGGTCTGTAAGATTTCAAGATGGCAAAATAAAACAAAATGAATAAACTTTTTAATCAAATTTTATTCCACTTTCTTCATAATGCTTTTCTTCAACTTTAACGCAGTTTTGGCAACATTTACTATTTCAAACACCATGACATTCGCCAAACTTTTTTGTTAATGCCCTTTTGAGCTCGTAACATATTTACTTTATTTCATTCATGAACTGGAAACAATGATCATGTGAATAAGTAATTTCAAAACATATTAATAGTGTGCCACACAAAGACAATACAGTGATTATTGGGTCGTATTGTTACCAAAAAATTGTCGAATAATAATTGCAATGAGAGAAAACTCATAATTAATATGGAAACACATAACTTCTTTCATGCCACAGTTAGGTCGTTTTTGAAGAACTGTTTTGAGAATGCTACAGAACACTGAAATAAAAATATTTTTGATTATCTAACCAGATGATAGAAATTCATAATCCACAACTCTGACGAATAAAGAACACAATTGACATCATCTTGAATTATATACGCTTTTGTTACGGTCTTTTCATTTTGCTCAACCGTTGAAGCACCATTCATTTAATTGTTGAGTTGTTTCCGCGTGATCATGATGGATCCAAATTTGATCACCGATTATATTGTGTTTTGGAAAGGAATTTCCATATGAAAGCATATCTCAGTTTCTATTGAACTTAGAACAGCATGAAATACCATGCCTGGCAACTTTAACTGCTTTTTCGTAATTACTTGACAAAAGACTTATGGGTCTTTTTTTCATACTGTTTCTTACTGTCAAAAAGACAATTACGGAGCTTTAGCTCCCTGATTTGATGTCAATGTTGATTATTATTCAAAGCAATTACTATGCGTAATCGCTGAAAATCTTCGATGATTCCTCCATCCTTAAAACAAAATATGTATGTTACCTTTAGTAAACATTTGTATAATATTGCCTTCTGTATTAAGCTTGTTGCAACATTTCAAAAGCTTTGTAACAAATTATTCTATAAAAATAAGATTTAATGCTTGCATATTCCTTTTTCAATAACATTCGACGTATAAAAAATCGGTGTGATTAAAAATTTCTAATTGTTTCAAATATTTGAAAAATGTTCTAAAAGTGTTTGATACTTAAGTTTAAATGAAGTATTCGGAATACAATTTAATCACTACAATAAATTGCCACTTTTAACTGTATAGAAGTAACTTCAATTCTTATATGAAAGTAAAATTATTTTTTTGCAATAAACACGTGTTTCTTAATGTTATTTAAAATTGACGAATCGTAAAGGCGTTCGTTTGCTTATTTTTCATTGAACTAAATTATATGTGCGTGCATTAGCACTATTTACTTTATTTTGTAACACTTTATAAGAACAAAGCAATTATTCTAATATATTTTTATTTATTTATAAAAATTTGAACATTTTTACAGACATTTTAAAATATTATTTCTAATAAACATTTTCATAATGATTATATTAAATGATTAAATAATCATATGCAATTTAATTTTAAAATGAACAAGTTATTTTATTAATTAAGGATTATGCAAATAAAAACCGTAAAATTTGTGATAACATAGATAACAATTATGAAAATATTATACTAATTCGTCTTAAATACTTCATTTTAAACATAAGCTCTCACATTTAATAAAAAGCTTCAAATGAAAATTTTAAAATTATATATTTCATTGCTCCTATTTTCGTTTCAATAACAGTTTCGTTATTCAACAGAAATTTTTTTCCACAATGTAGAGTGATTTCGTAGTGAATTATTGGGTGCTGTTTATTTAATGAGCAATTTCGAAAAAACATTTGACGCATATCAGACACTTTCTTCTGTTGAACCCCTTCTTCTCTTCTTCATTCATTATTCATCATGATTATAAAATAATAAGCTCAATTATCCAGATTTGCACAGGTGGTTATTTATTCTCATTTTTTGTTGCTCAGAAAAATAAACAGAATGGATCCATGATATGAAATCAAAATAATTTCACCAGCAAGAATTTCATGAGTATGAATACTAGTATTAATTAAAAGTAAAAACACATGTTACTATTTGAATTTTTTAAATAAATCTCAAACAATGGTTTCGAAACTATTTTTCGATATTTCGCTTAAACTGCTTTTCAACTTCTTCCCCTACATTGAGGAGAGTTGAATTTTGCCTGCATTTATAAGGTATTGTTAGCGCGCTAAGTTAAAGAAAACTTGGTTCTTTATTTAATTTTTTTATTACTTTTATTCCCTTTCCACTCAAGAGATTATTTTTCTCCGTTTCTTTTCTAAAAGTAAATTATCTCTGCGAACTAGATGTAAATAAAACTGCTTCTAGCTATTAGTTATTTTTATTTCGTTTTTAAATATACTTATACAGAAAGGTTAAAAGGAAAAGATTATCCATAATTGATTAATAAGAATATTTCTAATTTCTGTTATGTTTTAAGTATCCATCAATGGAGCTGTTCTCAAACCTGCCTAAAATGACGTCATTAAATTTTGAACCATTTCAGCTATGTTGAATCATTTCCAGATTTTCTAAGAAATGTTCTTAAGATCCATTGACATTCATTCACTCTTCAATGAATGTTTTAACTTAACAGCATGTCAAAATCAACACAATATAATTAGTGGAGAAAAATATTCCAAACATATTCTTATAAAAATTAATAATTTAAAATTTTTTTCTTCATATTTATTTCCTAAAATTGCTATTTGCTCTCCTGAAATAGCTGTTTCCCGAAATTTCCATATTATTAAAACCAAAAGAATTTTAATTTCAAAATAGCATTTTCTATGAGAACTAGGGTATTTTATGCATTACGAAGTGATCTCATATATTCTTGGCAATAACCAACATTTAATTACATATTTTATTTTTAGAACAAAAAGATGCTTTTGTTTTTTAACTACTGTTGCCATATTTTAAATCTTCTTAAGAAATCTGTTTTGATGATGTATATATTTAGCATTGCTTAGCCTAATTTCATTTGTAATTGAATCTGCTTTTTGAGCATGAAGATTGTTTCACCCATGAACTAAATTTCAAAGAATATTTCAAATAATTAAAGGCATGCAATCTTTAGATGAGAATCGAATCGCTGTACCTTTTAATTGAATAAGAAGATTTAGTTAAAGAAAGTACCTTTTAATTGATAAAAACATTGATCATTCAGTTCATTTTGCTCAAGTAACGATTAAGGAAAGATTATAAGAAAAACGAACGTGTTTATATAATTTATTAACAATATCTGCTAATATTTAAAAATAAAAATTATTTTTGTAAATTTCCCATTTTTAATTATTAACTCAAGAATTAATATCATATGTGTTTTTAACTGTATTGTTTTTTTCTACATATATGAAAACAAATTATGTTTAAAATCGTAATCGAATTAATAATTGTAATATAAATGGGCAAAATAAATACACTGATGCCATAGAAATTTCTGTTTTTCATGAAAATTAAAAACAAAATACAAATCTAATAATATTTTCATATATTTTGTTTTAAAATTTATTGATTTCATAAATATTAACTTTAAAAAACAAAATTAATGTGTATATTTATTTTTTGTAAGCAAAAATGTAAAATGCAATACATAAGTAATAAATAAAACACATACATAATAAATAAAATAAAATACATAATAATATACTAAGATGCAATATATATGGTTGCGTATAAAAGTAAAAATATACATAAACTTTAAAATTTTGAAATTTGAAGCAAAATAAATAATAAAATTATTAAACAATTTATGTTTTCATTTTAACCAACTTAGGCAAAAATTAATCTTAAATTAAATATGTCTTAAATGTTATAATGTCAGTAGTGAAAAATAATTTCTATTTCATGTTGGCTTTGAGAATTAATTTTACTTATCAATCTTTTAATACTTTTATTTTATCAATAATTAATTGTGAAATATTGTTTTGATTTTCCCAATAATAATGACACTAGAAATGTACAATGGAAAATTATTTTAATAACTATTATTCTAAAAACTCCATTAAAATAAATATTTTTTTAAAAATGAATATTATTAATCTAAGCAACTAAATGTTAAGACGTTTTTTTATCAAAACATTTTTTGTGTATAAAGAAATCTTTCGATAATAGCAAGAAAGGTTTTTAAGTCTTAGCATTTGAACCAGTTCGTGAATTTCTACAACATTCAACTTAATTAAAAAATCCGATAAAACATTTTTTATACTTAGTTTTAATTGAAGTGCAGTTAATAATAACCCCAAGCTATTATTTATAGCAAACATTTCAGCCGTACGATTAAATTTTTTTATCATATCTCTCATATGTCTAAAATATTAATAGTAAAAAGTATTTTTAGTGCAAGCAACTTAATTTATTTTCATCTATTAATCCCCTTAGTCTCTGAATAATGCTCTCCATGATGGCATAATTTTAAATAACACAATTCTACTTTTTAATTAAATTTCAAGAAAATAAATAATATTTTTTTTCCGAATTTAAGTTTGTTATTATTAATCATGTAAAGAGTAAAATTGCAATGCATATTTTAATTAATTTTTTTCTTTATTCCCCGGGAAATTAGTAAATTAAAACGAAATATATATTTTGTTCATTCTAGATAAGATACTTTTCAACTTTTACAGCAGAAAGTTTTAGTATTTAAAATACATTTTTGTGAATGATTCACATATATTTAGTAGTTAATTATCGTTGTACTGTCTCGAGTTGTTTCGAAAGAATTAAATTACATTTATATGAAACTAAGCTTTTGTAAATTACAATGCAGACGTGATCTTAACTGACGTGATAAAAAACTCATTCCGAAAGCAAAACACGACGAATGCTCAAATGTCTTGAAACTGTCTTCTGCTATTAGAGCACGTGGTCAAAGTGCTTTTTACTGTGACCTAATGTTAGGAATGTACTATTTCAAAATAGAAGGTCTTGGGCTTGACATGAATATTGAGCATTTTTAAATTTACATCTAACTAATGAGTTCCTTCGTACACTTAAGGAAAGCAGGACGCTGAGGATTTTTTTCGAATTTTAATAATCGGGCTTCATGAAATCCCAATGTATGAAATTTTTCCAAAAAGAAAAAAAAATCTTTTGATTGTAAAAAAAAAAAAAAAAACATATAAGATTTTAATTATTAAATCAAGCTGACATAAGTATGACACTGAATGTTTTGGATTAATGTAAGTTTTATCTCAAGTATATTTTACAATTAAATATATATTTGATAAAGAAACTTCAAATTCGTTTCTTTTGTGTGGTTCTCAGGATCCTATATACATTATGATACCGAATGACTTCATTTTATTTTGTCAAATATAATGTTAAAAGTCAATTACGTGAAAGAAACAAATGTGAAATAAATATAATTTACTCACTTTTCCTAATTCTGTTATTTTTGCGAAATTAATTCCAGGAAACGTTTGAAATTATCGTCAATTTCGCGAAGCTGATCGCAATGTGCAGCCTTGATCAGAGTTATTTTTATTAAGATGTTTTTCTATATCGCAGTTAATAATCCGCCTTCTACTTTCGATAGTGCATCATAAAAATTGGAAGGCAATCAAGTTTTTTTAATTACTAGTATATTACTAGTTACTTTTTTAGGTTGGTTTGGTTTGTTTGTCGCTCAACGGTCATTTTTTGCACACGAGGGCTAATTAGACCGGAACCTACGGTTTAAAGTGGATTCCGAACCACTACAAACATCCATGCCCCAGGTGGGATTCGAACCCACGAACTGTTGAACCGAAGGCAAGAGCGCTAACCATTCGGCTGCCAGCTCGGCTACTTTATTAGGTGATTATTTAATGAACTGCTTTATTAAAATAACATATAAATTTAAATGCACTTTCTTGGGCTCTCATAAATTGAATTATATATTTTTAATTACATTTTTTTATTATATATAATGTTTGAACTCTAATTGAATTTTTGAATTTTTGTAAGAATTAGCCTAGCGTTTGCATTAAGCTTTTCAAACTCTATTTTGATTTATAAAATAAATCATAATTAATGCTGTTGTAATTGGTAACTTTTAATTTACTTATAATTTACTTTTACTTAAGCATAAAAAAATATAGTAAGCATATTATAGGTTAAAGTTACTACATAGTAATTACTTATTTAGTATTGCATAAATTAATGCATCCGCAAAATTAATTACTTTTAAAAAATTATATTGCAATTAATATTAACCAGGATAAAATATCCATTTTATTAAAATATAGCACTATCATAATCAAATACAAAAATATTATTAGCATAAAATAAAAAAAATTTAATTAACGATTTAAAAATAAACCAGAGAAGGACAAATTAATATAATATTTACAAAGATAAAGAATCTGCATTCATGATGAATGAAAAATCGTCTTCTACTTTGGAAAGCATTTTAAAGCAAATTGCAACTCATAGTCAGTCATCTATAAAAAATATATTTAATCCAATTAAAATTACAACCTTGTCTTTATTAATGAGGAAATAGGAAAATTAATCAAAAAGTTGTGAAAGTAAAGCCAAAACTAAAGGTATTTGAAATACCCTCGCTGATTAATTACAATTCCAGGATTTTAGAATTCTATTAGTTTTGCAATTAACTTAATGATCATTTTCTTTTATCAGTTTTTGAGAATGCGTTAGTGGATGATATTTCAAGTTACGAATTTAAAAACAGATTGAGAGAGATTTTTTATCATTTATTTTTTTAAAAAATTACATCAAATGAAGCAGAATGTTTCCTTTAAATTATAGGCTAGATTTTTTTGTTTTGAATAACAAGCACATTTTGCATTTCTTAAATTTATATTTAAACTTTGAAATGATTATATTTGGTGTTGTGTGGCAGCTAGGCTGGCATTATGGGGTGCGCTGCTCCACTTTTCCAACTGAACCATATTTTGGTGTGGAGTCCGACTTCTTCAGTACAGACATGCCTTAGGTATCTGTTTATAGGGTAGGCAACCATTCACAACATATTCACGCAAGGAAAAGACATACGATAGATAGAAAGATAAAGTATATCCATGCCCGAACCGGGATTTGAACCCTGGACCTCCCTATTCGCAATCAGGCACGCTGAGCACTAGACAAGTTCAGTGGCAAATTACAATATTTAAATAAACTATATGAGAGAATTTTTGAAATTTTTGAGATACAAATAAGGTTTCTAAGGTTATATTTCAATTACTGCTAAGTTAACTGAATAAGAAAATGAGTTGTTATGTGGGGGATTGCAAAATAACTCTAACATTCATATCTTAAGGATTTTTTGGAAAACACTTAGTTACGGATATGTTTGAAAATGTGACAGTTTTCCGTTTTTCCAGCTGACTAGCTTTGACTTATCTTTTACTTTTAAAGAAAACTGAATATGTTCTTTTTAAATAACTCGATGTATTTTCACTATTTTGGACATGGACTCATTTTCAAATACAATACTTTTCTTTCTGGATTAGTTGGATAATCAAAAGTGACATTAGGTTTCATCAGCCATTATGATTTTAGAAACAGTTCTGTTTTTAAATAATTTAAGAGTTTTTA
This sequence comes from Latrodectus hesperus, assembly GCA_037975125.1. Lineage (NCBI taxonomy): Eukaryota > Metazoa > Arthropoda > Arachnida > Araneae > Theridiidae > Latrodectus > Latrodectus hesperus. The sequence continues at coordinate 31,463,834 of CM075852.1, read as the reverse complement.
TTTTAACCGGCTCGTGTCTTTGGTACTAAGTTAAACATTGAGAATCCATCAATGAAATATTATTTTCAGATGAATATCTTGATAAATAATTTTACTTATAGCATTTTTCACACAAATAAAAACGTATGATAATTTTCATGTGTATCATTTGGTAGGTTTGTTGTCAAATTGTCAAATTTGATAACAAACCTACCATTTGTCAAATTGTCCGGGATTACAGCTGATAATGGACTTTCTGTGTGATTTTGATTCTGTGTGGCCACTTCGAGGATTTACCTTAGCTGTCTGAGTGTTATAGAACAAATACTAAAATTCCAATTTTCAATTGCAAGCGTCAAACATTTTTTATTATGACTAACTTTTATGTATGCAAAATAATACTTTAAAATTGCAGAAACCCATAAGGCGATTATGTTTTCACGTCATTTTTTAAATTTAAACTTCGAACTACTTGCAACTAGGTAGTTAAAACTACCTGCTCGGAAAAAATTTTATATGGTAATATAATTAATACCTCCAAATCTAACTTTAATTTTTAACTTATTTTCTGACAAGATTTTTTCAATTTTTCCAAGATTTCTGACAATTTTTCCTACGATGAGCGTAATTTTTGAGTGACTCTTTATTAAGGAAAGAATGAAATTGCTCAGTTTTATTAGGAAATGTTTTTAATTAAACTAAACAATTACATTTAAGAATTACAAGATATTTGTAGAAAAAACATACACGAAAGTGAATTTTACATTCTGCTGAGTTATTTAATATCAAAAACAGGAAAAGTTAAATAATAAAAACAAAAATTGTTGTAAAATCACGAAATTATTCAACCTCATAAAAAATACTAATAAATCCTCATAGAAAATATAGTTATCACATATTTTCTATGAGAAAAAACATAGAAAATATATTTATCCTTTAGGTAAATGTATAAATTATAATTTTATAGAAAAACGCTAATAATTTTAGGCCAAGGAAAAATAAATTTATTATGTTAAAAATTTCAGCTTTTTTACGCTTACTATTAGAGACAAATATTTCAGATAAACAGCAATTTCTTTAAAATTTGATGCACGTTAATCTTAGACAACATAAAAATAAAAGAAGCAAATACTGAGTATTTAGTGATGTGACTCAAAACTAAAGGAATCAATTACGTAATAACATTTAACTTTCATTACGAATAAACTTTCATTAAGAATAATAACATTAAGAATAAACAACATTTCACTTTCAAAAATTGAATTCAAAATATTTGGTAAGATTTTTTTCTCTGTTAATTAAAAAAAACTTAGAAGTTTCTAAAAAATGTGTCTAATGATTATTTATATAACAATTAATAAATAAAATTAAAAAAAGATAAAATTTTAAATTATTGTTGCAACATTTTAAAATCATGTATGATTTGATGATCTGAAAAAAGTTTGTCTAAATTTTATGTATATGAAATATAAAAAAAACATTGCTCAAAATAGTTAAATATTTGTAAGTTTCGTTATAACTAATTTGTAATAACATATTTTTGTTCTTATTTATATATATATCGAAATAAGATAATTTCAAGAGACTAAAAATTGTACACATATCATTCATAAGTATCATTGCATTTTTCTATTGTATCAAGTATTTACTTGAAAGTTAAAGTTATGATATATATATATATATATATATATATATATATATATATATATATATATATATATATATATATATATATATATATATATATATATATATATATATATATATATATATATATATATATGTATATATATGTATATATATATATATATATATATATATATATATATATATATATATATATATATATATATATATATATATATTATATATATATATATATGTATATATATATATATATATATATATATATATATATATATATATATATATATATATATATATATATATATATATATATATATATATATATAATAAAAATATTAGAAATGTAAGCAAAAAAATATGTGAACATTTCCTTCGGGAAGCTAAATGTGTTAATACTTACTTTACCTGATCATATTGCTTCACATTTGACATTCTATTTCTAAAATATTTGATTTTTAAAAATTTTTTTATTTCGATAACTCTATTTCTAGTTGCTTTTACTGCTTTGTTATATATGTGTATATATAAACTATAAATAAAAAGTGGTATTTTATTTCTGCAGGTTTATTTTGTATTTTTTTTCAGTAATGTCAACAATCAAGTTTACGATTTGTCAAGATGGGATTCACTTTGTAACAAAAAATAAAATTAACACTGTTGAAAAGGAAATTATGTTAGCAAAATTTAAAAAATATATTTCATTTTGCAAACATAATTTCTAAATTTATAAATATATTGATTAAATCAGAAACATATTTATAATATTAAGTTTTGTATTATTTGTTTTACTTAATTATAAATTCTTTTATGTAAACCAATTATGAATTATTATCATTGAAATAGAATGTTACGTTTTTAAGTCTTGAAGACATACAAAGAAGCATTAAAGTAGAATCTTGAATCGTAAAAACGCACATTCTCCTAAATAGAAAGAATATTTGGTAAGAAAAGGTTCATTTTCCTATCAATAGTTTTTCTTTTTATTATAAAAACTAGCAGATTTTGATATTTATAAATGTTTATATTGTAAAATTTTTAACTATGAAAATTATAAATATGCAAAAGTAATAGCATTCCATTAATAGTAAGATTATTCTATAAAATTTACAAATTGTTTCATTAAGTGAATGACTATTTGTATCTATTTAAATTTTTTTTAAAAACAATTGACTTTTAAAAAATAATAAAGCAAGAATGACCAGTACACATAAAAATAATATGATTCTACTATTCACAGTGGTATAAGACAAATTTTTATCCATTTTTTCAATTAAAAATTTATTGCATTGAATTAAAAATGGAGTTAAAATTTTGGAATAAAAAATATCCTATACTCTCTATTTGACTGTAATATGGAAAATTTTAAATGTTTGAATATATATATATATATATATATATATATATATATATATATATATATATATATATATATAATTTACCTGCATGTGTATGAAAATGAATATATAATTTATACATAAATGTTCATGACAAAGATGAACATTTATGTATAATGTGCCGATGTAGCTAAGTACTAGTCAGATGCTTAATTTTATTTTTTTTTAATTAATCACATATAAAGTTTGATAATTTTGTATTGCATTTTTTATTTTTATTAAAAGTTTTCCTACCTATTTTTGTGTAAAGGGAATGACTGAAACTTTTGCATTTTTTGCTATTGATATATTTACATACAAATTAAGTGTATACAATTATCGGCTGTCGCAGTGTAAGCTATATCTGTTTCTTTTCACGAAATTAATCACAAGAAATTGTGTAAGCGATAAACTACAGGAAAGTAAAAAAAATTTAAAATATAATACGAGGGTGCGAGTACATTAATGCTTATTTAAAATCATTCTTGTTGCCATTTTGAAAATTGATAAAATAATTGAGAAATTTTCTTAGAATGTAAACTTGTTTATTCTAACAATTTAAAAATAATTTATTAAGTACTAATCTATTTCTTATTAAATATCATATATTTTATTCCACATGAAAATGAATTAAAATTATGAATATTTTAATAGAATATAATATTTCTAATAGGCAAAAATATAATGATTCATTAAAATATTCATAACTTTTCCTATGGTAGTTTTAAAAAATAGAATTATGAAAAAATAATTCCTCTGAGTAAAAGAAAAATTAAGGATATTTATTTATTATTTCTTAAAACGCGATTATAAAAAATTGCAAATCTTGTGGTTTTATTATTATTTTACTTTTTAACACATCTTGAAAAATATTTTATATTAAAATAGGTAATATAAACTGAATTTGCTTTCTTACCTAAGCTGAGTGTTGGAAATAAAAAATTACAGAGCACTATGAAAAGGCACTGGAATATCATTTCGTTTCAAACAGATGGCGCTAATCCACAAAAAATTATTTTTTGCAATCCAGCAGAAGATTTTTAACTTTTCATATCAAGTGTCAAAAGTACAAAATATTCCCAAGTTATCTTGTTAAATTTAATATTTTATTTATTGATTAGAATAAAAACAATATCGAAATTATTAATTAGTTTAGTGAGATGAATTTAAAACAGTTTTTCAATTTTCAAAAAAGTAGCCACGAAAACGTGTTTCTTAGAAGTTAACTGTCAAATATCGCGATGAAAGTCGTGTTCCTTTGGAGTAGCTTCTTTCGTCTGCCGGACGTACTAGAGAAAACTGGGGCTTTGAGACCTGGTGTTTGGGGGCGCCCCGTATCGGTTAATTTGTGAACTATGAGGATTTATTGGCAGTCCTATGCAAATGAATTCTAATGGAGCGCTTACAGAGCAATTAGTCTTTTTGATGATCATGCTTATCTTAGAATAGAGGACAAGGAAAAACGAAAGCAATTGATCTTTTAAAAAGAGATTATTTTAATGGGTGAAAATTCCGTAATCTGATTTTCGGCTTTCGAAGAGTTTGTCGAGCATTTTTTATCGATTTATTTGGAAGGATAATCTGTTTTATATTTACGTTTTAAATTAATTTACGCCATTATATTTGAGTTATGGTGTTTTTAAGCAAACTGAACGAATTTGTATTGTACTTAAGTGAATCAAAGTTAATAATTATTCGAATTTAATGCAATTTTAATTTAATTATTTACATTTTTATAATTTTATGGCTTATATTTTAAAAGTTTCTGAAGTTTTAAATATAGTTTGGAAATAGTTAATTATTAATTCTTTTTTAATGAGGAAGTCATAATATGTTATATGATTTCCTTCAAAAATCAAATTTATGATTGAATAGAAAATTAGAGAACAGTTAGGTCTTTTAACGTACAACTTATTCAAAAATTTGAAATTATTTTCAAATGATAAAAAATTACTGCAATAATCATGGGTTTTAATGTAATGAAAGAGAGAGAGAGAGAGAGAGAGAGAAATACCTTTATCATTACTTTTGTAATTAAATTGTTTTGTTTTATTAGGAGTAATTTCCTATAGCTTTTTAGTTTTCAAAAATTTTGCATCATAAAATGAAATACTCTAGTGAAATTACCAAATTTTGATGCATTCACTTTATATTATTTTCGCTGAAATACTCTTAAAACAAATGAAAAAGCAAGATAATAAAACAAGGGTAGCAAAAAATAATTAAAAAATATATTGAATTTTCATGTGCACTTATAAGAAGAATATTCATTTGAAAGAAAAATTTGTACACGTGGTATTATTTTTGGATAATATTTTAAATACTAAACCTGGATTTAAATTTCTCTGTAGTTGTTACAATCATTATAATACAAATTCAAGATTTCATTAAATGTTTATCAATATATACGAAAAATAAATAGCATATATGGTCATATTAACGATTTAACTTTATACGAGACATGATTTGAGCGGAGTGCGCATCATAAATTTATTTCAGAATTATTACAAATACTTCATCTTTAGTCGATAATTAAGCCTGTAAATCACTGAACTGCAAAACCTACAACGGTTAGAGCTCAGCAACCTGAACATTAAAAACTACTTCACTTTAAAAGCAAAGGGCTTAGACAGTGTTTGCATTTTTGATAAAGAAATGGAAACATGGCGTTAGAAAACGTTCACAGAATGTTACAAATTCAACGTTAACAAAAAGGGAATATCATTTAATCTATTTGATTAATTTATATAATTTGAGACTCTTTTGAAAACTTTTGTCACAATTAGACTTTAAAACTGAAAAAATAACATCAGAAATATGTTGTGTTTATTGTTTTATTTAAATATTAATATTTAATGCAACTTCAGAGTAACGTTTTATGAACAGTTAAGAAACTACACTGCTAGCCACCAAAATTGCAACACCAAGAAAGACAAGAGGTATCACAACGAAATTTATTTTGCAGATAACATGTTGACTAAGTATCAAATAATTAAATTTTTATATAGAGTTTTGCTAATTGTGGTTCCTGACAAAATCAGTAGCCAGAGCATCCGCCATTGTTGGAGATCACCGCTGCCACACACCTCGGCATTGATTCAAAGAGACTTTGGATGTGTTCTTGGGGTGCAGCAGACCAAACAGCAACTACACGTTGCGAAAGCTAATCTGGTGTGGCAGCTGGGGATGTAATCTGGGTCAATTGTTGAGCAACCATAGATTACATGTTTTCTATCGGCGAAAGAGAGAGCGAGAGTAGACAGGAAGCTTAGAGCGAACTGGACAGGCAATTCAACGTGGTGATTGACGAAGAAACCTTGGACAATGCGTGCCGCATGTGATCGTGCATTTTTTTGTTGAAATATGTCTGTGGGCAAGCCCTGAAGATAAGGAAGGACAACTGACTCAAACACCTAGGAGATATAACGTTGGCTGTTTAAAGCACTGCAATGCGTACTAGAGGAGTGTGAGAGTGATATCTAATACCGGCCCTATATATAATATCTGGTGCAAGACCAGTGTGGCGGTGCATAACGCAGCTGTTCAGCATCCTCTCTCCACGGTGTCTCCAGACTCGAGGGTGACGATCGTGGTGTTTCAGACAGAAGAGTGACTCGTCAGTAAAGACAGTTTCATTCCACTCAGCCATCCACACATTTCTTTCATCGCACTATTGGCGGTGGAGAAGTCTGTGGCTCTGCCTCAAGGGTAGACGAAGCAATGGACGTCTTGCGGACAAACCACTCTGATGTAAACGGCGTCGATTGGTACGCACTGACATTGGATGATGCGTTACAGTCTGAATGGGCTGTGCTATGCTTCGCGATGTGGCTGAGCAATCCGTCACTGTCACGCGCACAATTTACCTGTCATCACGTGAAGTGGTGCACTGAGGTGAATGCGATTGAACACGTCAGTCCGTCATACCCTCCTGCATCCAACGATCACATATACCCATTACAGTTATTTGGTTTCGTCCAACACGACTACCGATTTCCCTGAAAGATAATCCTCAATCTATGTAGGCCACTATCCTTCCTCTGTCAAGCTGGAATACTCGATCAAAAAATGATCGCATAATGATCTACGAGGTATATTTGATCGTTTTTTAGAAAAAAAAAACCACAAGAAAAACACAAATGCAGAACATGAAATCATTGAAATCTCCAAGCTTTGAATAGCGCTCTGAAGTGGCACCACATGTGCACGTGATGTGTGTCTACGCTGAAATTCTAATTATTTTTATATCTTACCTCCTCTAATGCATGTTGTAAATTTCATGTTATTTGCATACTTCCATCAAGGTGTAGCATTTACGGTGACTAGCAGTGTAGTTTACAAGTTATCTACAAGTTCCTTTAAAATGAAGAATTTTTAATTTTTATTTCATCTATTTGTCATTTTGATTACTTTAATTATGTACATTATTTCTTAAGTTTAATAAAAATATCTTGAGTATAATAAAACGATATTATAACCAACAATACAACCATTTGATTAAACTTAATTTCTTTATCAAATTAAAAGAGATGAATAAAAATGCATTCAATAATTAATTATATACGCATTAAATTCTATATTTATATAATATATTCAATTTAAAAAAATTATTTTCTAAAGTTCTAATAAAATATTTAATTATTTACAGTTAAATCAATTATAATCATATTCTTAAGGCTTGTAAACATTAAAGTTGAAGAATGTCTTTGAATTTATTCTAATGCATTTATTTTTTCAATAGCATATCGGATTTTTGACGAAATATCATGCAATAAAAATGGACATATTAATTTACACAGTTATTGGAAGTAAATAACATTATAAATTATGCAGGAAAATGACAACAAAAAATCTAATACCATTACAAATTAAGCTGTAAATAATTTTTAAAGAAATTTTTCATATATATTTTAAGTTTGAAAAATGCAAACTGAATTATACTTGTGTCATCCTATTTCATTTCTCAATGCAACATATAAAGTGAAGTTAGATACATAATAATTAATATATAAATACAGATCAAATGATGATATTGAAATTTTTAAAAGCTATAGAAAAAGCGTTGATATCAAATATCACTAAATTAATCGTGAGTTTGAAAGACAATAAAAGCATTTTTGTAAATCAAATATTTGCATGGAAAGAGTTGTCATTTGTTTTAGAGTATACTATTTAATAAAAACAAACAAATATCGTTAAATAATTTGCATTAAAGCAAATTTTGGTAAACTATATAACACCTAATTATATACTTTTTGAATTTCAAGTTAAGAAAATGAGTTAGAATATTTATTTTCATTGCATGAGATTTTGACTTAATATTTCAAAAGCATTGGGTTTATTAGAAAATAAAATAAATAAATTATACATATATATGTAACATAATTTTCATTCTCATTTTTTAAGTTTTAAGTAACAAGAATTTACTTAAGAATTGACATAATTGAAATGTGAATATTACTAATATTGAATATTTTGATATAAAAATATAGTAATTATTATTTTTATTTAAATATGTTGATCTTTTATGCTTTTATTTTCGTTATTGTTTGGAGTTTTTAATTTAATAATTAAGTTTTGTACAGAGTCCGTATAATCCAGGATGACAAATCATGAGTTACGGGACTTTTTGTCGGATTTTCTTATGTATCCGGTAACCTGGTTTTTATTACATCATAAATATAAAGACCTATAAGAATTATGCAGAAAATTATATTTTGGAAACCCTAGTATTTAAGTCATCGCGCATGTACGTCATCTTTGCAACATTTCTTCATCGCCAAAAAATTCAGAATTTGGCATCCTGGGTTGTACCAATAAATTTAATAATTTTTCAAAGTTAATATTTAAGCTCCAATAAATTTAAATATTAACAATTATTGAGTGACATTTTGTTTCATCACTAAAGCCTGATATCACAAATGTTATTTTTAAGCTGATAGTTATTAATATTCTTCCTAAGCATTATAATCTGGTCAAAGCTGTTTCGCGAATTTTCATCTCTCTGACTGAACACTGGCTTTCTATCAGTTAATTCCAATTTGTTTTTTAGCCTTTTTTTTACCATCTAGCCTTCTGACAAGTGTTCTTCTGTTCTTACAAGAGTTAGCTTTATAGCTGGAATATATCATTATACTTAAATGTGAAATTCACATTTATTTAATTTAGAATTCTCGGACTATTTTCACATAAGCTCATATTATAGGTTTTACAGTAGTATAATCTTCATAAGTCATTTTGTTTTTCAACAAATCTTCCTCAAAATTTTTCTTTTAAAAATGAAATGTCCTTTATTTTCTGCATTATTAAAATTAAGCATTCATTTCAATAGCAAAATATTACGCTATATAAAATATTTAATAAATTTATCATTTTATGCTAATATAATTTTGATTGGTTACTGAGGCTATAGAAATATTTATTAAATTGGTGACTTGTTTTTTTAATTCAATTTTTACAATATTGTTGCTTGTAATCATTAATGTCAATTAAGATACTTAAATTGACTTATAATTTTAAAATATTTATCTCTAATGAGAATATAATTTTAACTGTTACTATAATAATTCCAGTTTTATCTCTCTTAAGTCAGGTATATTTTCCTTCTTCACTCTAAAGCAAGATAAATGCCTCGATAACATCCCTATTAGTTGGTTAATGACATGGATATCATAGGCAAGAATTGTATCTGGCTATTTTCAGCACAATAGCTCCTCTGGTATTCAGATCAGAACCTCTAAAGACCTTTTGAAGTGCCAAGTTACACTGTAACCATGGGATTGCATGGCATTGTCATAAACGTTTTTCGGTAGGTAAAAGGATTGAAATATTTGACAAAATATCCATTCTAAATGTCCCTATTTTAAACGCAATTTTTGAGAAACTTATCAATATATTTATGATGTTAAGTTTTAGCTCAACTGCACGTGTTTTTGTTCTATCTTTACCACAATGAGCCTTAAATCTAAAAATCAATGGTAGTTGCTTATGCGATATTGTTTTATTCGAGATTTGCAGACGAGCTTATATACAGCCAAACAATTAGCGGTCTGATCTTCGGTTCCACATCTTGTAAGTTCGAATCTCATCTTTAATTGATCGATTCTCAATTGTGGATATATTTGGACTGATTTGGGATCCACTTTAGACTGTAGGTTCAAGTCTAATTAGTCCTGGTGAGCAAAAAGTGACTGTTGAGTGCCCAACTAACCTAGAAATTGTCGAGTGGGGTATATTGGATCCTTTGCTTTCTCTCCTTGAAACTTTATTGCTGGTTCCTAACAATTTTCGAGTTTTACAGCAGCAATCATATAGAATGGTAGAAAAGGTTACATACTCTGTATTCATTACGTTCTAATATTTCAAGAGTGATGATTTGTAATTTCTTCGATATGAGTTGCGTACAATTGAAGTTTAATTTCTATAGTATAAATTAAAAATTCATTTACGTTAAATAACTGCATTCATAAATGAGATTTAAATAAATGTTTCCAACATTCAATAGTTTATTGTGAATTCTTTCAGTGGAGAAAAAAGGAAAGAACTAATAATTCTCCTTCCCTTTTACTAATAATTATAAAAAATAAAAATATATTCCAATTGATAAACATTCAGATGCAACAGAATATTATTTTGTTACATTTTTCAAAACAATGTAGACTGATTTTAATCTAGGTGGAAGAAAAAGGACCGTAGCAAATGCTTTTCCTTTTAGGAAATGTTTTTTTCTTCAATTTTTGTAATGTATTTTTTTTAAAGTTATAATTCGATTCCCTTTTGTAGATTGTAAATGATATTATATTTATATGATAATGGCCTAGAGATACTTGTAAAAATCAAAGTGGACAAGCGTAGTTCTCCCAGCAGCGTACTTTGATTTGACGTATGTCAATTTAAGTTGTTGTTGTCGTGTGCCAGCTAGGCTAGCAATATGAGGTGCGCTGCTCCACTTTTCCGACTGAACCATATTTTGGTGTGGAGTCCGACTTCTTCAGTACACACATGCCATAGGGACCCGTTTATAGGGTTGGCAATCATTCACTCCACATTCATACAAGGAAAAGACAAAAACAGGATAGATAGAGAGAGAAAGTACATCCATGCCCGAACCGGGATTCGAACCCAGGACCTCCCTATCCGCAGTCAGACACGCTGACCACTAGACAAGTTGGGCTGCGACACTTTAAGTTAATTTTTATTTTATTCTACAATAATAAATATTATTATACGATAAAAGAAGACATGTTAAAAAAGGAGAGTTAAATTAAATTTTCTAGGAAAATAAGTACAAATATATTTAGAACTATTTTGGCTTTAACATGTTGGTGATAATCACGGGATCTCCATCCTTCGTCTACTGGTGCAACTTTTTCACACTCATTGCATACATTTGCAATGGAACCCTTCTCATGTCGATATCGGTTTAAATGAGAGGGAGGATGCCCTGTCTAACAGGGGCGCTGCTAATCCTTCTCCAACTGTGATTCTCCCATCACCAACACTGAGCTCCATTATATTCGAAAAAGAGGTGTCCGGGCTATCTGGACCATTCCACCAGCTCATGATTGGTACTATGGTTGTGGTAATCCTGGTGGTTCCATTGCTTTCAAATGTTTTACAGCTGACCACACTACATACTCTAGATTTGCTAGGGGCCATCCTCGTGGCTCTAAATTTGATGGCAAACGTAAGCTCTATCCTAATTTTTGTGAATGAGGTGTCGACCATACTAGCCCCCACGCATTCCTTGTTTCTGAGTTTTACTCTGAGGAGGATTTTCTTTCAAATCCCTCACTGTCTCTTGATTTTGTGAGGATTGAAAGGCTCGTGGATCTGGTTTTGCTACAACAGGTGGGATCAGAAACAACATCAAACATCACTATTTTCGTTGATTTATTTTTTAAATTTACTATAGAGATGTGTTTGGTTTATTCTTTTCCTGGGTATTTATTTATTTTAATATTTTCATAATATATTAAATACTCGAAATGATTAATGTTTTATTTTTATCAAACTGCATATTTGAGTGACAAATATTTTCTCTTTTCGCAATATAAAACGACAAAATGTAGCATGATTTGAAAAATTGATGAGTCATTTCCTTTCAAATTAAACTAGTTATAAGCAATGCTTTATTGCTTTGAAATTAAAAGCTTCGTTTCAACTAAAAAGTTCCAATGAAACGTTATTTCTTACCGTTGATTTTATTATTAAACTTGATATTATTTTTTAAATAATTATGGACATTTTTTTTGTTTTTAATTGTACGTTGGTTTCATAGGTTTAACTTTCATGTATTCATAACTTATTTTTATGTTTAGTTACAATAAATGCGAATATTTATTATCTAAAACTTTCTTATTTGTTACTGAGTTTTTTTAATTTGTTCATTTTAATTTTATTGAGTGCTTCTTCAAAATATTAGAAAAACTTCATTCCTTTTTAATTGATCTGATCCCTATTCGAACCTATATTTCATTGACAATGTTACGTAATCATTGTAAGCTCCTTATGCTAATTACATCATAGGATTAATAAAACATAGAATTGAGGATTTTTTTGATGATTTAATTGAGAAGTTAACAATAACATACAATAATAATAACATTAAAATTACATACAAAATTTGAGTATTCTTTTCCCTTTACGTTAATAAACACTTAATTGAAAATTAAATTTTTTCTGAATATTTAAATTCAACTTAAAGTATGGGAAAATACAATATAAATTAATTTAGAACATATATTATTTAAAGTGAATTTATAAGGTATACAAAATAAATAATTACCCAGTTAAAATCTAAGAATAATAAATATTATTTTGATATCACAGAAGAATGTAATATTGTGAACGCATTGGCAGAGAAATTAACAAAACATGCTTCATTTGATTGATTTCTTTTAAAAATAGAATTCTGTGATGTACTTAGAATAACTTGCATAATATGGGCAGTAATTAAGACTGCTCAAGCCTGTAATTTTCATGTGAATCAAAATTGAAAATATAAAAACCCTGCCATACTGTGTTAGGTATTTAATAACACTCGTGAAAGTCTCACGAAACAAGCAATAGAAATGCTACAACAAAAATATTTTAAGTTAACCTTTCACTTTTCCTTATACAACAAAGAAAATTTATTTTTGAATTCTTAATTGCAATGGTAATTAAAATTATTAATAATTTTGCAAGTATCACAAAATGAAAAGTTTTAATCACCTACCAGTTGCGAGTTTTAACTCAAGTAATTTTTGCATTCAGTCACAAAATAAGAAATTCTTTCATTGAGTAAATTTAAGAATATGTTATGGTTTTATAAATATTTTACATATCGCTAGCACACATCTGTTGATTAACGAGCCACGAATTGAGAAAATCGATTAAGGCATTATGAGGCTTAAATGAGTAAACAAGATTTATTTGGAAATTATGAACTTTATTGGTACAATTTTTAAATTTCATTTAAATGAATAAAATGCAAAAAAAAAAAAATATTAAATTTCAAACAATAAGGAAGAATTTATTGACAATGATAAAATATAAATTTTAGTATTCTTCTTGAATTAGAATCAAAAAAGGGAATTAAACAGCTAACAGTAAATATGAAATTGAACTTTTCGAATATTTTACTGCCTGCAAAATCACATTTCTTATTTAAAAAATACTATGGCTTACAATCCATACGAAGCAAATTTTCTGTTCGAAAATATTGTTAGACTGAATAGCTTTCATTTCGGATGATTTTATCCAAATGTTCAATGGTGTTACCAGCTCTTATCTTAAAAACAAAATTCCAGAAATTTAACTAGATTTATGGAAATAAATACTTTTCTTCAATAAAAATGGAATGTATGTTAGGATAATATCTAAAATTATATAACTGAACACATTTGATAAATGGAAGATGATTATGAGTTATGAAGAATTCAAATACTCATTAAGTTAACTGTATGAAAAGAATATTAGGTACTTTTCCATTTCGCCAGCGCAGGCGATAAAGTCGCTAAAAATGATACAACCGGCGCTAGAGGGAATATCTCATCTGGTTACCTTTTACTACTACGTTTCCAAAACATGTGACGGCCTTTTACTGTCAACGACTTTATTTCGACTCTTTGTTTTTCCATTTCATGATTTTATGCTTTGTTGCTATATATACAAATTTAATAATTTCATAAAATCTCTAGAAAAACTCGGATTTTAAAAATATATCTTAAAAAATAATAATCGAAACAAATTCACATAAAAAATATTTTAAAAAAATAATAAGATTTTGAAATAGGCATCAACCGATAAATTGCAATCTAATATAATAAGTAAATAAATTGAGACTCTGGCACCCATTATTTCACGTATAGCGTGAACACGAGAACAACAATTAAACAAATAAATTAAAAAATTTTTTATGTAAAACAACATTATTTAAAAATTTTTATGTGTATACTGTGTGTTGTCGCCAACTGGCGACTTAATTTTCGCTTGGCGAGATTTGCGCCGGTGAAATTGAAAAGTACCGAATATTATTTGTAGAATTCCATTAAAAATTTTTTTCAATACGCTCTATGAATTTTGTCTAATTTTTTAAAAAAGAAATTTAAATTTATTAAAGTTTTTCTGACTGTATCAAATTACTTTTCTAACATGCCTTTTTCACAGTATCAGGATACTTTTGTTAACAAGGCTATACTTGAAAGGATGCATTTTAATTATTTATAGAGAAGTAGCTATTAAATGTTATATTTCTATAAGCGACAATGCTTCTGTTTACCAGATTTATAGCTACTATAATAATTAATGTTATTACAATATATGAAACATTTTGGAACTATCACTTCTCAAGATCTTTTTTTATAATTAACAACTGTGGAATGAAAATTTAATTCCCATTAACTAAAAAAAGTTTGTTTAAATTTCATTCGACAAATCTCAAACAATAATCATATAATTATTTACTCCAGACAAATCTTCTATATAAGTAAATAAATATCTCTTATTTTATTTATAGATACATATATTATTTTATGATTTAATTAAATAAGACTAAAATAGCTGTTAAAATACATGTTTATTTAACTTATAAAATTCCCAATGATTAGAGTTTGTTTGTTTATATATTGAAAAAGAAAATTGTCTACGTCACAATTCATTAGAAGGAAAATAATTATGATTATTTTATTTCATAATATTAGAACACATAATTGTGAATTTATCCAAAACATATATTAAATAATATCAAGATAATAATTGGATTAAAATATATATAATGAAATATATTTATTTACAGATAAAATAAATGTGTACCTATGAATAAAAAAACCTCATAAATAAAATCAGAAAGATACAAAATTATATGAATGAATAATTAAAGTACATATATGAAAAATTAAGCTATATACTTAGCGTGGAACTATAATTACTTAAATTATATGGGTTATTGTATTTTCAAAGTTAAAATATACAAAAAAAATACAAACATCAAAAACCAAAGGAGAAAACAAATGAAGTTCAGGTGAAATTCAAATTTAAAATAGGGTGGAAAATTAACATAAATATGGAATTCAGTGCCAACATGGCCACTTTTCCCAGAGGATGTTAATCACATTGCAACAAAAGAATGTTTTTAAATAAACAGCATTTAAACAGAAGCAGACATATTATCCAGTAAATATTTTCACACGAGTGTAACAATTAATTCCTAACGAAGTTAAACCATAATATTTAAGCGCCAAATGTTATTAAAACCAAAATATTATTTTCAAGCTTCTGACAAGAGACATTCTTCCCTTGGGCCTTTTATTCCTTTTACTTCACTTAGCCTTTTATTTCACTCTTACAACCAGTTCTCTACTTGGTATATCGTGTTTCATAACATTTATTGGTCTACTATAATTTAGTGAAAGTTAAATTTAATAAATTTAATTTGTTATTTATTTATTTTTAAACTATATACACCACTAAAAATAATTGCAAAATATTGGGGCTGTGGGTTGATCTTTCACCGGGAGACTTGTTTGGTTAATTGATGCACAATTGACTGACGTAATAGGTTACATAAGACAAAAATGACTTTTGTTTGGCAGAAAAATTGAGTTTTATTGAGCTTTTAAGTACAAAAGTAAAGAAAAGAATATCTGTGCATATAAGAAAAACAAATAAAAAAGATGGTGTTTTCTTAAAAGAAAATCCTTTTTTTGTAGTGGTTATGATTTCTACTGATGACCAGCAACATCGAATACTTTTAAGTTATCGAGTCAATAAAGTTATTATTGAGAGGCAGCGTTATTCTGTTTTACTCCTCTAAAAGAACTCTTTCCCGTTCTTGGAGAGTTTGTGGGCGTTGTAGACATGCAGCAACATCGAATACTTTTAAGTTACCGAGTCAATAAAGCTATTATTGAGAGGTAGTGGTATTCTGTTCTACTCCTCTAAAAGAACTCTTTCCCGTTCTTGGAGAGTTTGTGGGCGTTGTAGACATGCAGCAACATCGAATACTTTTAAGTTACCGAGTCAATAAAGCTATTATTGAGAGGTAGTGGTATTCTGTTCTACTTCTCTAAAAGAACTCTTTCCCGTTCTTGGAGAGTTTGTGGGCGTTGTTGACATGCAGCAACATCGAATACTTTTAAGTTATCGAGTCAATAAAACTATTATTGAGAGGTAGTGGTATTCTGATCTACTCTTCTAAAAAACTCTTTCCCGTTCTTGGGGTGTTTGTGGGCGTTGTAGGCATGCAGCAACTGGTCTAGCTAAAATATTCCATACTTGCTATATTGGGTTTATGTCCGGAAAGCATGCTGACCATTCTATTCACATGACTGCTTCCTCCAAAAGGAAATCATTCACCAAGTTAGCAGGATGTTTTGCTATCGTCGGTCATTAAAATTAAGTAATATTCGATTGGCACATCATAAGGGGTTACTATAGCTTTAGAGATCTCATTCCTATATGGGTGACTTCTTAAAGCTGCATTTAGAATGATATGGAGATCGACGTGTCCTTCAATGGAAATGCAAGCATAGACCATCACTCACCTATCTCCAAGCATCGTGCACAAAGGCAGGATTTTGTTTTTAATGTCATATTCCCCACTAATGAAAATACAACTACTATAAGGAGGAGAAACATGGGACTCTCTGAGAAAAGAACACTTCTCTATTCATTTTTCCTCCAGTTCACACACTCTGTTGCACACAGGTCTGCGGTCGCAACAGTGTCTTGCTGCTAACATGGCACGCACCGTTGGTAAGCAAGTACAAGGAACTACAGCATGAAGGTGGTTTCAGACAGTTTTTGTCAAAACTGTGGTACCAGTAGCTAATCGAAGGTGTTGTTGTAGAAGAGTGGCATTCATATTTCGGTGTCTCAGAGCTGTTAGCATTAAATAATTGTCTTCAATGGGAGTTGGAGTCTACGATCTTGCTTTGATCTTGGGCTTACATTTCCAATTTTGGAGGAAAAAAATGGTTCCAGATCCTGGAAATCACAATTTGCAAAACTCCAATGACTTCTGCTACTTTGGATTGTATTTAGCCTCCTCTAACCAACTAACAACTTTGCAAGCTTCTGATTCGGTTCAATGATTTCGTTGAAATATCTCACTTAATCAGACAAAGCATATACTTAATATAGAATATTACTGTATCAAATATTATTAAAAATGAATGAAGACTAAAAATATTCTGAAAATTTATTTTGATCACTCTATATCTATTTGTCCTAAGGTACTAGAAGTGAACACAAGATTTTACGGAATGTAACCAAAAGTAAAAGCTAAAATATAACATATTTATTTCGAAAATAAAATAAAAATTTAAATAAAATTTGAACTATTCTTCAAGTGTTTAATTCATCCATAAATTGTATATATTTTTTATTTTCTGAGAAGTATGTACTTATTTATGTATTTTGGAAAACAAATTTTACATAACTCATATAAAATTAATTTTTGTTGTAAAACAACTGTAAGTGATGTTTAAAATACAAGCATCTCCCATTTTTTAACAAAATAAAGACATGAATGTTTAATCTTTTACATATTTAAATCGTTTACCAATGTTTTTTATTTATTTTTATAAGATTTTCTACATGAGCTTTTTTTAAAAATTTTGCTTAAATAGCATTTGATATTCTTTGTAATTTGTAAGTATTATACACATCAATATGCTTCATAAAATGAGTCGAACATTTCTTATGTTACTCTAAATAGTCAGACATTTAATAAATTGTCTAAGAATTCAATATGTACATAGTTGTCTGATATATGATGGGTTTAAATTTATCTCCACAGACTTCAACATTTGTTTTTGTTAAGCATACTTAATGTGATGACTTTAGAAATTTTAGCCTTACATCAATAAAAATTAAAATGTGAAATGGTAGATATCAGAAAACGTATAAATATTGACTTTCCTTTAAAATAATTTATCTCTGTTTAAATAAAAGTTCCCTCAATAAAGATTGAATTTCTTATCTTATTTGGCAAAGAATAACATAACATTCTGAATCCTTTCACTTCAAATAGTGATAATTTTCATGATAAAATAAACTTTCTTTTCTTATCCATGTCGATAACCAGTTTTCTTAAAACGACCTTGAAAACGCCATAAACTTTTTTCTCAAACACCAAGTGCAGTTAAAAAATAGAAGCAAAGCTATTTTCAATGTTCTGCAGAACCTGTAAGTTATTTCCTGGTATGCCGGACGCTAACTCTATGATTTTAACTATAATACAACTTCCTCAGTTGATTTTCAAGGATAACTGCTTCACTTTGTGTTTAGACGCTAACATTTCCCTTATAGTAAAAAAATATGTAAACATATTTATAGTTCCGATTCCATTTTAATGAATAAAATTTATATTCTTAAATAAAGGTGAGGCAAGGTATTAATGAATTAACATTAAAAATTATATAAAAAATTGTGCTAGTATTTATTAAAGTTCAACATATTTTATAAAAAATTTGAAATTCACACTAATTTCTTTTTTAAAAAAGAAGATAGTTTTTTTTTTCTAGAAAAAAATAAATTAAAAAAAATATGCTAAATAAATTTTCGGGGTGAAAGTAAGCAACTATATTTTAAAAAGGATTTTATTATTAAAAGCTATCAATTAATATTTAATTTTTACAGAAAAGTTTTAATACTTTTTGAGTGTTTTCAAAATATTTAAGCATTTTCAAAGGGAAAAATAATAAAGGTATTTTAAAAGAATACTAAGTTTCTTCGAATAAACATTTAGTAAAAATATCAATCACTCTTAAAAACACCAGAAAACAATCTAAGAACTTTTTTTATTTTATAAAATTTAACTAATTTTAAAGGATTAAAACTGACTCATAAATATCAGGTTGAATCCAATCTAATCAGAGTCCAATACTTTTCTCTCAATTTAATAATGAAAATGTGTACTTAATGCTATAAATTAATTGAGAAAGTCAAGCAATCAAGCAATGAACATATTATAAGTTTCTGAATCAAAGAGATTTATCATTGACTGATCAGAGCTTAAATAACATTTTTTTCATGAGTGTTATTAAATTTCAATTAATTCCAAATTAGATATTATAAGACATTGAGAAAGTAGCGGAATAAGTCTTAGGATTAATAAAATCTGGATTAAAATCTTACAAAAGTAATCTTTGTAAAATGATTACATATGATATCCAGATTTTATTAAATGAAAGAAGACCTAATTAATATAATTCCGACAAAAGTCATTTGTAAACTTATAATTTTTATGAATTTGATTTCCGCTCAAATAATATTAAATAGGAAATACATATTCCACTTATCAGAAGAAACTTAAGATAATGCATGCATTGTAAATAATAAAAAGTTTAGAACTACAATCACACACACACACAACGAATATAAATTTCTAATTTTGAGACATTATGAAATAATTCATAGTTAATGTGTTTTGAAAAACAAGTAAATAGTATTAAATATAATGGTAAATTATAATGAACTAAATTATTTTATCCTGTGCTTATTTCAAAATCTTTTTTTAATGTTTGTATCCTTGTTTTTTTGTAAATGTCCCAATGTTATCCCTTTAAGTATAAAGCAAATTTTCTATTTTATAAATAATTATAGTAACGTAATCTTTAATAAAATTTTTTTAATTTAATTGTATTTATTTTGTGTGTTTCTCTTTCTCATTTTTAGTTGACTTTATCTTATAAAAAAATTCACCACATTATAAAAGAATTTTAAACCACAAATTAAATAAATAGCTAAAATTTCAATAATTAGAATCCGAAAAATCAATAGTATCTAAAATATTAATAAATAATTAGTATTTATTTTATTCACATAAAGGCCATCTGACTTTGCTTGGGTTAAATCGATTTTTAACAAGAATCATAAAAAAAACTTAGAATGAAAAATTTGGGTATTAAAACTAATCCGCTTTTCTTAGAATCATAACCTCTATTTAAATATTTAAGTGACTGATTAAGATTCAAAAAATGATTTTTTTATTTTGGAGAAATTTTTTTCATTGTTCCCCTGAGGAAGATAAATAACTTAATATTTTAATGAAAAATAAAAAAAAATGTTTTAATGGATTTTATTAAAATGTATTATGTCTTTTTTTTCATACTTCACAAAAAGACATCAGTTTTACATGTCGAACTTGAAATTATTTAAAAGTTAAATATTCCAAATATATGTATTCCATTGACTTTCTCATTTGCTTTTAACATTGAATCGTACTTTATTGCATATTTATTTTCAATGATTTATATTAATCCATTTTATATATCTTTGCGTTTTACATATTCATGAATTGATGTTGATTTTTTAAATATGGCACAGTTATAATGATAAAGAAGCATTTTAGAATGCATTTCGAAATTTAAAAACCTTTCTCATACATTACTTGAAGAAAAAATTAAAGAAAACTATTGATTATTGTTTTAAAAATTTTCTACAAAAATAACTTAAATATTAATGATAGTTTAACCAAATTATTTAAAAATTACATAAAATAAATTGTATAGTTACTAACATTAGAAAAATATTCATTATAAGAAAACTTTTTATTTCTGTCACAAGTGATTGCAATTTGAATTTATGGCATTAATTAATATGAATTCTAAAGTTGATTTTAAAGTAGCTTTAAAATTAAAACATAAAAGAAAACTAAATAAAATCCTAAATTCTTATGAAATAAAATCATTATTCAGTTATTTCGTTGTTGCAGATTTTCAAAAACGGTAAACATTCATTTGTTTATCAATTTGCTGTGATAGTTTTTATTCAAATAAGCACATAATTTTAACCCATAAGAAAATTGTGAAATTGAAAACGAAAATGTTAAGAGTATAATACTCACAACACTTACACTCAAGGTTTCACTTAATTTTTAAATGCTTCCATATTATTGCATTTCAATCCTATCTGATATGTGATGTTGTATATGTGATATTGATTTATTTTAAAAATTGTAAACTCTGATTATCAGCTTATTATAAGTCTGTACAGTTTTATTATCTTTGATTTTTGTCAAAAATGTAAAGAAGAAATTAAAAGCCTGGAGATGGTATTTTCGATAGGCAGATAATCCTTATTAAGATCTATATTTTTGTATTATTCTAGGAGATAATAAATAAATTATCGCCCAACTTGTCTAGTGGTCAGCGTGCCTGACAGCCGATAAGGAGGTCCTGGGTTCGAATCCCGGTTCAGGCATGGATGCACTTTCTCTCTCTATCTATCCTGTCTTTGTCCTTCCCTTGTATGAAGAGGTTATGAATGGTTTCCTACCCTATAAACGGGTCCCTATGGCATGTGTGTACTGAGGAAGTCGGACTCCAAAATATGGTTCAGTTGGAAAAGTGGAGCAGCGCACCCCATATTGCCAGCCTGGCTGGCACACGACAACAACAATAAACAATTTAACAAATAATGTATGTTTTGATACATAACCCGTTTGTTTTTAACTGGCAGACTGATTCATAATTTATACCTTCTAAAACAATAACGTTATTTTTTTTCAACTCATTTAGTAAACTATACATATTAGTTTTTAATCTTAAAACTTCAGTTTTGTTCATTAAATATTTTAATTTATTTATATGTGAAATAAGTTGATTTTTATTTACATGTTTTATTTATATATATTTAAGCATATTCATCTATTGAATATGAAAATGATTTTGCAATTTTTAAACGCTCCACAATTTTTTTATTCAAATGATACAAAGTTTTCCCTCGCATCCGTCACTGGAAATTTTGGCTTTCAGCCAATGAGGAATGAGACGTCCCTTCCCTTATGAGTGTTTTTCATTAACTAAAAATCTCAGTGAGACACAAGGAGTTTAGAACCATTCAGTTATTTCTCAAATCACGGAGAAACAATTAAGTCTAAATAATTTCCTCATTGTTCTTTTGTCCGACAGTGAATCGAAAAATAGGCTTCTGTTAAAAATCTTTTCTTCGTATAGCTCTGTCTCTAGCGAACATCTGTTGGAAAACATGAATATAAGCTTCGCTGGTAAAAGAGCGCTCGTCACAGGAGCTGGGAAAGGTATTCATTAATTTATAATATACGTTACGAGTCTATTTCTCATATATTCTTAAATGCAGATAAAATTCAAATTTTAGTGCAAATTAGTATAATTAAAATTTTAATTTATTTAAAATATTTTTTGATATGACATATATAAATTTATTTCGTAAGAAATAAAAGTAAATCCAAGTAAATAAAAAATAAATTCGATCATAAAAAATGTAAAATGTTTATTTAAAATGTATGTGTTTATATAAGCCTTCACATTTCAGAATTTGCAATTAAAATATTTCAAACAAAAAGTTTCATTAAATAAAAATTTTTAAATTATAATCACATAAATTACATTTTATAAACAATGAGGCATCCATGTAAAGGTACAGAAAGACAATGGGATACATTTCCCCCCTTAAATGTATAACGATATGGTTTCTATGCATTAATATTGATTTAATTGTGCTCGCTTCAAAGGTTATAAGAAATGTAATTAATTATATGTGATTTAGCAACGGAATTAAAACGAGTAAATTTTTAATGTGTATCATTGATATATTTTACAATGTTAAATGCATTTTTCGGATACGTAAATATTCATTACATAAGAAGGCATTTATATGACTTCCATTTTATAATCTCATTTATTTTTCACTTCATCATTAATAACGTTTTTACTATTCTTTTATTGATTCCTCTCATTCACAGAGACATCGAATGAAATTATTGTATTTGGAACCATTTGGTTGGATTTAATTTTTCATTCTCTTCTATCATAAACTACAACAAACGAAATTCTGCCTCTAGCAATTTAGTATTCCAAATTGATTCATTTGTTTCACGTCAAAATTTAAAACACATTGCTTTTTTTATTTTTACTAACCCATATTTTACATCACGAAGATCTATTGAAATCATTTTATATCTATCAATACATGTTATGGAGGTACTACAGAAAGGAGACTTTGTAATTTAATTGTATTTAAAATAACTATAAATGTTGAATAAACATTTTAACGGCTTCAAACTATAAATTTGTAATGTGATGCTCTAAGCTCTTATTTAATATTTCACATTATGTGATTACCGATATCAATATGTTTTCGAATATTTGTATATTTTATGAATACAATTTCAAATACACACACACACACACACACACACACACACACACACACACACACACACACACACACACACACACACACACACACACATACATACTACTACATCACATACATATACACACACACACACACACACACACACACACATATATATATATATATATATATATATAATTAAATTCAAGAGGGTTCATATATATCTATAACTTATTTAGTGAAACGATATTGTTAGAACTATTATATTATTATAATGATAAGAGACAGCGCTATATTATGTTGTTCAAGTTACAAAATTAAAATTAAAATGATATTTTTTAGTGTGAAATAAATTTTTGAAGTTAGTATTTAAAGTAGGTAAGTATTTATTATATTTACTTTTGCCATGCTACGTGAAATCTAAAATTTATTATCATATGATATAAAAATTTCATTTCCCTAAAAATTAAAGGAATTCTTTGACATTTTTTAAAGAGTGCAAATAAATTATAACTATAGAGTAAACCTCTAATAAATCGATTTTCTTTAAAATGCTATTTATAAATACTTTGTATAAAAGAGTAATGTGTAAAATACAAAATGCCATTTTGAATTTTTTTTTACCAAAGAATCCTTTTTTTATCATAAAATTGCGAGAAAAATATGGAAACGAATGTCCTCATTATTCCATTTCTCCCTCACTTGGGATCTGTATAATGATCGGAAAACTTTTTTCTTCAGTAGGAAAGACGGAACAATTTAGACTCAACCGGAATGGCTTAAAAGGAATATTTAGAAGTCTTTTCACTATTGAGAAGGTGGTTATTATGTGCACAAATGACATAGAAATTCCATTTTCTTTTTGCGATGATGTTTTTAACAAAGAAAGATTGGGAAAAGGAAAATTGAAATTTCTCAATTATTAGTTTGTTTCCTGTTCAAACTCATTTAATTTGTTCTAAATGATCCGTAGCATTTAATTCATTTGAAAGTAAATATAATATATACTGTTTTTCATTCTGATTTAAGGGTATATGTTTGATTCATACATGGGTTACTCTTTTAGTGACTTTTAACTTCTGTGCATACGAATGTGAGTATTGTTCTGATGCTGAATTAAATTTTCCACAATGAATTATCACACAACATATTAGCAATCAATTTTTTTATTATCATCTATGATTGCACATAACATTAATTTACAGGAACATTTTGTAATAGGAACACCAACATTACATTCTCAACATGGCCGTTCTAAATCACTTTCGAATCCAGCCGAACAGCCCGCTATTCTCTTTCTTAAAAAAAAAAAAAAAAAAAAAAAACTCGTGTTGCTTTTTCCGCAGCGCCATCTCGAGTCGTCGAATTCATTACAGTACTATCTCTGTTAAATCCAAATGCCTCACTCTTTCCGCATTAGTGTGCATACACTATTTAAATACAATCTCTGAAGTGAAATGTAAAGGGAGTTGTGCAATGCTCAAATAGCTTCTTTTGTAGGTGTTGGTAGAGCTTTGACGCTGAAACTTGCCGAAGGTGGTGCTGAAGTAGTTGCAGTCAGCAGAACACAATCTGATTTGGACGAATTAACTAAAGCAGTAAGTGTTTATTTTTAATTCTTAAAAACTACCCTTTCTTATAGCAAATTATTCTTTCTTTTTACTTTGGATTCCAAAGGAATTCTGATTTTTTAAACATAAATGCAACATTACTTTCTGACGTTCTACTGATCTATAAATCTTGTCCATTCTCATTCTTAGAGTCCAAAAATTAAGACATTATGTTTAGATGTTGGGAAGTGGGATGCTACCAAAGATGCTATAAAGAAAGTTGGACCAATTGATTTGCTAGTCAACAATGCAGCTATTATGGATGTCAAAGAATGGGGTAATTTAAGTGAACAAGAAATAGATAAGTAAGTTACTTTTTATTTACATTTAATTTGCATATTACTTTCATTTGTTGGTAAAAGTTTACAATCGGGTACCTCTTGATTTTTGGCGAATTTTTTAAAGCCAAGATCTGTCGAACAAGAAGGGCGCTACCTAAAAGGTATATTAAGATAAATTAAATTTTATCATCAAAACAAGGGGGTACCCAATTCTAAAACCGAACTCTATTTGTTTTATATATGATTTATAGAAATGTTCAATACTAATTAAAAAGTACATTGATTTCCATAACATTGATATAAAGAATAATTTCACAAGAATAATGTCTGCTCCATTTAATGAATACTGGTTTCGTGAATAGGATATATTTGAAAAAGCATTTGACGCCATCTTATTATTAGTTAAATTACTGAAATAAATATTACTTTTTGCTATAACCTCTTCCGTCACTCAGTAATATTTTACACATGATATACAGCTTATGAAAATATATTAATTAAAATCTTTAACTAATACTTTAAGTCTAATTTGACCCTTAGTTTCATATTTATAAATAATTTATATTTTTTTATATTTATACATTTTTCTAGTTAATAAACTTATTGTTATAAATTTGCAGGACATAATGACTACAGTAATAGCAATAAAGATAATAAAAAGGCGGTGTAATGCTAACATAAAACTGCAATTTATAACAGTTTTGTTTTCCCATTAATTCATTTAATGTATATTTATTAAAATTTTTTGTTTTTAGAACACTCAACATCAACGTAAAGTCCATCATGAATATTTCACAGGTTTGTATATGCTAATTTATAACACTTAATACATATTTTTTTATAAATTTATGAATACGATAATCTAAATTAGTCTTAAAAACTATCATATTATTGTGAATATAGTTTTCAGTTTAACTAATTTTAAATTTTCTTAGCTATATAATATTTATGAAATTTTAGAACTATGAGGCAATTTTATGATTAAAAATTAACGTTATCAGTATTAACTATTAAATGTTATTTTTGTATGAAAATATTGATAACATAGTATATAACATAGATTCAGAAAAATACAGTTTTTACAGCGCAGCATTTCTCAAAAATAGGAGCAATTTATTGATAATAGGTATTGGTTCTGAGAGAATACGCTCATATATTATATCTGTCGCATATAAAATTAATTTTAAATTGTATTTTATAAGTTTTAATATTTAAAATAGCAATTTATATATGATTAATACTGAAAATTTAAAATAATAAAATTTAAATATTTTCCAGAATAAAACAAGAATATGCATGCCTGAAAGAATAATATTGTAATGGTTATATTTGTTCATTAAACATAATAATTTAATGAAATTTAAGCCAAAAATTTTTTATCTAAATTTAAATATTAAATTATTATTTTTTATTCCTCAATGCTTTTGCCAATGAAATTAAAATTTCAATCAAATTGAAATCCATTTTCTGGGACTTCATTCAATGACAATGTACAATACTAAGCTTAATTTGGTTGTTGTTGTTGTCGTGTGCCAGCCAGGCTGGCAATATGGGGTGCTTTGCTCCACTTTTCCAACTGAATCATATTTTGGAGTGGAGTCCGAGTTTCTCAATACACACATGCCATAGGAACCCGTTTATAGGGTAGGCAACCATTCACTCCACATTCATACAAGGAAAGGACAAAGACAGGAAAGATAAAGAGAGAAAGTACATCCATGCCCGAACCGGGATTCGAACCCAGGACCTCCCTATCCGCAGTCAGACACACTGACCATTAGACAGGTTGGGCGGCGATTAATTTGGTAATGAACCACTATTCAAAATGTAAGCTTCCAATGAAAACATTTTATACTCAAGACTATATCCATTCTTAAATAGTAAAACAAATAAATAGTGACATACTAAGGGTCCAATACGAACATATGCCTCTTATGTGATTCAGAGAATGCTAATTCTATATAAAAAAGAAAATTAAACATTGAGAGAATGATTGATTTATGAAAATATGTGTAATCAACCTACATTAAAATTTATAATATTTAAACCACAAATTCAGATACGTAAATAATAAATTTAATCACAATTTATTTGCTGAATTTATGAACTTTAGTGCATTTTAATCTTAATATTCATTGCGACTAAAAGGATGAATATGAAAGTAATTACATAGTTAATTTTCGATTGAGATTTATTTTCTTTCCATATAGAGAGACATTTTAATTATTTCTTAAATATCAATTTCATTTTAAGAACTAAAGAAAGAAGCCCTCATTTTATACGTAATAATAATAATATAATAGTTTAAAATGAAAATAATTTTTTTATCTATTCTTAAATCGCTAATTCTTAAATTCATAAATCGATGTAAATTCAAAGATTTTCTTGGTACTCTACAGATGTTCGCTTACATATATTAAAGAAATGTAGCAAAAAACTGGAATATCTTTGTGGTTCTACGATAAATATTTCTGATCAGAAAATTTTTTTATTGTATGCAATTTGAATCATGAGTCGATACGTGACTATATCCTCAGTTTTCTGGAATGCTTATTTTGGAAGTAACAAATAAGTAAATTTACATCAACACAAGCTAAATTAAACATTTTATTGATCATTAAGCTCTTTTTTGGAAATTTCGCAAGTTGCAAATCAAATAAAAAATTGAAAATTTTATTATTTATTTCGTTTTGATAACAATTAATGAGAGCTCATTCAGTTAATCTTTATGTGAAAGAGAAAGCAACGGTACTGTACTTTCAAAAATCAAAAAAGTATATGAATGTTTGAAAATCTTTAATATGAGTGTGTGAGTATATGCAAATGTGAGAACGAAACTTTTCTTCTGATAATATTTATACAATGTTAGTTAAATTTGCAGGTGTTTTTTAAATAGTATAAATTTCTTGATTTTAATAAATCATGCAGCACGCACACACACATATATAGATATAGATCGATAAATAAATATTGTTGTTATTATTATTATTAACTGATAAAGTGAAGTCATTAAAATGTAATTTAGAAATATTGTATATTTCAACAAGTTAATAAAAATCTTAAAATATCCTCAAAATGTTATTATAATAATTGTAAATTAAATAATATAAAAACTTAAAAAGAAATCTAGTATTTTTAAACAGATTGCTATAAATTAAAATTAGTCCTTAAAGGAAGCATATTTATTGAAAGGGTTACTTTGATATGTACACACAAACACACGCACATTTGAAAATTTTGCAGTTTTGAATCAAGCAAAATGAAGTGAAAAATAAAAAATTTGAAAAAGAAAGTGACAAGTTTCCAAACCTTGTCAAGGGAAAAAATTTTCTATTTCTTTTGTTTGATTTCAGCAAAATCCTTTATACGATTCTTTCAAGTTGCAGCAGCTTTCTTTGATTGTCTCAATTGATTTCTTGACACGTAAAATCGTCACATAAAATGAAATCAAGAATCTCTAGGATCATCTGAAATTATATATATACATATATATGTGAGTGTGTGTATATATATATATATATATATATATATATATATATATATATATATATATATATATATATATATATATATATATATATATATATATCCTCATTTACAGAAGAATGTGTATATATGAAATTTTCATCTCTATTAAAATCAAGTGTATAGATTTCAGGTTAAATAAAGAGCATGTAATTTGCAAGTATTAAACTCAGAATTTTAGTATTTATATCCGTTTTGATTGAATTGGTATGCTCAAAGCAGAATTCTTTCAAATTAAATTATTTAAAAATCCTAAACCCCATAAAAATATAATATTCAGAATTTCAAAAAACTTATATGTAAGATCATATACAAGATAATTAATAATTATTTATTGTAATTTCAATAGTCATGTTTTTACAAGCTGGCCCTTTTAATTTGACCATCACAAAAATTAAATATCATGGTCAGTTAGTAAAACTCGAAAACTGTGAAAGAAGCCTGTTCTATTTCAGTTATAAATATTATATTTACTTATATATTGATAACCAAAGATGGCAAAGCCTGTATGAATTTATTTGCAGAAACTTTTATGTTAAATAAATAAATTTTATGCTTTTAATTAAATGAAAGCAAACCATTTAAGAATTTCTGTGTATAATAATGGACAGTTATTTAAAAAATATAACAATTCAATGGTCAAAAATGAATGTGAAACAATTGTTTTGCATGTTATCACAGAAAATATGGTAATATAATAAGGTATATTAAACTATATTTCTTGTAAATATCTTTGTGATCGTAAGCATTTCGATTAGGACAGTCATTTTGGTTCTTGAAAAGTATAAGCTTCTCTATTTAGTATTATAAGAATATATTATAAATATTAGTATTATATAAAAATATATTATCTGATATTAATGAATAGGTTTCTTATAAATACAGTATTGTTTCTACAATATTTTTTAAAGTCCATTGCTATAACGATTCACATAATGCCTCTTATGCTTCTGAAAGCTGATAGCAAACGGAATGAAGGAGAGAGGCACCGGAGGGTCCATTGTGAATGTGTCCAGTATGTTGGGAATGCTTGCCGTTCCTCATTACGGTGTTTACAACGCCAGCAAAGGCGCAACTGACCAAATAACCAGGAGTATGGCCTGTGAATTCGGACCTCACAAAGTAAATAACTGTTTTTCTAGTATTAATAAAAAATTATTTCTAAGAATTTATATATCATATTTTTATTTTGAGCTTATTGAGGATTATTATAGAGCAAAAAGCGAATTTTAGTGGTTTATTAATAAAATCTTATTTAATGCCTGCTACATAATACCTTATGCAATACCTATTTGTTTCAAATTATCTTTAAAGAATATAAAAATACTTATTAATGATCAGCTAGGTTGCAAAATTTTCTGCTATTCTGAATTAAGAAATACGGGAGCTCCAGTGGCTCAGTAGCTTCATGCCGCTTCCCGTAAGCTCAGCAAAGTGAAGCATCATTTGCCATGGGCAGTGGTTGGGAGGGTGACCACGGTGTACTGTCCTTCACTGGGTTGCTGGAGCTCCGTCGGTTGGGGACGTGTCCACGTTAATAGGTGACGTCCAAAGTCCTTCCGCTGGTGTGGCGTGGATGTGGAGAGCAGGGTGCCATCTCAGGTGTGGCCTTGTCACCTGACCGTGGTTCAAAATGACGAGGCATCTTAATAAGAGCAAAGTCGTACTTTCACCTTCGTGGTGCTCTGATCCAAAACGAAAGACGCTCTCTATTGACTTAAATTCGCATAGCCAACGGCATAGCGAGCTTGGCTTGTCCAAGTGTCATAAGCAACAACAACAAGAAATATGGAATAATCAATTCTCAAAGCAATGACAGCAGAACATCATTTCTCAGGAAACTGCTGCGAATTGGTAAGCCAAAGTTGAATGTAAATCTGACAGAACTGGTTGCGTAACAAATTAGGAATTTTACCTAGTTTCTTTGATTCTTACAATAATTTTAAATTATTGCTTCTACAACGAAATGTTTCATTTAGGTTCAACTAATCATTATGACAATCATCTGTGACCACATGGGAAAGAAAATTATTCGAACTTAATTCAGATTATTCATTCCTGTAAACACTGCAACATGGAGACAATGTTTGTATTTATTAATGAAATGATCTCAAATAGATTAGATATTTATTAGACATTATTTGGATTAGAGATTAGAGACTCTCAATTTTAGCCGTAGGAGACATAGGGAGACAAAAGGTGTATTCAGACTATATAAATCACCATATGTCAACTTGATGGCTATTCTACTATGAATTGGAAATTTGTCCCCAAAGTAATGATATTTCATTGATTATTCAATGACTATTCAATTTAATGATCATTGAAGATTTGGTGATCTCATCTAATTTCGAGAGAATATGGTACACCTAATTTTTAACTAAATATTCGTAAAAGATTCAAGTAGAAGAAAGTGGGTTTTTGAAACCTTCTTTAAGAAGATAAGTGATATTTCTTGTTACATAAAATTATAAATGATATTTTTACAGAAATGTTTTTGATATCAATGAATATGTGCTCTCATGTGAGTAAACATGAGATCATTTCCTTCCGTAAAGATTATTATAAAATCACTGAAAGAGAGGATAATATCTTAATGTCATGCAGTAATTAGATTTATAATCAGACTTGAGTTCTATCAATCATGCATTAAAAATGATGAACGGATGTACAAAGGCTTTCGTTTCTACTCTGCACTCTTTGATCTTAGTCCTGGTCAGTCCTTGCACTGGCCCCCAGCCTCTTCGATCGGTCATGTCACCATGTTTTAGAACTGGCCACCGAAAGAAGTTGAAGTTCTTGAATGGGAAGAGGATTTTCTCTTCTTGTTTTAATTCCCTCTGATCCATGGGGATCTGACGCGTCGGGGTCGTTTGGACCTGGCATGCATCAAGGTTAACAACAAGTCTTTGATTCTGAGCAATGAACTGCTTTTGAAAAGATGTCAATATCCATTCTCTAAATCGCTTCGCGGAAGGAATTTTTATAGGTATTGAACCTTATTCCTATGTTTTAAAAAAAGAATCCCGCAAAATTCCCACTCAGCCACCTGGATAGTTGTACATGAAGCAAACAAAAGCGCAGCATGTATTTTCCGTTATTCAATAATACATTATATTTAACATTCTTCAATATTGTCGATAGGACTGAATCTGCGCCCCTTCACTCTTAAAAACTCTCTTTATCGCACTCACAATTGCTTTTCTCAAATAATTACTCTTTTGCAAGAAATTTATGTACCTCATAATTAACATTATCACGTATCGTAGATTTGATTCTCTGAATGTTCATATTAAAGCTAAGTTTCCTGCAATAAATATGAAACATGATTAGCTAATTTCATAAATGTTCCATTTTTTAAAGTGTGATATTTGTGAACCAATATCTTTTCTTGCTTCATTATTCCATAAAATTCTTTAAATAAAATTTTACAAACCTTAAGAGCTCCATGATTTATTCACGATTTTTTTGATGCCAAGATAGGCACCAAGATATGAATAACAAAATGGCCGCTGAATGCTACACAAAAGCTAAACTAAATAAAATATCAGGTATACCATGAATTAAAATTTATCGCTAAATTTTTAGCCAAACTAATGAGTGCCTCTTTCTATACCGAACACCTTGCGTTGTATATTGTGTGACGTCTTGTATAAAATTCAAAGGAATTGTTATTTATTTGATTGTGTAAAATTGCTAAAAAACCTACAATAATTTATTTATATTAAATTTAATTAAATTTTCGTATACAAATCTTTTGACTATTTGCATATTTTAATTAGTTTCATTTTACAAAAGATTTTATTATAATGTGTAAAGATTATTTCTTCCTGCACCCAATTTAATTAACTCAATGCTATGCAAATCACATTGCTGAATTAACTGACTTTAAATACCAGCTCCAACTTAAAATTAAGAAATTAGTTTATGTTATTTATAGGATTTTAAATTTGTTTAATCTTTAAGTATAAACATTTTCGAACTTATTTATAAGGAAATTCGCCTAATTTAGCAATTAGCTTGATTATAAATTAATAACAGTTCATATTATATTATAAATATTCCTGTTTTATTAAGAGTTCCTTTTATACTAAATATTTTTTACACAACTTTAAGCCTTATTCCTCATTTTTATATTGCTTTCAATTTCCTTGGCTAATGTTATTACAAGAATAAATGATATTTTTAATGTATGATAGAATTAAATTTTTAATTTTTTGCTTTGTATTTTTTTATCATAGCTATCAAAACTTATTAATTTTTAAGTTCGAAAACATTTTATGCTTAAAAATATAATGCTGTTAGTTTAAAAAATATTTTATACACTCACAAAAACTTTGAAATATTAATAATTTTTTCTGTCATTTATCTGAATGAATATTTTTATGCCTTTTATAAAGTGCCTTTTCACTAGTAAAATGTTCTTTTAACAAAAATTACAAGTAAAACAGTTGTTCCTAATATTTAATTTAGAAATTGTCTACAAAAAATAGAAAAGAAAATCTATGGAATTACTTTATTCTTAACGCTGAAATAAAAATGATATCGACTCTTTAATTCTCTTAGCACTCGTGATACGCTCCCAGAGAATCATAAACCGGTGCTTGCTTCAGATAATAAAGTTTTACTAAAACAGCTTTTATGAGGTTTTCATACAATGGGGAACTTGCCCGCGCTCCTACAACGACACTTTTCTGCATTAATCGCGGCCATTTCGTTGACATTACTTTCGATTAGAAACAATTGTAGAGAATGCGTGTTATCAAAATGGAAATAAAAAAATTTAATGTCTAACAATAAGGCTTAAGTACTTTTAAAAGTTTCCATTTATAAATTAATAATACATCATGAATTATACTGAAATATTTACTTTTGATGGGTTCCAAGACTAAGAAATCAATTCATGAATCATAACATATAATTGTTCCAAATCTTGCAAGCTTTTCGAAGAGTGTATACAATATGATGAAAAGTATTGAATGTTTTCAAATTTAGAATGTATATATTTTATTGAATATCATGAGAAATATTTGGTGAATCTTTCTGTAAATTCAAGAAATAAAATCGTTTACTTGGCTTTATATTTTACAGTGGAAGTTTGGTCTCGGACCATAGGTAGAGAGAATCAGCATCAAATAAATGAATATTTGCACTTATTCTAATCCATGAGCAGCAAATTGAGTTATAGTTGATGCAAATACTTGTATGCAACACAAAATACGCAGTTATCTTGCATATATTCATGGAATTATGAATGCTGATTTTACAGTGTCCTGAAGCATTAGCATGTATTTTCTTCATAACGTGCATAATTATAGTAACATTTAACTAAGTCAAGGAGAAAGTTGAAAAAATTTTTACAAACATGTCATAACTAAAAAGCATTAGCATGTATTTCCTTCATAACGTGCATAATTATAGTAACATTTAATTAAGTCAAGGAGAAAGTTGAAAAACTTTTACAAACATGTCATAACTAAAAAGCATTAGCATGTATTTCCTTCATAACGTGCATAATTATAGTAACATTTAATTAAGTCAAGGAGAAAGTTGAAAAACTTTTACAAACATGTCATAACTAAAAAGCATTAGCATGTCTTTCCTTCATAACATGCAGAATTATAGTAACATTTAATTAAGTCAAGGAGAAAGTTGAAAAACTTTTACAAACATGTCATAACTAAAAAGCATTAGCATGTCTTTCCTTCATAACGTGCATAATTATAGTAACATTTAATTAAGTCAAGGAGAAAGTTGAAAAACTTTTACAAATATGTCATAACTAAAAATATGCATATACATAAAATCTTGATGGAACCATGAAATCGGCGAAACATAACTTTTCATTTGACATTTCTGAAGTATAGAAAAATACTTATTTACAATTTTGTGATCAAATATGTGGCACAATTAATAACAAAAGACTGGAAAATTATTATGATTTTTCTTATAAAGATATCAGTCAATACCATGAGTCAAATTTCCATTGTTATTCTGAGAATATACATACCTCAATGAAAATAGTTCCTTTGAATTTATGACTATTTTGGCTAAAGTATGTTTTCGAGAAGGAAAAAATAAAAATTACTATTTTAAATGAACGTATATATAATACCCTATCAAAATTATTCTAACAATAATAACTAAAATTACTTCTACCCTTTGATGTGATAATTTAAATTATGAATTTGGCTTTAATTTCTTGTTTTTCATATCGAACAAACAGTATTGGAAGATTTAGGCTGTTCTATTCAACTAAGAGACTCTTGATAATTTATATAATTTTAAAATGACAAAGAAAGTTGTAACATCATATTTTTAAGATTAATATTAAATGAAAATTTGAAAATCCGACTGATTTAAAGCGACGTCCCCGAGTGTAACATATAATATTAATTAAAATATATAACCACTAACTAGATTTTTTCAAATATACAATATAAGAAAGTTTAAAACACAGAGGATCCTTAAATTTATAGTATTTTTATACTTAGTTTTCCTATAAATTTCTGTAAAATTGAGCAAGCGGAATTTCTGTTGTGTCCACCATTTAAACAAAAATCCCTTACATATATTCACTCACTTTCAGTGTGCAACAAAAATATATAATTAATCATATCGACGGAAATATTTAAAATTTTGTGACATTCAAGCTATGTTTTTATCAGAAGCATTACATAGTTTATTAAATTAAGTGAAATAAATACTCTACGGTTATTTGTATTAATATATTATTTCACGTCAATGACTATTGTATTTCATCAAATATCAAATGTGTATTCATTTTTAATAGTATTATATTAATATAATTTTAAAAAAAGCAGTGTTCTGTTTGATTAAAAATGTTATAAATTTCTGCAACATTTCTTTGCTTTAAAACCGAAGAGCCAAAACACACACATTATGAACCACCCTATCGCTTGATACCATCCCCCATGTTGACGGGGAAACCTCGTGATCCAGTGGAAACAGAATATAAATTGTCGCCGACGGTGTAGTAGGTATAAATTTGATATATTTCCCCAAGAATTTCTCGCCAAATCTGCCGTCCTTTGTTTTTATTCTTATGTTTCAGGTTTTCCCTTTGGTGTTGCCAGTTTCAATTTTTAATGCTTTTTTGGATTCTTTTGTTGCCAGGTTTGGTTTTTCTTCGTATGTTACGTCATTTTTGTGTCAATATATAAGGTTTTTTTTTAAGTAACA
Source organism: Latrodectus hesperus (assembly GCA_037975125.1). NCBI lineage: Eukaryota > Metazoa > Arthropoda > Arachnida > Araneae > Theridiidae > Latrodectus > Latrodectus hesperus. The sequence continues at coordinate 31,427,609 of CM075852.1, read as the reverse complement.
ACAGTGTTAGAATTGCTTGGCGATAAAAAAGTAGCAATGGTTGCCAATATATACCCTACTAGTTCCGTGTAGAAACGTTATTCTGGTGATCATTTATGTGTATCGTGGAAAAGGCAGTTGGGCTAAATGATTTGTTTCAGTGTGCATATTGTTCAAAGACTCAGAATAAGACCAAATATTCAGAATGAGTATGTCTGACACGCCTTGATTTTCGCCTTGATTGCCTTGCCTTGATTTTTCTTGACACGCCTTGATTTTTCGGTTGTTTGTAAACAATCGTAAGTATCATGACTAATTGGACGAAAAATGGTGAGATGCGTATCAAATGTCGGAATATTGAACATCCTCAAATCGTTAACAAATTAGGAACTCAGAGGCCATCTCGTTTAAAAATAAGACAGTGGCTCTGTTGAAGACCAAATACTTTGTAGTTCAAAGAGGAAGTGATTCAAAGTACACGAGGTATAGTGGTGTTAGTCACTTTATCGCAAATTTTTCTTTACAAATAGGAGCATTATCTCCCGACATCCTGTGATTATCAATTTTAAACATCAAAAACCGCATAACAACACTTACACCATCTAAAGCTAGAAATATAAACAGCAACCCTCGTGAATAATATTTTCATATAATGTATTTTTGAATGTTAACATAGTTGTTTCAACTATTTGTTTAATGTCTGTTGTAATAAATAAGTTATTTTTTAACTAAAAAAATAAAATAAACATTCCTACCCAAAATGAAAGTGACATATTACGTACATATTCAAGAACATCTAAAAATAATAAATTTGTTCAATCAGTTTAAAATCATGGGCTTGAATAACTAAAAATAAAGTTAGCTAATCTGACAAAGAGGTATCCAAAAATTATTTTTATGAGCTTCTTAAAATACTCATGAAAAGTTTAAAAAAAATTTCCTTTTTATTAATTTTAAATTTAATTTTAACTTCAGAAACACATTTTCTTTGGCTATTGATTACTCCTTCGTTTTAAACTATTCCAATGCAATTTCCTGCAAGTGATGATTACAAAAAATACTTTTTATGAACTATACCCATTTTTTATGATCCACTTTAGGGATCAGAAACGCTTTACTATATTCAATTCTCTCGAAACTAATTTAATTTTTTTAAAATTTTTATATTTCATATTTTAGATTCGGGTGAACTCAGTAAATCCTACAGTGATTCGAACACGACTCGCAGAGAAGGAAGGCCTTTTGGATCCCAACAATGAATTTGCCCAGAATATGCAAATGAGAACACCTCTGCGGAGATTCTGCGGTGAGTATTTCATTCCTTTATTTGTTTACAGCCTGCATGTCAATACTAATTGTTGGCACAAATGCCATATAATCCGGGATGCCAAATTCAGAGTTTGGTGAATTTTTGGCGAATTTTTTTTTGTGTATCTGGCAATATGGTTTTCATTATATCATAGATATAGACACCTATAAGAATTATGCAGTTAATTCTATTTTGGAAAGCCTAGTATTTACGTCATAACAAAATGTCACAATACGTCATCTTGGCAACAAATGAGCTCCAGTGGCTCAGTAGCTTCACGCCGCTTCCCGTAAGCTCAGCAAAGTGAAGCATCATTTGCCGCGGGCAGTGGTTGGGAGGGTGACCACGGTGTACTCTCCCTCACTGGGTTGCGGGAGCTCCGTGGGTTGGGGACGTGTCCACGTTAATCTGTGTGTTCAAATACATATAACATAAAAAATATAATGGACGTCACGTCCAAAGTCCTTCCGCTGGTGTGGCGTGGATGTGGAGAGGAGGGTGCCAGCTCAGGTGTGGCCTCGTCATCTGACCGTGGTTCAAAATTACTAGGCACCTTAAAAGAGCAAAGTCGTACTTTCACCTTCGTGGTGCTCTGATCCAAGCGAAAGACGATTCCTATTGACTTAATTCGCACTGACAAATGCAAAAGTGAGCTTGGCTTGTCTAAGTGTCATAGGAAAACAACAACAACAACAACATTTCCTCATCGCCAAAAAATTCAGAATTTGGCATCCTAGATAATTAAATTGATTGTTAAATTATATTTATTGTATAATTAATCTATAATCATAATATTTTCTTACTATTATAGATGTGAAAGATGTTGTAGATCCTATTTTGTTTTTGCTGAGTGACAATGCTGCTATGATTACGGGAATCACGATGCCCATTGATGGCGGTCTTGGCATATGTTTCACTTAAATACCCTTCAATAGCTACCAAAGAGGATCGCATATGCTATTTTTTATTTTTCGCTGTTAATAGAACTTTAAAGGATGGGTTACTGTAAGGATCATCAAATCCATACAGTAAATTGATTATCTCTACTTATGTATGTATTGCGAGCGTTTTATTCGGCTGGAAATTCAATAAATTAATTTTGCTAAGAATGACTTTATTTATATTTGTATTCTGTTTATTTTTTAAATTTGTTTTACTTGTTTTGAAAATTTTAAACCGCGATTATGGAACAAGTATTCTTATTAACATTCATATTTTTATTACATGATTAACTGCGTAGGAATTATTCTTAAGATGTATTTCTTGTTTACATTGTTTTTGCTAAAGAAAGAGAGAGAGAGAGGAGGAATCTATTTTATAATAAAGTATGCTTCCGATAGAAAATAAGTCATTTAATTAAAGAAAATATTTTTATATACCAGATTTTACAAAGTATTTGAAAAAATAATATTTATTTTCAGCTGAGTTCAAAGTTAAACATATGAGAGAGAATAAATTCTGCATATTATTGCTTAGAACTAAATAATACTTCAAATCTGGGATTACTTGAACTATGAATGTTGAATTTTTTATAAATTTCGAATGTAATTTATAAATTTTGGATTCAGAAATTGTTTCTGAAAATGTCTCGTCATAATTGTTGCTAACATTAAAAAATTATTCTACTTTAGTTTAATACAAATATACAGAATCAATAATTTAATCTAAATATCATAAAATTTGTTTTTTATTTCTTATCTAAAATAACCAAATAATAAGAGGTGGTAAGCAAAAGTCTGAATCCTTTTATACATACTGAAACATAAAATAATGCAATGTAAACAGTATTTCTTTTTTAAAAGGGACAGATTTTTAAAATTTAGTTTAAAAAATAGAAGAAAATAACTAAGTATTTACTGTTTTGTGAAAATATATAACAAAATCTATAATAATAATTATAATATCTGAAAAAGAATGAATACAGGAATTAAAATGTATAACAATAATTGTTCTGTGAAAATTTGTAACAAAATGAATTCTTCCGTTAATTAAATGAAGTTTTTCTTGCTATTTTTCAGATTTACAACTATCAAAAAATAAATTACTTATTATTGAGTATATATATATATATATATATATATATATATATATATATATATATATATATATATATATATATATATATATATATATATATATATATATATATATATATATATATATATATATATATATATATATATACTCAATAATAAGTAATTTATTTTTGATATATATATATATTTATTTATTATATATATATATATATATATATATATATATATATATATAGACTTTTATGAAACTAATTTACAGAAAAAATAATAGGAAAAATGAAACAATTTTGTTTTAGAATCTCACAAAAGCTTTTGCTACAAAAGTAATAAACATTGAGAAAAAAATAAAGTGTAAAAGAGATTCTCCAAAATTGTATCTAAAGATTGTATGTTTCAATTATACATGGTTACTTCAAATCTTAAATCAAATAAAATCGCATTTGTTAAATAGCAATGAATATTTTCCTAAACAATTATGATGCGGCTCAACATAGCTGAAACTTTTTAAAAGACCTCATTGGATTTTATAAATACTTATAGCATTGCGGATCATAAAATTTTGAACGTCTAGCAATATTTAATATTATAAATTTGTTTATTATGACACTGAAATGTGCATGTAGTAATGTTAAGTAAATAATACATAGATGGGGAAATTCAAACAAATTTTGGCTTTTTTATGTAACGAAAATATTTGTATATCTGAGATTTTATTTGATGTTGTATATACTCATGCAGTTTTCTAAAAATAACTCGTTGGTTTACTTATGATTTAGTTACTGTTGCAGTTCGACAGTCCAAAAAAATTTCACTCTTAGATTTAATACTTTATATCTATTGGTTAGCTCGTAGTTTCAATTAATACCCATTGTGCAATGAGAATCTTGCTATATAAAAATATATGGAATGTGAGAGAATAGAGGCAACCACCATATACTAAATTTCCATCAAGTTCAATATAACAGTACACTTATCCATTTTCTAGATTTGATAATTATTCTCATATACCGTTTTGTCACATGTAATTCAACTTATTTTTATTTTATTCATATACTTATTCTTATCTTACTTTAATATTTAAATTCATGCTGCAATCTCATATATCTTTATTGTTTTGAGGCCAATGGATACATAATCAAATATACTTGCAAAGTTAATAATAAAAATTTAATTTTGTAATGAAGAATGTATCTATAAATATGGTGCTGCCATCTATTGAATGTAAGTAAAATGTCAAAACTTTTAATATGTTGAAAAGAAAATACAAACAATAATAATTCAATTACAAAATCACTTAAATAATAATAATAAAATTTCTTTCAAATGCAGTTTAAGATCATAATGATTCTTTAAACTTTGTTTCAAAGAAAGTTTTGAATTCTAACTTTTTATTCTAGTTCTAATTAATTTCCAGAAAGAAAATACTTTCTTTATTTTCGGTATATTTTATATCAAAATTTAAATCAGGGATGCAAAATTTATATTCGAAAATTAGGCAACATTTTATCTAATGCTTATAATTTCTTTTCATAACAAAATATTTTTTATAGCAATTACGATTATACAATTAACTAAAATGCGTTAAAAATCGTGAGCGTGATTTGTTTTTTCAGCACTTTTAGCTTACAAAATTTAGCATGTAAAAATATATAAATAGTTTTGATATCATTTACAATAATATATAATTAATTTTTATACTCAATGAGTAACTTAGACTGAAAATTGAATGAAATATCACCCATTTGAATTATTTAGACAGAGTGAAGGGATACTATTTTCTAAATTGAGCAATTGAACAAAGAGAAAATTTGCAGGAAACAGGAATTTCTAAAATTCTCAGAATATCAAAAATAATTAGAACTAAAAATAAAGCTGCAGTTTATTGCTCTTTTATTGAAATCTAAATGAGTAAAGAGGCAAAAGATACTTTTACACACAAAGTAAAGCTTTTCTGAAACACTGTTTTAATTTAATGTTAGATTGTATTTAAATTTTTAGTCAATAAATGTTTTTTAACCTATGCTATAAAAATGTTTAAATCTCTTATTTTACTAAATTCAAAATAACAACTATTTTTAACAATAACTTTTGCAATGAAAAAAAAAGGGTCATTCTTCATTGCTTAATAACATGTGGTGAAACACTTCTGCTCGGAAGTTGGCAACAGCAACTAGAAAAACTTTCTACATGAACATTGGCAACACCAATTTTCTCCGGAACAATACCGCATGGTGAGCAAGAGGGCAGATTCACGTTTCTCCCCGACGATGTGAACGGACTAGTTCACAGTTTGTTTCCCTCTCAGAGAATTTTGTATTTGCAACTCTCTTTAACATTTTCTTTAATTAAAAATAAAATTTAGTTCAATTTTTAATATGTGGTGTGTTTTATTAAAAACTTGCAATTATTAAAAACTAATTAAAACAGCACCCCATATCTGGTGACCACTACGTGAACACGCTATTCTTCAAGCCCTACTAGGATTTGGAAGTAACTCCAGCGCCATGAGATGTCATGAGTAAATGTCAGTGCTGATTGGTAATCATTCATAACTTCTAGGATGCAGGTAGGATCTTTCTATAATTTTCTTAAACGTAGCGTTATGTGCTCTTTGGTTGTTCACTGGGGTCGGTTTCTTGGAAAATTGTGCATATATATTTTAACACAAAGTTTTTCTTAGTTAAATTATTATTAGTACATATTTTTTCCCCATGAGCTACACTCCGTTCACTACTCTACAATTTTAGCGATCCTTTCGCATCATGCTGTGTTTTTATTATTTAATTTAATGTATTGCATTATATGAATATTCATTGATTCTTTTATAATTCATAGCTAATATTTTTTGTGTTTATTGTATTTTTTATTTATATATCTTGGTATTGAAAACTATACGCACTTCCCTATTATTGATTTGTATACTTTGTAATTTTTTTCTGATAAATTTTGACCATGCCTTTATCTGATGATTTTTCCGTTACTCAAAACCCTCCCTCCGAAGACACAGCTTCGCAGGTTGCACACGTTTCGGTAAAAATACCACCTTTCTGGAAAACTAACCCTTCCCTGTGGTTTATTAGGTTGGAATCGCAGTTTTTCCTGGCGAATATAACGTCCGATCTAACAAAATTCAATCATGTTGTCTCCTGCTTAGATCCCGATATACTAAATTCGGTACACGACATTTTAGAGAGACCACCTACTACCGAGAAATACGATGCCTTAAAAAAACGCCTAATTTCTGTTCATTCCGAAAGTGAAACATCTAGAATTCGAACCTTATTGCAAGGAGTAGAAATCGGTGACCAAAGACCCTCCCAATTACTAAATCGCATGCGTTCATTAGCTGGGGATACCGTGGGTGAAGCGCTTTTACGCTCGTTATGGCTAACGAGGCTGCCATATAACACGCAGACTATTTTAGCCGCTTTCAGCGAGGACGATTTGAATAAAATAGCCGCAGTTGCTGACAAAATAAGCGATCTAGCTATCCCTTCGTATGTAAATTCTATCACCCCTAACTCTCATGATGCTGTCACGGCTCGCTTGGAACTCCAAGTGGCGCAGTTAACTCAACGGGTTAGCGAATTAAGCACCGCCCTGGAACGCAGTTCCCGTAGCCCTAGGCGTAATTTCCGCCGATCATTTCAACGCAGCAGATCTCGCGATAGTTCCCGCTCTCGCACTAACCTCAGTCACTACAAGGAACGTACGAATGAGCTTTGTTTTTACCATGTCAATTTCGGTGATCAAGCGCGAAAGTGCCAAGCTCCATGCTCTTTTCGTCAGTCGGGAAACTAAACCGGCGATCGCTCACTGGCCAATCTAGCGACCGCCAAGTGAATCGTATTCTTCTGGCCGACCCGTCTTCAAAATTAAATTTCCTAATTGACACAGGAGCAGACATATCTGTTTTGCCTAAAAAATACGCTCCAAAAACCACACCCTCTGAAAATTTAGCCTTATATGCAGCAAATGGCACTAAAATTTCTACATTTGGCAATAAACGCCTCATTATTGATTTAAATCTCCGCCGAAAATTTTCGTGGTTATTCGTCATTGCTGACGTAAACCAACCAATTATAGGTGTTGATTTTCTTAAACATTTTGAATTACTTGTCGATGTCAAAAATAACCGTCTGATCGACTCTCGAACGTCTCTCTCATCAAACGGCATATCTTTCAATAATTTTTCCCTGGATTCCAACATATCCGTACTTATCGGCGATTCCAAATTTGAAAAACTACTCGCTGAGTATCCTGAGCTTACAAACCCTTCTTTAGTAACAAATGACATTAAAACTTATGAAATTTTTCATCACATTGAAACTAAGGGACCCCCTGTATTTTCCAGACCCCGCCGTTTGGCCCCAGAATTACTCAAAGCAGCGCGTTTAGAGTTCGAATACCTAATGTCTCAGGGAATTATTCGACCGTCCAAAAGCCCTTGGGCCAGTCCCCTCCACATGGTACGCAAATCTAACGGTGATTGGCGCCCTTGTGGCGACTACCGTCGCTTGAACGCTGTGACAACTCCTGACAGGTATCCTGTACCCCATATTCAGGATTGTACACAGGTTTTTTTCGGCAAAAATATTTTTTCTACCCTCGACCTGGCAAGAGCGTATCATCAGATTCCCGTCAATCCTGAGGACGTACCGAAAACTGCTGTAACCACCCCATTTGGTTTGTTCGAATACCTGAAAATGCCATTTGGACTTCGTAACGCCGGTCAAACTTTCCAAAGATTCATACATCAAGTGCTTCACGGATTGGATTTTTGCGTCCCCTACTTCGATGATCTCCTTATAGCATCGACAACCGAAGACGAACATATTAAACACCTTCGCATCATTTTTGATAGACTCCGCGAATACGGACTAAAATTGAACCCCTCTAAATGTGTTCTTGGAAAAACATCAGTCTCATTTCTTGGTTGCTTAATAACTCCCACTGGTGTAAGCCCTCTTCCCGAAAAGTCAGCAGTAATCTCTAATTTTCCTAAGCCTGAAACACTGTCTGAACTTAAAAGATTTTTAGCTATGCTAAACTTTTATCGTCGTTTCTTGCCTATGGCCGCAGCTACTCAAGCCCCACTCCATTCACTTCTAAAAAACTCTAAAAAGAATGACAAACGCCCTGTTCTTTGGACAGAGGAAACAACTGCCGCGTTTGAAAAATGCAAAAGCGATTTAATGAATTCAGTCACCCTTGGTTTCCATTCCCCTGATCAGCAGCTATCATTAATGGTAGATGCTTCCGATATCGCCATAGGAGCAGTATTGCACTCCCAAAGTACCAAAGGTTTACAACCTTTAGCTTTTTACTCCAAGAAACTGACGCCAGCTGAAACCAAATACAGCACATATGATAGAGAATTATTGGCTATCTATTCTGCTGTAAAACATTTTCAGCACAACCTTGAGGGACAAACATTTTCTATATTTACTGATCATCGTCCACTTACATTTTTGTTTAAAAAAATTCAAATTCTGCATCTCCTAGACAAATTCGGCATATGAATTTTATCGCTCAATTTAGCACTGACATTCAACACGTTTCTGGATCAAACAACCCAGTTGCCGACGCCTTATCGAGAATTTTTGCCATTAATAGTAATAACGCCATCGATTTCGCACGTTTAGCTGAAATCCAGGAAAATGATGCAGAACTCACTCAATTACTGTCAACTTCAGGTAGTTCCTTAAAGCTACAGAAGATGGAACTGTCCCCAGGACTTAAATTATTTTGTGATGTAACCAACGATCGAATCCGTCCTTTTGTTCCCTTTCCTCTCCGAAAAACTCTGTTTGACTCCCTCCATGGACTTTCCCACCCAGGAGTACGAGCGACTAAAAGACTGATTCTCTCTCGTTTCGTCTGGCCTTCAATTTCAAAAGACTGTGTTGCATGGACTCGCGCATGCATTGATTGCCAGAAGTCAAAAGTTTCCAGACACAACCATAGCCCTTTGCAAGCCTTTTCTGTTCCCTTACAACGCTTTCAACATGTGCACCTGGACATTGTCGGACCTTTACCCCCATCGGAAGGATATTCTTATCTTTTAACAATGATGGACAGATTCTCTCGCTGGCCGGAAGCAATTCCGATACGGGACATTTCCGCAGAAACCATCGCCCGAACTTTTGTTACTCATTGGATCGCAAGATTTGGAGTACCTACCACCATAACAACTGATCAAGGTCGTCAGTTCCAGTCGAACTTATTCACGAATCTCAACAAAATCCTTGGCATTCACCGAATTCGCACAACTCCATACAACCCTGCCGGGAACGGATTGATCGAGAGGTTTCACCGATCATTAAAACAATCGTTAATGTGCCACAATGACGTCCAGTGGACATCAAGCCTGCCCATTACATTGCTGGGTCTTCGATCAGCCTACAAGGAAGACCTTGGTGGTACCTGTGCTGAGATGCTTTACGGTACAACAATTCGGCTGCCTGCTGATTTCTTTCAGACAACAAGTGTCTCTACTTCCATGGATCCAGCTTCCTTCTTACAAAAGCTGTGCGAGTCTATGAGAAATGTTGCACCAGTGCCCACTTCAGCTCATATCAACCCCAAGTATTTCGTGCACCCAGCTTTGGATTCGTGCACTCATGTGTTTGTGAGGCAGGATGCAGTAAAACCTCCGTTGACTCGTCCATATGATGGTCCTTATCGAGTGCTTAAACGGCTTAATAAAACTTACACTCTCCTCATTAAAGGAAAAGAAGCCGTTATCAATGTCGACCGTCTTAAACCAGCATTTTTGGTGCCTGGGCCCCCTGAATCTTTAGTTCCTGTTCCCATTGCTACCCAAGTTCCACCGAACTCTCCGAAAGCGATGCCTGTTCCTGTGATTCAAGACTCTGCTGTAAACGAAGAACCCCCTGTGCAAACTACGCGATCCGGCAGAAGAGTTCGTTTCAACCCACGATATCTCTAACTCCTCGTGCCTTAGGCACTTGGGGGGGAGTAATGTGGTGAAACACTTCTGCTCGGAAGTTGGCAACAGCAACTAGAAAAACTTTCTACATGAACATTGGCAACACCAATTTTCTCCGGAACAATACCGCATGGTGAGCAAGAGGGCAGATTCACGTTTCTCCCCGACGATGTGAACGGACTAGTTCACAGTTTGTTTCCCTCTCAGAGAATTTTGTATTTGCAACTCTCTTTAACATTTTCTTTAATTAAAAATAAAATTTAGTTCAATTTTTAATATGTGGTGTGTTTTATTAAAAACTTGCAATTATTAAAAACTAATTAAAACAGCACCCCATAAACATATTAATAGGATTTTATAAGATTGAAACAAGCTCTTGTTAAGAACAGGGCTTTCAGTCTTGTCTAGAAAATTCATGTTAAAACTAAAAATAATGCACTTTAAAATATTTTATGATATTTTAAATACTAATATTTAATTTTTGAACAATGTGGACACCATTCAAAATAAAAATTTTCACCACTCCTCTCAAAAATATTTTAATCCAGAAACCTCAAAGAACATATTGAAATATATAAAAAAATATTTAAATTATTTCATATATATCTTAAAATATTTTTTGAGATTCATTTTTTATAAATATTTTATGATATTTTAAATATTTCAAAATAATTTTGAGTGAGATTTGGTTTTCGGATGTTTTGAAAATGTTAATTTTGATAATATTTAGATAATTCAAATTTTCTTTAATTGTTTAAAAAATTTTAAGAACGATTTTACTTTAGATATAATTATTTAACATGAGATTCATATTTCAATGTATTTGTTTTCAGAACACGTAGGCATTTGTTACCTGATTTTCCTTGCTGGTCGAAAGTAAAAAGATATTTAAGAACCAAAATTTATAAAATTGCCTTTTTAAACAACAATTGCAATTAGCATAAAATTTTAACAATAAGGCAATGAATCATGCTATTTTATAAAATTATTTTTACAGCAAAATATAAATTTACAAAACTTTAGCACAATAGTGTGGGTAAAGATTGAATAAAATAACATTGTTATAAAATTTGTCAAAGCAATAAATAGTAATAAAATTTTCTTCAGTTATATGTATATATATATGAATTTTATGTAAGGAAATATATCCAATATTATAAAATATTACACACAAAAGCATATAACTGCATTTATTTTATATTTTAGCACAAATACATATTAACAAAATTTGAAGTTCATATATTCCTAGTAATTAAGAGCAATAAGCATAATAAATTACTTATTTATTTTACATACAACTTAGCTCCATGTACAAACATCTAAACAAAAATTTCACTGACACTTAAAAAGTACTTCTCAAAATTAATTTTTCAATAAAAATTTTGCATTTGATACAATGTTAGGCTTCTAAGTACATTTTTAATTGTTGATTTCTTTTAAATAAATTTTAGAAAAATTTGCATAATTCTAGCTTAAAAACTTATAAAATTGTTAATAATTGATAGATATTTTTAATGTTTTTAATATTAAGGAAAAAAATTTAAAACCTTTTTGCATTAAAAACAACAAAATTTGTTTCATTAGCATAATTCTGTCTAATACGTAAATATTTAATATTTTAAATAACATTTTTTGGAATTAGTTGATAAAGTTGTGGCACATAATAATTACTAATAATTCAGAAATTTATTTCATGATACTTAGAAATGCTTTTTTTTTATAAAAGAGAATTTAAGGGAATTGTTTTGCGCTATTTATTCAGATTTGAAATTACAATATCGAAGAGAATATACCGTATTTGTATTAACACAGATTGAATTTTTGCCATTAAATTTCTGCTTGAAAAGTTAAAATGCAACCTAAAATCAAGATTTTACCTGAAGAATAATAAATAGTCATTTTAAAAATGACAAACACATGTATTTTGTAGGATGAAATTAAAACTCTCACAAGCTGCTTCAATTATTAAAATTTTCAAAGAAAATTGTAGAAAAATAACTAAGCCTAATTATTTCCCAAATCATATACGCTTAATTCCTGTTGTTGTTGCATGCTCTCAAAGGCCAGCAGCGCTAGACCAGGTCCATGACGTTGTACACTCTACAATAATCCAAAACCAGAAGAGGGTCGTCAACCAAGTCCTGCCTGGAGAGCCCTAGGCACTCTAGGATATGTTCAGGCGAAGCCTTCTCGGTAGAGCAGTTAGTACATGTTTCAAAGGTTCGGGAACCCTCAGAAAATTTTAGGGTTTTAAGATGTCCACTTAGAAATCGGGCGTGAATAGTTTGTTCCTGACGACTTAAGTCGTTAGCCAGGGAGCCTCCGGGACGGGAACTTTGGTACCAGTAATGTACCGGAGGGACAATCCAAGTCATCCTGTTCTTAATTTTTTCTCTGGAGTGAATCTCCTTGAAAGTGAGAGGAGCTAAATTAACGGAGGCCTCGCCAGCACCAGCTTTCACCAAAGCATCCGCAATTTCATTTCCCTCAATATCGACGTGGGAAGGAATCCACTGCAGATGAATCTGATGAGATATGGAAAGCCGTCAGATTCATCTGCAGTGGATTCCTTCCCACGTCGATATTCCCACAGTAGAGCTTGATTCCTTATTCTCTACAGAGGATCCCTAATATTGTCAGAATCATCATTACTAGTTCTATCTCATTCAAATTATTAAATATTATGTTTTTTAAGCATTTTATCACAAGTGCTTTAGATATCGACTTCTAATGTTGCAAAATTCAATGCCACTATTCGGATACAGAATCACACTGAAAACCACCACTTGTTGAAATCGAAGTTCTTCGTGATGCAGTATTTGTAGAATTATCTTAAAAAAACTTTGATTGAATAGTTTATATTTACATGCAATGATTACGACACACTTTCCAGGCCAACAGTTATAAATACTTAATCATCATTTCCTTTTTTAAAATTTTTGTTTCACTCGATCACACCAACGTAACTGCGAAATCTGCCCCAAAGATAGATTGGTTTATCACCGATTTCACAAATGAAGAGTTCCTGAAAACATATTACAGTCTGCTGAAATCTAGTTTTGTATAAATTGGACTTTTTCCTACAATCGATGAGGGCAGGGGTGTTAACTGTTATTTTAACCTTATAAAAATCTACATCTCATAATAATCTTATATTAAATCACTAATAATAAATTACTATTACAAAAATTTGTGATAAACTGATTATGATCTATATAAGTTCACTTATAAAGTGAAACGCTGAATATTCATCATCAATAGAGGGTGAATAAATAGTTAACAGCAATTACAACGATGACCAACTGGGACAAACACAACACCATCCTTGTAGAAAGAGATCCTTGTAGAAAGTATGGTGTAGTTGTTGTTGTTGTCGTGTGCCCGCTAGGCGGGCAATATGGGGTGCGCTGCTCCACTTTTCCAACTGAACCATATTTGGTGTGGAGTCCGACTTTTCAGTACACACGTGCCATAGGGACCCGTTTATAGGGTAGGCAACCATTCACACCTCATTCATACAAGGAAGGGACAAAGACAGGATAGATAGGGAGAGAAAGTACATCCATGCTCGAACCGGGATTCGAACCCAGGTGACCTTCTTATCCGCAGTCAGGCACACTGACCACTAGGCAATATGGGCGGTGTATGGTGTTGTAGAGAAAGTATATGAATTCTTCTATTGATTTTGTGTGGTAGAAGTATCACATCTTCTTAAATCAAGTATATAATTTTTTTCACAATTGATTAATATGTTTAATTTCTGGTCTCTGAGACACCCCAAATTCAATCTGAACTCCATTCTTGTCATACAGAACTATGATGTTGACATCCTGGAAATAAATATTCGTTTTGATAAAAATAACAGTTATATGTGTTAGGTTTTTAAGAAAACAATCTTCAAGAAAACAGTGATTGATTATTTTATAAGAAACATATATCAAGACACATATCTTTGTGATTATTTTTACTCATAGTGATAAATTCTATGAAGAATAAATTTAGATTCTTTTGTTGACATTTATTTAATTGCAGAGAACAAAACGCTAACATTAGCTAAAAATTAATGAGAAAAATTCATTCTTTGAGTCATAATTTCAAAATTGAGTTGTAAATCTAAGATTTTCTAATTTAAAATCATTGACTATAAATATTTATGGTTATACTATGATATTTCTCCCAAATATGGGATAAACATTTTCATCTCAAAAATTTTGTACAGTATGGTTATAGAAAATAAAACTCTCTTCTCTTTGGCCAATGTTAACAAAAGTACAGAAAGTTTTGATGAATGATTTTTGCTATTTGTTTAACACACGTCAAGTCTTTCATTTTCAACTAAAAATATAATGCAAAAATTATTATTGCTATCTATATAGATTGAATAAAAATATATAAATTGTGAATATAAATTCTTATAGATGATAATGTAAATGTAGGTATGAAAATCTGAAAATTAAAAATTGCTTTCTCAGATGTAGAATCAAATTTTGAAAACCAAGGACTACGAAAATTCCCCATATTATATGAGTTTACACCAATTTACACATTCAATTGATGATTTCGGAATAAGCAATTAGTAAAAATAATTTTTTATTGAGAGTTAATCAGTTAGGCAAATTTGTGTTAGCAAGAAAAAACTTGATTCCAGACATGCATTAAATTTGCGAAACTCAAAATGAGAATCCATATAAAAAGCATCACTTGTACTATCTATTTTATATTCAATAATTCTCTTTTTCGAAAAAAATTAGCTTTTGATTCTCTCATCAATAGTATTTTATTGATTTAGACACTAAATCTTAAAAAATAATATTTAATTTGACTAATTCTCTCTTGAGACAACAAATTACTGAGTTATATTTATTTTTGAGGATTTTCGATGTAAAATTGGCTTAACTTTGGTTTGGCGATAAAATATAATTTATCTTAGTTAAGATTCTGTGTAGCGGTGATCTTGTCAGTCAAATTTCAGTCAATCTTGGGGGAAAAAATAGCCAAAATATCAGTGGGTACCAGATTGAAATATATAACCAGTTTTGAAAAGTGTATTGAATCACGCATACACATCATCAATTTATTGTCTTATCGTATCAACAAATGTTGTTTTATCATAAGAAAACTAAAAAATATCTTATATATATATATATATATATATATATATAGTTCAAAAACAATACTTGCTTTTATAAATAACAATACTTGATATTTATACCAAGTATTTTTAATACGTAACTCAGGTTTCATTAATTATGTTTTTTCTATTTATTTTTATAAATGAAATTTTTTCTTTGCCGAAAAGTATTCAAAATAAGTATAATTTAACAATTTTTAACGACCCCCAGTCCAACTGCATTAATAATAACATTATGTCATCGTTTTTGCAATCACTTCAAGAGCTAACTTAGATCTTGGCTGCAAGCCAACAATTGAGTAAAATGCATTTTTACAATTGAAGTCAGCGCTCTGAACACGACGTGGAAAAATATTCGTTTTCTCCATACAGAATTTGAATTTAAACTTCATCAATTGCATATTTTAGTTTCCTGTTATTGGGTTAATGAACATTTTTAAGAAAAAGAAAACTTAAATATTAATATTTCGCTCAAAAGTATTGAAATCCTGGGTTCCTGTTCCTCTATTAATGTGGGAAAATATTCTTTTTCTCCGTTAGGAAGATTAGAAATTCAGGAGAAGAAACCAGAAATTATGAATATAAATTTCACTGGGAAAAGAGCTTTGGTAACAGGAGCTGGAAAAGGTGATTTTTTTATATAAATATGTCCATGAAATTTTTTTTAAACTGATATCTTTATAGTTTAATATTTGCAAAAGCACTTTATTTGTAAATCTTTTTTAAAAATTCTGTTACTAGATTAAAATTTCTAAATTTTAAGAAAAAGAAAAGATAGAATGCATTTTTATCAATGATATATTTTTATAAGACAAGTGAAAATTGTGTTCACATGTGAAATATTTATTAAATATTCTGTCAAGAGATATTTTCTAACTACATTTATGAAAACACTTTTTTAAAGATATTTTCATAAAATATTTTTACTAAATATATTAAATTTTAAAAATAGAAAATTAAAAAAGTACTTTTTATCAGTAATGTAGTTTTATAAAATAATTAAAAAATTCTTATTACATAAAAAAACCCATTCTACCACCAATTTTTATCAATACATCGATTAAATGGGTTTTCGATTGTGTATGAATCTTTGATAAATATTTTAAATTCACTTTAATCATTTAAGCGTTAAATGTGAGTTGTGTTTTTAATTTTTTGAACAGATGAACAGTATGTTCAAAAATAAATCTATAATATAAGAAATTAATCAATGTTGGCCAAAAATAATATTTTTTATTTAATCTAAAACATTGATTTTTTTGTCATAATCAAATACAATGGCAGAAATGTTAGCAATGAGGGATAAAAGAAACGTGATTCTTTTCTGTATGTCACTCACGTACAATAAAATGTTATTTATACTGTCATTTTACAAAAATGAATGTATTGACATCTTGCGTGTCATTAAGAAAATAAATATTATAATACTATTTATACATATTTAAATACAAACTGTTTTATTTTACTTCGCTATAATAGAAATAATTCCTCCTCATCAACATTTGTATGATTTAATAAAAATATATATATATTAAATAAAAATGGAAAATGAGCATTTCTAAGTTTCAATAATTTATTATGTAACTAAAAAAATTAATGTTTTCAGTTCTTTTTTTGAAATGTCTTGCTATTAAGTATATATTAATCTAGTTAAACTTTGAATCTTTCATAAAAATAACATTTTAATTTCTTGTAATATTTATTAAATTTACCGTATTTATTGAATACAAACTAATGAATATTAACCTTGTAAAAGCTAAATATTAATAATGCCTTATAAATATATGTATGTGTTACAATAAACTTAAGTATCACGTAAAAATAACGATTGAAAAACTGTCAGGGAACAAATTTTCTTTGAAAATAATCCAACACATTTCAACTTTTTTAAGTACAAGATATATTTTATGATAAAAATATTGTACAAAAGCAGAATCCTTTTCTAGAATTTTTTGTAAATGTTGGCGAAAGTGAATTTTGTGTTAATAACGAAATTTTCCCTTGTTTTATTTCTCGAATATGAAGAGTTACAAAAACCTGCCTTGATAGCATGTTAAGGTAATGTTGTTTTCAATAATGTATTGACAGAAAACGAAACAAAGCAAACAAAACAATTCTTCTATGTTTTGGTAACCATGGATACTCACGTAGAATGTTGATGCCTGACATGGTTTACTTTCAAGGGAGGTTATACAAAATTATTTAAATATACTGATAGGTATTATATACTTCCAAATCAAAAGGAATTTCTTTCTATAAACAGATAAAAGATGCTACAAATTTTTAGCAACTTTATAGGACTTTTGATACAAATTTATAGTAATCAGAAATATGTCAACATTTTCGTTAGTTGAAAAAAATAAATTATTTTATTGGGAATAAGTACATAAAATAAATATTTGTATATTTTCATCTGCAACGCTATGGGAAAAATACAAGATAAATGTAAAAACATTTCTGCAGTCTGATAAAATATTTATTTTTCAGCTGCACATACATTTAAAAATACATAACATGAATAAATGAATTTCAGACATATTGGCTTTTTTAATTTAATCTTGACAGACAGAAAAATTTGAATGTTATCAATCAAAATGTCTAAATTATCAATTTTTGTGGAAATTTTAAAGCTACTTAGAACAATTTTTAATAAGAAGAAAAAATAAGAAGATATTCAATAATCATTTAAGCGTCAATTATCATTAAAACAGAAGAAAAAGCAAAATGAAAAATACTAAACAAAACATCCACTTTATGGTTAGATTAAATCGACAAGGACAATTTAAATTTTACTAGGATTGAGACATTCACCAAAGATTTGGCAACAATTCTTAGAGAGTGAATTTCTTATTTATATAACAAAAATAGCTTAGATTTATTGAGTCTTATTAATTAATTTTTTGGACTTTAGGAATATAATCATATTTTAAATATTATTACTGTATTGGTATAAGAATTCATTTATAAATTGCCATAATTTAAAGTTTTGAAGAGCGTAATGAAAATTATAGATTATTCACTTCTTCAGGAGTGGGCAAAGCCTTGACAATAAAGCTGGTAGAGTGTGGAGCCGATGTCGTCGCAGTCAGCAGGACACAAAGTGATTTGGACGCCTTATCTAGACTAGTAATTTCTTAATGTTATAAGCACCTGTTGTCAAATGTCTGTTATGACCTTGTTTTACTATAAGACTTGAAATAAAATTCTTATTTTTGCATGCATTATTTTCTTGGTATACTATTTTAGTATTAAATTATTTAGTTAATATGAATGTAAAATTACTTCACTAATATTTTAGAGCCCGAAAATTAAGACGCTCTGTCTTGACGTAGGAAAATGGGAGGATACAAGAGATGCGATACGAGAAGTTGGGCCGATTGATTTGTTGGTAAACAATGCAGCTGTCATGAATCCTAAGGAATGGGGTGATTTGACTGAGCAAGAAATAGATGAGTATGAGAAGCCGCTTTTTTCCCTCGAAAATAAATTTTGATTTTTAAACACACTTTGAAATGACAATTTGAAAACAAAATTGAGCTTAGTTTTCTTATTGTCCTGGAGTACTAACAGTCCGTTGTTTAACCTCTAAGCCACCTAGATTTTACAGTACATGAGCTGGTAAAAATATATTTGAGGGTGCCCCTTGGCGAGAGTGGAGATTTTTGCTTGCACCCAATCCTGTTCGTGCGGAATGTTGTGCAAACAGTAATGGCGGCCAAAATACAATGAAATTTCAAAAATAATGCAGTAAGCACATAAAAAAAGAAAAAATTGTTCTCACTTTATTTTGCTGGAAAATCCTCACTTTGAGGTACACAGAATTCTCTAATAGCACCTTCAGATATTGCGTAAATTTATTCTGAGAAGAAAACCAATCAGAACAGTGAATGGATTTCAGAGTAACGTTTAGGACTACCATAAATATAACAAAATCTCCCAGCTTGGCGATAAATTTGGCGAGAATTCAAGGGGCACCCTCAAGTATAGTCTAACCCATGAGCTTCGTGTGAATATAAATGAATAAAATCCGTTGTGTTAAAATTATTTTTTACTTTATTTAGATATTTACTCTCTATTATTAAATTAGATATAATTAGTTAGTAATACATTTTATTCAATAAATAATGCTATTAATTAAACGCATTATTTTATATATTTTGATCCATAATTCTTCAAATAATTCACACTTTTTAATTAATGATTTTTGCTATTGTTAAAAATCCATTTATAATTTTTTAGTATTTTAATGCATCAAACAAATAATTTTATTATTATAATAATAGAAAAATTAACTATATGTAAATAATTTAAGAATTCTTTCAAGAAACTTAAGTAAAAAGCAATCTCTTTAATAACTTTAATCTGTCTAGAAGATTATTAATGGGGGTTATTAGTGTAATTCGAGGATCATCAGGAAGGTTATTTAATAGCTCAAAATATCCTGTCTCTTAATAGATTTAAACTTTAAAATATATAAAAAGTAAGAAATATAATTGTGACTATAACATAATTTTGCAACACAATATGAAAATTTGGACGAAACTTCAAAATATACAGAGTAAAAATTACGAACGATTAATTTCTTAATCTTAACTTTTTACTTCTCTTGCGATTAAAATAGGCTAAAACAGAATGAGTATTCAAAAGTTATTTGGGAAGAATGAAACTAATATCAGAGAAATGTTACTTTCATTATTCCCAATTAATATAAAATAAAACAATAATTTAAAGAAAATGCATCTTTACAATATATCCAAAGGAGATTCGAATTTAAAATACAAACAACTTGACACAAAAATTATTATTATTCTTTGTTTCAAAATTTTGATTAATATATACATTTTTATATAATCACCGTTTTGTTCTTTTAATTTAAAATTTTCATGAAGTATTTCGATATAATTTTAATATAACTTTAACAATTTATGCATTTATTTTTCAGAACACTCAGTATTAACGTAAAGGCTATCATGAATATTTCCCAGGTTAGTTAGCTTAGAAATACCTATTAAATCTCTAATTATCAATTAAGAGTATATATTTTTTGAGATAACAGCTTCTATGTGTAAGAATCATTATTTGAATCTCAAAATGTAATATTTATCTAGATAAAAGAAAACAAAAACATTTTAAGCGTTCAGAAAAGTTATTACGCTGAGTTTTTACATGCAGGACGAATTTTTTTAAAAGTACTTAGAAAATTTTGAATGACAGAACCATATTTATAAGTTCATTTAGTTTCCTATGCAATGGTCCCACTATACAGATACAGGAAAATTCTCATGTATCATTTGATCCACACGTGCAAATTAATGATTTACCTGGATTTTATGAGCTCCAGTGGCTCAGTAGTTTCACGCCGCTTCCCGTAAGCTCAGCAAAGTGAAGCATCATTTGCCATTGCTGGAACTCCGTGGGTTGGGGACGTGTCCACGTTAATCTGTGACGTCCAAAGTCCTTCTGCTGTTGTGGCGTGGATGTGGAGAGGATGGTGCCAGCTCAGGTGTGGCCTTGTCAGCTGACAGTGGTTCAAAATTACGGGGCACCTTAAAAAGAGCACGATGCTCTTTTTAAGGTGCCCCGTAATTTTGAACTTTCGTGGTGCTCTGATCCAAACGAAAGACGCTCCCTATTGACTTAATTCTCACTGCCAAAGGCAAAAAGCGAGCTTGGCTTGTCCAAGTGTCATATTAAAAAACAACAACAACCTGGATTTTATTCTTGCTTACGTATTTTCATGTTCTTGTTACTTATGACACATGAACAAGCCAAGCTCGCTAGCTGACAACTATGCGAAGTTAAGTCAGTAGGGTGCGTCTTTGTTTTAATCAGAGTACAACGAAGGTGAAAATACGTCTTTGCTCTAAGACTCCTAAATGATAAAAATTTTTGTCGGTGTATTTAACATGTAAAAGAAATACTAATTGCTGCTCAAGTCATCTTCTATTTAATTTAGAGTTTGTATATTTGAATGTATTTCGTGCCAATTTTTTGGATTTAAAAATGTAGAATAAAAGGGAGGGGATAACTGCATATGAAAATTTAAAGCATGAATTACTTCAGCTTACATTCAAATACATATAACATAAATAATAAATGTCATATTTGAATCACAACCAATGAAATATTTTATATTTTTTATTATAAGTTGATCAATGATTTCATTTTTTTTAATTTACCTATTGTGATAAATTTTTTTATTAAAATTTTCAACGGGAGATATTGATATTAAATATGTAAGATATATGGTTTTAGAAATGAGATAATTTAGTTTGCTTATGTAATATATGTAAAGAAACAAAAAGTAAAAATAACTACAAAATAGATTATTAAAATAACTTAACAAATGAATAACATATTTGCATATTTTTCAATATGGAACATCGTGAATCCTCCGATAAGTAAATTTTAATGTTTCATAATAAGTTCTCTTACAAATTGTTCTCTAACAGAAAATAGACTGTCAGTTAGTCTGTTAGAAAAAGCAAATGGGAATAGCTGATATATTAATTACAAGCAATCAAATACCTATGAATTTATGTCTCTGATGCAGATAGTGCTCCTATACTTCATACGCAGAAGAAGACATCAATCAATCAATTACAATGAACAGACTAAACACAAGCAAGAACAAACTATCTCAAAACATTATACTATCAGCGACAATTTTCACGGTATACATCGTTGCCACTGCTTCGAGGTATTGGTGAGTATTAGTATTCGTGAAAGTACTGCCAACTATCGGTGGAAAGACATGTATTCGACCTGCGTATCTGACTTGGACGAATATCGCTGTTACCTTAGTAAAAGATGCTCGTCTGTCGTTTCCAAATCACGTTTCAGGATTTCTGATCTTGATTAATTAGTTTCCTGAGACTATACCAAAGCAATAAGGACGCATTTTCAAAGCGTTTCAATTTATTATGACGCTAAAAGTACAGGGTGATCTTTTTTAAAGTGACAGTGTTTGGAGCACCCTGTAGCAGGATCTAATAGCCGAAATGGCACCAAACTTGGTATTTAGACTAATCAAAACATGGAAAAAAGGATTCCATAAAAATCATTTTTAGTTCCAAAAATCGCCGCTAAGGAATTTTGTGGCGCTTTACAATGTATAAAATGTGAGAAAAGAAAAATACCAACACATACAAGCTTACAGTTAAATTATTAATGTTTATTTATTTCATTAACTTCCCCGGTGAGGAATTAGACCACATTCAAGTGAGCATCGTTATCAGAAATAACACCGAACATTCTGTGCACAACGTTCTCCACAGCCGTACGTAACATATCACGAGGAATATTCCGTACTGTCTTTGCTATGCTGTCCTTTAGAATAAACAAATTTGATACTTCACCAACATAAACTTGCGATTTCAAATAACCCCAGAGCCAAAAATCGCATGGCTTGAAGTCAGAGGAACGAGGCGCCCATGCAACTGGAAAATTGCGACTTATGACTCTATGATCAGTGAAGTTTTATTCCTTGTGATATGTTACGTACGGCTATGGAGAACGTTGTGAATAGAATGCACGGTGTTATTTTTAAGAACGATGCTCACATTGGATGTGGTCAAATTCATCAGTTTCTTTTTTCGGTCTATATATAGTTTTGATTTGAGATACGTAGCCTACTCAGCATATACCTATTTTGGAATAACATAGAATTAAGCCTAATTTAATTTAACTGTATGATTGCATGTGTCAGTATTTCTCTTTTCTCACATTTTATACACTGTAAGGGACGTCCTTACAGTGTATAAAATGTGTATAAATGTAAGTAAAAACGAAAAAGTCCTTTTTTATGTAATTTCGTAGAGAAATACATTTTTTATTAATACAGGCCTGTAAATAAGTAAAATCATAATCATATTATTTTACCTATCTGTAATACCAGTGTAAAAAGTTAAAATATGGGTGCAAAACTTCCAAACCAAGAAATCGAAATGAATTCAAGGCAATTTAAGGAAAAGAACACCTGTTGACAAAACACCCCTTTTTAAGATTCTGTGCAAAGAAATCATAGACTTTCCTTCCATAGAATCGTATAAATGAGTGAATCTCTAGAAGAGGATATCATTTCTTACTGTATTTTAGGGTTAATGTTATCAGTTAATATTAAGGATAGATTTACCATCATGCGAAAATATTGGACCGATTAATCTTGCAGAACTCCTTGCGGTATCATTGGTGGATTTTAGTGAATGCTTGCAAACGTTTTTCTGAGTCTTACATGTGTGTGATGAGATTCAAGATAAGAGATCCACACAGCCAATTAAACTATATGTTAAATATCTTGTATTCCCAATGTGTGGATATAGTAAACTCAATATAAAATATTTACCAATTAAAACATTTTGATGTAAATACCTTCAATTTCCAAGATACCTGAAGAAATCTTCTTGCGATAAGATGTAGAGTTGAAGTCTATGAAAAGGTAAATAGGTTCCATAACAACTCTAAATTTATTGACATGAGGCATCAGAATATCAGAAGAATTATGGCTTAGGGATTACGAGGTTGATGATTTTAGCTTAGTTTCGGTATTTATCACATTTCCTTAAATAAAATTTTGTAATTTATTTAAGGAAATATAATAAATACCGAAACTAAGCTAATATCATCGTAAACTTAAATATTTCTTTTTCCAGTTTACCCTTTTCTTTACCTCATTTTTATACAAATGTGAGTAAGAATTATAGATTAAATATTGTTTCTCTCGCAAAAATGTAAATAATTCTATTTATTTTGCTAATAATTCTATTTCTTTTGCTTAATAATTGATTATATGTATTTCAGTTACAACGGAAAAAGGATATCGTGGTTGCTTATTAATAGGCGCGAGTAGCACATGTCGTTTTAATAATAAAGATTTTATCTTTTTGACCGTAGTAAAAGATGCGGATGCAGAGGACTGAGAATTCCGCAGCACGTGTTTCATAATTTAATTTGCTACGCAACACATATTCTGTTGCTCAACGGTTGTTGACCATGTTTTTTAATCTTCGTGGCTACTTTAAAATGAGCTGTAGAAAGTTAAGAAACTTGAATCGTCTTTTATTATTTTTCTTGTTGCATAGCACACATTGTTGAGGAACAATATGTATATTTCCGTATTTCTTATCATTGTCACTGTTTTTACTGGATTTCTTCATTTAAATACAAATATTGCCTCCTGGAATCTTTCTCACTGATGGCTGGTTTTGCAGTTTTCCTACAATATTTATAGGCAATTTGAATTCAATAAAACTGAAGTATATATATTCGAACGGATATATTGTTAAACCAAAACAATTATGAAATTTAATGAAGCTTTGTTAATGTAAATCAAGAAATCTGCTGACAATAAGGTATAGATTTAGTATTGTTAAATATAGCTGATGAAAACATGTATATAGTAAAATTTTTTTCTGTTGTTTCTTTATATTAAAATGACCTATATCTATTAAAGCACAAATACTATACTACCTAGCATGCTAAATTGTAAGTTTAGGGTATTTTTTTGGGGGAGGATTTCTTTATTTATCTGGAAACCTGGTTTTACAATCTGGCAATTAAATCATAAATATGGAAGCACGTAACAATTATGTAGAAAATTCTATTTTTGCAACCTTAGTATTTACGTCAACGTAAGACGTCATAATACGTCATTTTGACTAAATTGTTTCGTTTCCAAAAAATTTAGAATTCGACTTGCTGAATTATATAGCAGCTGTGTCCTTATTTGTTCATGATTTAAAAATACAGCATGGGTTTCTCAATATTGTTGGGTGCTTCATATTTTCAGTGAAACCTAATGTTTAAAAAAATAGATAATTGAATGATTAAGTATGACTTGATGATTTTGACAGTTTATATCTCACTGTATTTTTACTCAATTTTCTAATTTAAAAGTGAATGTGTGACATTATGTAAATTCAAGCTGTTTATTTTATTTATGTACTCAAAGATATTGTCCTCAAATTTCGTAAATTTGTTGTTATTGCTACTTGTATACACTTTATCATTGTCACAAGTATAATACATAATATTAATGGTAAAATGTTTCTGAATGCAAAAAAGAAGTCATTTAACTGTTAAAAAATATATTGTTTTGTAATTCTGCCTTTTCTAAAGATTGTGGCTAAAGGGATGAAAGAGAGAGGTACCGGGGGATCCATTGTAAATGTATCTAGCATGATGGGCATGTTTGTCGTCCCTCACTACGGTGTCTACAATGCAAGCAAAGGAGCAACTGACCAGCTGAGTAGAAGCATGGCTTGTGAATTTGGACCCCATAATGTAAGAAAATTCAGCCTTTTTTAGTTTATATATTCTTAATTACTTTTATCTTTCTATCTTGTGCAAAAATGAAAAATCAGAAGAAGAAAATTATATAAATTACTTTATTATATTATTAGTTCCGTTTTTACTTATTAAAATTTAGTTTCAGTTAAAATAAACATTACGGTCAAAACACGCCAAAACCCAAAAATAGCTAAACTTTTTGGTAAAATCTTTACAGACTCAAAATAAATCCGCTAAAAGCAATAAATTGCCAAATGTTAGTCGTCATTAACGATGCACCATTATTGGAACCAATTTATGAACCTTCAGTGTTTCGAAATTTATGACAAATATCAATTAGATACTAGTATGTGATGTTATCAGATCTTCGCAAACGATATTGTCTTCCTAATTCTTAGAGGGAAATTGAAAATAAACATGAGTTACAATTCCTGTTGTGAAATGAACACAGTAATCTTTAATGAATTAGTACTAATCGTTTCTGTACTGAAATAAAGCGAAAAAGAAACTGGAATTATACAGGAGTGTAGATTCGCAGCAAAAAACATTTTTATTTCTGCATTCAATATTTGCGGGTCTCAAAAGCTCTGCTAGAATGTATGGAAAACATAAAAGCAACTGACATGTTTTCCGTCTTCTTTTGTCTTCTTTTTCTTGAAGTAAAAGTATCAAATAATAAATTATTTTTATATTTGTGTCTGTTTTCATTTGAATTTGAATTTGTGTCCACTTGAATTTTATCCGGCAACATAATAGGAACTTTTTTTAAATTTTTTTGACATCATATTAAAAAAATACTTAAACTATTAAATATAAATAATTTTCAAACGCATAACCAATCATTGTAAGCAAATCATGTACTCGATGCATGACTTTAATTCCCAAAACCTGAGTCACGTGAGTTGATTATACTCTCGTCCACAAATTAAGGATAATTCAGAATCACACAGAATTGAACTCTAAAATAAAAATTTTACATGTGTAGAACTATCATACACATCTTAAAGAATAATATGAAAGTTACAAGAAACTACTAGATGGCGACGATAGTACGTCACAATGACGAAAGTGTATGAGAGGGGTATATAAGGAATGGTTGCAAAGAAGTAAAATATGTTCACAAGCGCTTTAGAAGCCTTTCAGTACAATAACCGCATAGTTATAGTATAAATGAAGCATTTGGATGATGTTTCACGTCATAGAATTATCGGCCGTCTGGAATGTCAACTTATCCATCTGGAAGTATCAGAGGAACTTGGAATCGCCCAGAGTGTCATCTCCAGGCTTTGGCAACGGTTCCAAGACAATGGTAATGTGAGTAGACGTTACAGCATAGGTCACCCCCTAGTTACAACGCCGAATGAGGACTGGTATTTGGTAGTTACTGCCAAAAGAAACAGACAGAGCACATCATCAGACCAGTATCGACCTATCTCTTCAGCTATCGGTACGACAGTTTCAAGACAGACCGTGTACAGACTCTTAGGGCACATTGTGCTATATGTTCGTAGGCCTGTCAGATGTGTTCCACTTACCGCAACTCATTATCGCCTGCGGTTAGCCTGGAGTAGAGAGCCTGGAGCCATGGACACCGCAATAGTGGTCTTGTGTGATGTTTTCAAATTAAGGATAATGATAATAAACATGACGAGTCCAAGTTTAGCTTTCAGTCTGATTCTCACCGGACATTCATATGGAGAGGGCCAGGTACCCGTTACCACCAAGAGAACACCTTTGAACGACACCGTTACGGTGGTGCAGGATTGCTCGTTTGGAGAGGAATTATTCTGGGTTCCAGAACTAACCTGCATGTTCAGAATGTAACCATGACAGGCCACATCTATCGAAATGTGATTCTGGAACAATATGTACGTTTGATTCGGGGCTCCATGGGTGAAGAATCTTTGTTTATGGATGACAACGCCCATCCTCACCGTGCAAATATTGTAGATGAATGCCTTCAATCGGAGAATATCACTCGTTTGGACTAGCCGCAGCACACTCACTGGACTTGAATCCAATATAGCATGTGTGGGACATGCTTGGCTGATTATATGCAGCCCGTCATCCACCTCCCACATGTCTACCGGAACTTCAGAGGGTATTGCTTGATGTGAGTGGTGTAATATTCCCCAAGATCAGATCGATAATTTGATATTCAGCATGACTAGGCGTTGTACCATTTGGAGGGCATACTATGTAATAACCATCATACCAACCATGTTATATTGGTTTTTGTAAATAGGTTCTTTTTTAAAATTTGCTCTAGGGAGTAAAAATCGTAATTTTTTTAATGATATCAAACATATAGGATCTTTTTTTCTCTTTACCTTTTGTTTAGTAAATAGACTTTACAAATAAGTCACATTTTTTTTTTTTTGCTTCTGCCTCTTTATTTGGCTGAACTTGCATTATCCTTAATTTATGGACACGAGTGTAAAAGAGCTGTATAGTTCCAACATGGGCAATTTTTAATTGTGAATTTATTGCTGAAAAATTTGTTTGTGAAATTCTTAGTATCTTTTTTAAGATAAGTTTATGAAACAGATAATTTACTTCGCTAATATAATAAAAATGTGGTTTACTTTTAATTTATATAGTACTAAGTGGTATCATTTAAAGACATGTGTTTTTTTAGTTGAAGTGATGGAAGAAATAATACGTATGTACGTATCATTTTTATTATATAATATTTAAATGAAATCTAATAATATTTATTTGCATTCCAATAACTTGCAGAATTCTATCTAAAATTAATTCATTCAGTAAAATGATTTTATTAAATTAATATCTCATTAGAAATATTTATTTAAGAAAATTCAAATTCATTATATTATTTATTTTTAATCAGATGTTATTAAATGTGACTGTAATAACAAATTTGATTTTTTATAATTATGTTACATAACTTCCGTCGTTTCATTTCATTTTTTGTAGCATATTTTTTAAAATTTTTGTTTAAAATATTCAATAAAATCAATGCACTATACGATAACGGTTCTTATATATGTAGTTAGGTTTCACGATTTAAAAATACCGCCATCATTTTTCCGATCTCTTATATGGTTGCTATCTTGTGAAAGAACCAATTGGCGTCTATTAGTTTTGCTAACCACGCGAATTCCAATACTAATCTTCACATTGGTGGAAAAAATATCGCCAAATGTTGCTACTCAAATCATAATGTTACTTTTATCTTAGTTTTTTTAAATTCTAGTTTAATGCAAATAGAAAAGACAGAATTAAGCCGAAGTTTGAATAAATAAAATTCTCTACGTCTTCAAATAAATGTATTGATAGAGTGGTCATGAAAAATAACATATACATTTTAATCTGAATAGATACATTATTATATACAAGGAAGTGATTAAATGATTTCTACTTTTTTAATTAAAAATATTACATAGTGCTCCCGAAAGTAAGAGTTCAAACAGGAAAAATTCTTCACCAAGATGTTAATTTCCCAAATGAAATTTTTAGATGATCAGGCTTATGAAATTATTTTCAATTTATTTAAGTTTGCGAAATTAAATATTTTATATTCGCTCCTTTCGAGGAAATAGTTAAAAATATGTATCGTTACGGTACAGAAAATACATATTTGGCTTCATTCGTATTTTTATTTTCATTATTTATGTGATTCATTACAAATTAAAATAGTATTTCATTTTTTTAAAATTCAAAAGGCATATTCCCATTTTGTAAACTAATTTTTGTTTTCGAAATGTTAACAAAGAAATGTTATGAATTTATAGTTACGGACTTAAATAAAAAGCATGTAATTAATTTTTGGTGTTATGTGAGATTGAAATTATAAATATTTTTACTGATTAATTATACACACTTCATTTTGTAAATTTAATAAAATCATACTAAATTTTATACCTTTATTTTACAATTTGAATTATTTTCAAAAGTTATTATTAAATTATCACATGATGCGTTATGCAGATGTTATTTTGGCATTTTTATTTTCCAAATATGTTAAAAATATATAAAAATCTAATGCATATTCACTTGCATTATTTTTTCAAATTTCAAATTGTTTATTAAAATTTAATTTTGATTATTACTTAATTTTTTTACTCTGCTGTACATTTTTCATTCTTTCTATATTTTCATTATCTTTTGATGATATATCTATAGGAAATGAAAAATGTTTTTAAAGTTTTTTTCATTTTAAAAATAATTTAATTTAGTTAAATAATTTCATAATTTTACAACCACATTTTTTGTCTTAATTTTATAATCACATAAATATACCAATTGAAGGAATAAGTTTAAACAAAATGGGAGGTTACATATTTGAAATTGTTATCTTTTTTGAATGATTTAAAGACTGATTGTAGAGTTTTCTTACAATTCTTCAAAATTGATATTAATTGTTAATAATGCCATTCTGGGTGTTAATTAGATTAATAAATATACACAACAAATGTAATATTTCTTAGAAAATTTTGGTAGTTTTAAAATATATTATTCATAAAATATAAATGTATATTTATTTATAGAAGAAGAGTTCAGTGATACTTGGAAAATTTTTTTAAAATACTTTCATCATTAAGTTTTCACTAGCAAAAAATTTAATAGGCTAGGTGTGTAAAATTGGATATCTTTTGGTTTGGCGATAAATGTAATTTATCTTTGCTTAGCATTTGCGTAGCGGCCTTCTTGTTAATAATATCATGGCGCATATCTTGGAGTAAAATAAAATACCCAAAAAATCAAGGGGTATTTAATTGTTAACTTTTACCAATTTAATATTTACTATACCTTTGTTGTAAAAAATTAATAATCACTAATTAATGCATCATTTATGAATCACTTTTTGTTATTTCGTGTTTTCTTGTTGATTTTGCTGTAATGCATATTACATATTTTCGATTAAAATTTTATGTCACTTCACTGGCATGATATTATAAGTTTTTGTATTTAAATTTACGATTCATTTTTTTGCATTTCAGATTAGAGTAAACTCAGTTAACCCCACAGTGATTCGCACACGACTCGCAGAGAAGGAAGGCCTTTTTGACCCCAACAACGAATTTGCCCAGAATATGCAAATGAGGACACCTTTAAAAGATTCTGTGGTAAGTTTTTCCAATTAAAATAAAATCTCATTTACAAAGACTTTTGAGGAATTTCCCTGAATCGTGTTCTCTTTCATGTTGCAGAAGTGGACGACGTTGTGTACCCAATTTTATTCCTGCTGAGCGACAAAGCTGCCATGATCACGGGAATAACCATGCCCATTGATGGAGGACTTGGTGTTTGTTTCACTTGATCAATCTTGAGTCACTCATTGCACTTTTATCATCATATTGTAGATGAGTACTGGTCGTTCTTATGCATAAAGAGTTAGATTTTAGTTATTGTAGGAATTAATTCTCAATGACTTCGTACATTGCATGCATAGATTTCGGAAATTTTAAAAGTTTTAGTGTGAGTGCTACAAAAACAATTTTAGTGGATTAGATTCTTTTAGTCCGTTAGTCTGCATCATACTTTCTCTTGTTAATTTATATTATTCTAGTAGAGCATTAATTTTAAACATTAGAAAGGACATCAAGAGATTTTTCATTATCTTGGAAAAATTGAGACTATTGATTTTTCTTTAATTCTTTTTAATTTAATGTCCAGATGCAATAAAATATATTATATAAATAGTTTAGAAAAATTTTGGTTTAAATGAAGGAAGTTAATTAAAGGATTGAAAATGTTTTTATGTGTATCATCAGATTTCAGCCTTTATTGTTTGAAAAATAGTTCAAAGATTCTTTATTCATATTATATCAATTATAATACAATATATTTTTACATTTTTATTGTGACATTTTATCCGACTGTTTTATCCCTTTTCCTTTTGTCTCATCTGTATTATCTACATAATCTGTGGAAATTAAGAATAATAAAAAATACATTTAAATTCATTAATTTATTAGATATGCTGACCCACTTTGAATAACAATTGCAATTATTGTATGATTTGCAAATAATAATCTTCTTCTTTTTTTACTTTTCTTCAATTGATTTGTTTATTTAATGCATAGTTCTTCACCTGTGGGAATTTTTAAAGCATTATTTTCAATTAAAGTTTTAAGAAATCCAAATAAAAAAAATTCTAAAACAAATTTTTTTTCAGAAATTATAAACATCATCAGTTTTCTAATAACGCATTAATACATAGTACAACAACTAAAAGAGCAGACCTGACATTCAACTGTAAAAATATCTAGTAGAAGTATTCTTAATAATATAGTAATTAAAAAAGAAAATTCTTTTTAATTAATCTCGTTTAAACTTCTCAAATTATGTATAAAAATTTTCATAGTTCTTTTTTACATTACATATGTTATTTCCTTTCAATACATTATAGATAAACAAAAGTTTCAAAGCATATTCCTTCATTCTTATTACACAGATTTCTGTATGCCGACCAACTTGCCTAGTGGTCAGCGTGCCTGACTATGGATAAGGAGGTCCTGGGTTCGAATCCCGGTTGATGTACTTTCTCTCTCTATCTATCCTGTACTTGTCCTTTCCTTGTATGAATGAGGTGTGAATGGTTGCTTACCCTATAAACGGGTACCTATGGAATGTGTGTAGAGCAAAGTCGTACTTTCACCTTCATGGTGCTCTGATTAACCAAAGGCGCTCCCAATCGGCTTAATTCGCATAGCATAGCGAGCTTGGCTTGTCCAAGTGTCATTAGTAAGCAACAACAACAAACAAACAAGATTTCTGTATGACTTCAGCATACCTTGCAGACGCTAAATATGTGAAGGCAAAAACATGGGATCATGAAACGTATTTTTTTATGTTTCTATGCTGTGAGTCATAGAAAAGAGTTGAGTGTCTTAGGAAAAAACATTATTCATTTAATTTGAACACCTAGTTCTTAATGGTTAAACATGTCCTGCCCTTCTTAAGAATTCTCTAATCAAAATGGAAACACTACGGAAATATTAATTTTAATCATAGTTCTGGTAGGTTTTTGTCCGAATAACTAATTGATCGGAACTAGGAAAGCTTGAAATTGTAATTAAAGCGAAGAAAAAAACATTACTAACATCTTGTTAAATATGTCTTTTGCCATTCAAACTAATAATACTGAATGACCAGTAATTTCCATATGTATTTGGTAAAAATTTCTCGAAATAGACTGAATCTAATTTAAGACGTATATCTTAGACGCAAAGTCAATTTTCTATTTATTATCATAACACTACATCAGCCAAATGTAAATTTAGTCGCAAATAAAAATTAAGAACAGCTTGTGATAAAAAAATAACTCGTAGTACTTATGGAAACAGCAATAATATGAAAGGAATTTTATCTATTAGAAAATATTATTTCTTAACTCTATCTTTTAACAATGTCATTTTTCCCTAATCTCAATTAAATTTTGCGAAAAGATTATTGTATTGTATTATTAAGTTTATTCAGTATTCTGAATTATTTAGAATACCAGTTACAGTTAAAATAATTTAGAGTAACTACTATTATACCTGGCCCATTTAAAATGATATAGTTTATTTTAAAGTTTATAATAATTCTAATTTTTAATGATATTTTGATTTTCCACTTCCTTTCAATATTATTTGCAATAGATCATAAATTTCAATATTATTCGCACATGATTTCAAAAACATCGTGATCAACATATTAAATTTCACAGAATTTAAGTTTTAGATCTCATATTTATATTCTTTCCACAGTCAATATCAATAAGAATTTTTGTTTTAATGAAGTTCACAAAATAAAATTGTTATTTTTCAAATGCTGTCGATGTTTTTGTTGCGTATGCATTTATTTTTAATTATACAAAAATTCTTTAGTTCAATATTAGTAATTGAAAAGAAACATCCAATATGAACAGCGATATAATTTCTAAAGAGATTATGTAAGCAATATCAAATATTATGCAATGGATAAATTCAAAAAAATAACTTTACCAATAGTTATATTATAAAATTCTTATGTGTGTAAGTGTCAAGAGACATTAACATACAATATTGTCTGCAACAAATGCGCAATAGTTTTTACGATTGGCTATTATAATTACATAGAAAATCAACTAAATTTAATTTTTACGAAGAATGTTGATTACACAATTTATTAGGAAATAATATATTATCTACCGCTTTTAATTGAGGCAATGAGTGAAATGAAATTGATAATTAAATCTCCATACTATTGAGAAATTATTTCAAATAGTTATTCCATAGAATATCGGGTAAGCTATGTAACAAATAGAGTTGTGAAGGAAACATGTAATAGAGTGCCAAATTCTTTCTTTCATTATTTTCTAATAACAAATTAAGATCAGTTGCTTAAAGCGGTTGCTAGCAGTTCGCAAAAGATTTATAATACCAGAAAATAAACTAATCTTACTAATAAATTATTTGATTTATTTTCATCCTCCAAAATTAAAATTTTCTTTCTATTTTTTTAAAAGAAAAATTTCTTTTTCTTTATAGAAAACATAAACTCTTCTTTAGAAAAGACATACATGTATTTTGAACTTATTTTGGCCAACAATAATAAACTTTTTGCCAACAATATTTTTTAAAAAATTAAATTTATCCGAATATTATTAACATTTTTGGTGCTATTGTGAAGAAATAATAAGCTCTATATGAATTCGTATACGTTATACAACAGTTGTAATATAAAATTTTAGAAGCAATATTCTGCTGGAAATGACTAATTTGTTGTAATTAACTATATAATCGTCTTACAGTTTGAAAATGAATAACTTTGCGAGAAACAGTATGTCCAATTTTTATCCCCAAAATCATTACGAAACTGTTTTTTTTCATGTAAGAAATCTAAAAACTTATTCCTTAAATTGCACGTTTTTGTTTGTCAAAATTTGTACATTCTGAAATATAAATAAATCGGCAGTGGAAGACAATGAATCTATAAAAAGATCTATAACTTGAAAGCAATCAGATTTTTCTCTCAAATATTGCCAACTCAATTACAGTGTTTTAGTATTAACTATTTTTATTAATTAACGTTAAAAAGCAATTAAAACACACATTCAAAAGTAAACTGGAATGAAATAGAAAAGTTATGCATTGGTTTTTATAGGTAAGGAACGGTTTTTTTGTTCATTAATTTAGGGAATTCTTAAAAAAATAATAACAAAAACACAAATATGATAATGTATAATAGCAAGTTAAGTTTTATTCACCTAACCAATTAATTAACTCCTATGTAAATTTAATAAAATCTTGATTATGCAGAATTCTTTTTTTCATTTAATAGACATAGTAAATATGCTACATTTTAGATAAGTTTTTGGAAAAGAAAAAACTTTGGCACGTTAATTTATAAAAATCTGAATTGTTTGGTAGGAAAGCTGTTACAAATCGAACAAGAAATAAAACTAACCGTTCGCTTAAGAATAGACTAGTGCTGCCATCTTTCTTACATATAAAAAAACTATTTATAAAGTGTTAAAGAATTTGATTTATTGGAATCAAATATTTGTCAACATATAGTATATGCATCAATAATACCTTATCTCTAAGAACTGTTATTAAAAATAGAAAAATATTAGAAGATGTGTTTTGTATTTATAAAAATATAAATTATGTAATACAAATATAAATTAAACATATCTATCACATAGTTTATATTTTATAAATACAAGACTAACGCACATATAGTATAATTTAAACATTAAATTAGTAAGGTTTATTTACTTCAATTAAACAAAATTATTCAAAATCAGCTTGTCTAGCATAATTAATTGGTAAATATATTAAATTTATAATCCATTGCTAATATAGAATTATAAAAAAATCTTATTAAATAAAATAAATTTGTTTTACGAAAAACAAATGCGTAAAATTATCAGATATATCATAAACAAGTAATGTTGTTGATCTGTCTGATTTTCTAATAAAGTTGTTTATACTAACACTTACGTTTACATTTAATTATTGACGTTGTATCACTTACAATACTAATTTTCTTGGTAATGAAATTTACACACTTAGGATTTTTCCTTAAATTTAAGTTAACTTAGTTAAAACAAATTTACTGACGTCATAAAGTTTGACCTATGGTTAATTTATCTTAAAAGTTTAGTTTTGAATTTGTGACTACAAAAATTTTTGTAATCAGATGTTTTAAAAATTGAATAATTTCTTCAAAAATGCTTTGCTGAAATTGCTAAAATTTTATGAAATTTCTTGCATGAAATATTTATTTAAAAACTGCTATATCTGTATACTTTTTTTGAAAAATAGTTAAATATGGTACTAATAGCTATTATTATGAGAAAAACAGATCACTAATTTATCTTTAAAGAAATTAACTTTTGTTAATATAATGAAAACGAAAGAGCGTGAGATTATTTTATTGCAAATAGTTGGCATAGTAAATATACTTGTACCTAACTAATATGAGTTTTATCAGTTTAAAAGACGTTTTTAGGATTTTATTTTAAAATAATGTGAATACACCTTACCATGTCATATGCTGTAACAGAGCTGCATATTGTACAATTCTTCAATAAGCAAGAAAAAAGCAATTTTTTGATAGACAACGTCGTATTTATCTGTAGTAATAAATATTGTAACCGTGTCATTTTTGACAATCTTTTGATTATATTTAAACTATGTGTACCCAGCCTAGACCTGAAAAATATTGTGTAATTGTAAATGTTCTAAAACTGCTTCTTAAATGACTGCAATGCTTCAAAGCAAACATCCTCCTTCGCAAAATGTACCAAAACACCCACAAGTGTTAGTGAAGAATCATCAAGGCACGATGGATGAAATTGATCTGTTAGAGACACTATTATTTTTGATTGGAGTAAGAATCAAATTCTTCTTTCAGCCTTCAAAGTCACTCTTTGCCAGATGTTGTTGAACATAGATCTAGAAAGCTGCAAACATTTGTTTGCAACTGATGATTTATGTACATCACTATTTTTACATAATAACATATGACTTTTTTATATGATAACATATGACTTTGTTGTGACAAATTTCTCTTTTGTAATTTTGTTTAATTAATTAAATATAGTTTATGAGAACTTTTCTAATTAAAAAGGAAGAAAAATCGGAAATTTACTAGCCATGAAGGTGTAAACATTTTTCAGAAAAGTTCTCTATTGTTTTTATTGTCTCTATGTGGTATTTAATAATACATTTTCTGCCTTTTGACGTTATTATTTAATACTATCCGAAAAATTATCTAGAGGATTCAGATTTTGTCTATTAGATATAGTGAAAGCTGCTTAGAAATTATGGAATGATTTGTGTCATTTAATTACCTCCTTTGGTGGTATTTTTCTCTGTAAAATCTTTAGACCATTTAATATTAATAGACAATATTATATAGCTTTATGTAGAATATCCTGAGCTCAGATAAATGTTTTGAATTAACGGTAATGAATAATAATAACTTTTGCAGTTGCTGCGTGTCAATGTAAATTTGTAATTTGGTATGCTTTGATATACTTTCTTGAGCAGTTAATTGAAAATCAGTAATTGTCCTAAAATGTAAGCTATTACATCTTGAAATATAAAGATTTTCATCTGTCATGAATTTATATATTATTATTGTGTAATGCGAATGCTGATCAAGATTTTCAGAAGACTGTATAAAATTAATAATCCTGTTTTGAAAATGTTTCCGGTAGATGACATTACTGTAGTGTAAATTAAGCTCCTTTTCTTTTAAATAAAATTAGAGGATTTCATTGGGAAAGAATCGAAGTGTTTTAAACTTAATCTCTTCTGATAGCTATTTATTGTACATGAGTGAATAATATAATAGTTATTTAATGTATAGTGTACCAAGATTTACTTTGATTGTTCTTCTTGTAATAAAGTAAAGAAGGAGAAATGAAAAGGTGGAAAATTCTGCGGTTATTAAAAGATTTAGGCTGGCATAGCAATTTTAAAGTCAAGAGATTTTGAGTAATAAATATTTTCTTTAATATTTGGGTACATAATTTTTTGTATCTTTGAATAATAAGTTCACTATCTTCTTGAACTCTGTAATTAAGCATATAGTTTGGAATTTAATTTAAATAAATTGCTTCGTGAGAAGTAAACAATCTAGATTATGATATGTATGAT
Source organism: Latrodectus hesperus (assembly GCA_037975125.1). Classification (NCBI taxonomy): domain Eukaryota; kingdom Metazoa; phylum Arthropoda; class Arachnida; order Araneae; family Theridiidae; genus Latrodectus; species Latrodectus hesperus. The sequence continues at coordinate 31,389,811 of CM075852.1, read as the reverse complement.
TATTACTAAGCATTATTTTTTTCTTTTAAATTTTTAATTTTATTAATAATATTTTTAGCTTCATACTCTTTATTGTCTTAGCTTTATATTCTCTGATTATAAAGCTTTAAAAAACTTATAAATTAATTTTCAGATAGTATAAATTGATTACGTGGAAACTATTTGTTACTATGTTCATGTATATTCGCAATAAATTAAATGAATACAATTAAAATTGAAAATAATTCAATACTTTCCATTAAATTAAAAAAATAATTTTGTTTAATGCGGGCAGTAAAACAAGTAAAATGATATAACAATTTAATACTCAAATTTATATAAAAATTTAAGCTTGGCTAAGACTCAATTGATTCATATTGGAAGATGTGTGTATTTTTCTTATCCCATTAATAATATAGGAATTGTGTGATTCAAGAAAAACTCAAATTGAATGTACAGAGATATTATACAACAATATTGTTAAATATATTATAAAGTCTCTAATTTAAATTATCCAATACATCTTTCCATCCCATACATCTTTTCCGAGAACCACCAAAACATCAATTTAAAATTAAAAACCTGAAACTGTTTTTCGATTTTCAAAGAAAATATTTTCTTCTAGAGATTAAAAACAACTTTCTGTATTAAAAGCATGCAGAATAGTGCTTTTTTCAATTATTCCCATGTTGCATGAAATATTCAAAATTTACAAAACTCATTTCGTAAATTGTTGTCAGAGAGGATTCGGCGGTAGAATTTAAAGTCTTTGGAAACGTTACGTGATCGTTTCTTTAAAATGTAACAATAAAAAGAAAAAATAATTTTCCTTGATAAAAAATAGTATATTTAAAGAAAAATTAATTTTCCTTGATAAAAAATAATTCTACAGTTGTAATTAGGAAACAAGAATCTTGAAAAAATGTGCATATATTTTGATGTATTTAAATTATGTACGTGGTATAAAATAGTTAAATTTTTGAGGTAGACGATACTTAATTTGCCGAAATTTCATGCTTTAACTCTTATAAAAACTCACTATTTTTAGCGAAGTTCCTCATTATTTTTGTAGAATATTGAATCAATAATTTGTTATGTGCTCGTGACTTATATTTGAACCTTAAAAGATTTCTCTAAATATACAGTTTGAATTTCTAAGAAATTTGTTGAAAGAAAAACAGAGAGAAATATTAAAGTATGAATAAAACATAATTTCTTTGGAAACAGCAGAAATGTTTTCTTCGATATTATTTACAGTTATATATTATTAAATGCGTCTTTGCTTCAAATCAAGTATTCGTAGTTTAAACACTTCTGAGAAATTTATGTTTTTAAGCTTTACATTTGAGATGGTCTCAAACTTTACTTACTTTTGTTTATAAGTTTAATTGCTAATTTATGTAGATTAATGTAAATACTATACAATATAGCGTAAAATAAATTAAATAAATTTGCCATTCCATATAATATTTTAAAAGATTCATATTATATCCTGTTTAAAGAAACTAAAAGAATAATTTTTAAAGAGGTATTAAAATTTAAAAAATAAAATGCAGTGCATAAAATTATATTTTCTTATTACACAAGCCACGTAAGCTCATAACTAAATTGACAATATTTGCATAATTTCATAGAATAGCTTAATATTATAGTGAAAAATGTACGAATAATTCTATAAACCAATTACATTGCATTAAATCTCTTAAGTTTACTATAGAAATAGAAATAATTTTTATATAAAACTTGAATTTTATAAAGTTAAAAGGGAGAGAAATTGCAAAAATTCGTTTGTTTGTTTCCAATTAATTTTATAACAAAGTGAAATGTTTGCTTACAAATGTAATCATTTTTTAAATATATCATTGTTACAGTGAAAAAAATGTTTTTAAGATTTCCCCTTCCTTGACATTTCAACACAACCCACTCTGTTATATGTGAGACAAATAATGTTGATTTATTACTTTGTCATAAATAGTTCATTTAAATTTCTTTCATATCATCTTTACATTCATTACACTTTACTGAAATTGTAGGTTTGGGGAATTTATATCATACCTCAACACACACACACACACATTTGTGTGTGTTTGTGCCCTTTTAAATTCCACAAAATACTTACACTGATTTAATATTTTGTGAGAATCGCTCGAAGCTGCAAAGGAAATTAAACTGAGTTCTGAAATTTTGTGATAGTTTTCAGATCATTTTGTTTAAATTAGAAAATAAAAAGATAGCACAACATAAAATTATGTCAATATTCTTTATATTTTGATATAGACAAAAATTTTCTTATTTTTATTCTATAATTCATTCAAAAAATTATTTGTCATCAATAGGTCCTTTCTAATTCTTCATTTCTTTATTCAATAAAAATTAGAAACTCCCGTTTGCCGACATAGAAAAATTAATTTAGTTGTTAATTCAGTTCTATAGTTTAGTCTCCAAGAATGAATTTTTTAAATGTTTCCAAATGGTTTATTAACAGTATTTTGTTCTCATATGATATTCCATACATCATTTCGGATATACCATAAACTAAGCAGTTTATTTTAGCAATATATTTTTCTGATATATTTTCTTATGATTTAGATACCAAAATCTGTATGTTAATACTAACTTTTTGCTTATTATTATAAAATACTTTGTTTATTAAATATATATTTTGTCAGTTCTATATAGAAATCACTTTAAAATTCTTTTATAGAGCGAATAATATTTGTTTAAGTTTTACTGCACTTTAAAATTAAAATTTTTTAAACTTCTTTGATTTTTAATACATTGTTTCTATTCAAATTATCATTATAACAATTCTAAAGTAAGTTTTTAGTAAGGAAAAAGATAGTGAAGCGGAAGTAGAATTTTATTAAATATATAGGAAAATATTATAAACATTTGTTTATAATATTTACAACAGCACAAGAAAAAGATCCTATTTCATATTAATTTCACACTTTACTTGAATTATTTAATTATAGAGCAGAATTCTTATAGAAAAAATATTCTAGTTTTAAAATATTTTATTCTAAAGTACAATATGTGACATTATCTAAGTAATAATTTGAAATCTATAGATATATAAAATATATCTTACAATGAAGAAATATTTCATAAATTGCGGACTGACTCTATATAACTATAAAAAATAATACAAATATCTACAGAAACAATAGTTATATAAATCAAGCATTTCTTTTAAGACTCTATGATTATCCTTAGCATATTATTTTTCGAGATAAAAAGCAAAGCTCGTGGGAAGCGGATCAGATTAAAATTCAAATTTGATATCGATAAACAAGCATACTCTCAGATAAATTAGCACGCAAAAGAAATGCATAAAACTATACACCATTCATTTTTCAGCAGTGATTAATATTGATCTAAGAATCATCTGAAAATAAATTACTTTATTATTATAAATTATTTATCCATTTATATGTTATTATAGATATTATAGAAATTATTTAAAACATTAATTGAGGTGATGCAATAAAAGGATAAATACCAGTATAAAAGATAACAATCTTATCAGTTTATCATACAGGAAATCTATCAATATAGGAAGTTCAAAGTTGCGAAAAACTTGTATGTTGAAATTAAAAAAATCTCCAATAAAACAATTTTTTTGATGGATCCGATGGTAAAATGATACATAAGGTAGTTATTCTCCAATTTATCGTACGTCCACTTTTCCTAATATTTGGACTAGATGATGAATGAACAAAAGGAGAATAAAGTTATGAGATCGCCTATATGGATAATAAAGTTGTTGTTGTTGTTACAAATGACATTTGGACAAGCCAAGCTCGCTATGCCTTGGCTATGCGAATTTAAGTCGATTGGGAGCGTCTTTCGTTTTAATCAGAGCATCATGAAAGTGAAAGTACGACTTTGCTCTACCCACATGCCATAGGTACCCGTTTATAGGTTAGGCAACCATTCACACCTATCTTACAAGGGAAGGACAAAGAGAGGATAGATAGAGAGAGAAAGTACATCCATGCCCGAACTGGGATTCGAACCCAGGACCTTCTTATCCGTAGTCAAGCATGCTGACCACTAGAAAAGTTGGGAGGCGGATAATAAAGTGAATGGTGCGATTACATATGTAAATAAAAGGTGTGGTGGCTTTGCAATTGACTTCTTTTGACTTTCTGAGCGACGTGTTTCGCTTTAATATCAGGGAGAATAATTTTACGACTAGAATTTATTGAAATTGGATTGAAAATATATCATCCTTTCATAAGATGCCAAATCACTGATGTGGAAGATTGCGTTGGTGTCATTAAATATATTTAAGCAACTGAAAAAGGTGTTCAATGATGAGCCTCAATTCAGTTTGAATACAGATTGTCTCAATATGAAGGTCTCGAAGTGTCGGGGAGGGAGACAGAGAAATTATTATTATTGAACACCACACCGTCTGTCACGTTGAATATTTACTTAAGATGTTGCTGCTGTTGACATGGATTCCACCTTATAAGCAACAAAGACAGAATGATCTCGCAACGATTCATTATGATTTGTTGAAAACTGTTGTATTACTTTACATTAAAATTGGAATTCACTAAAAAGCCAACGAGACATCCTCGCTGTGCTCATCAGCAGACAAGCTGTGTAGTTGTCACGTTTCTTCCTTGGCTTCAATTTTCTATTGATCTTTCCTCAATATACTTTATTTGGGACATGGCTGGGTATACATTGTCTGTCATGTCCAGCTTCCGATGGAGGTTGAATCGTGGAGAATGATTCAGAACACAGATTTTTGCCTCACTCAGGATTTTATTTTGCTGATCACTGAATCTAAAGTACTTGTTTGTATCATATCGAGAGGGTTCCATACTACTTAATAATTATTCGTCATAGTTTTTCAGTGTGGAAATGATTTTCTTTTCGTAAATAACCTCCTTTATGTTTAAAATTGCATTTTGTCTTTTTTTTAAATTTCTAATGGAAGATTAGAAGACAACTGCAGTAAAAACAACAAACATTAGAACAAAGGTAACATAAACTCAGATAACAAAATTGAAATCACAGTAAGTCTATAAATAGCATATGTTGCGCCGAGTTCTCTATATATTCCATAAGTGTCCCGAGTACACTTATGGGATAGATACTATAGTACAGTGCAGGGGAAGGACTCAAATATATATATATATATATATATATATATATATATATATATATATATATATATATATATATATATATATATATATATATATATATATATATATATATATATAAGTAACGTGTTATTAACTATGATGATAATGATTTTTAATTTGTGCTTCTAAATTATGTTACATCAACCTCTCATAAAGTTTCTTTTGATAACATATGTTTCGAAATCATTTGCTTGGAAATATCTACAAATATTATATCATCAGAAAAATATTTTATATTATGAATTCAAACGTTGGTGTCTCTTATTTGACAAAGTAGTATGCATAGAATAGCTTAGCTCGCTTTCGTCACTTGTATTTGTGTAAGTGCAATTGATTTCTCTGCTTCACGATGTTCAAATACTGAATATTCAATGTAATTTCATGGATGGTTTCTATTCAATGATGTATGGATATTTTTTGCAGCAATAATGTTATTTTAATATTTTTGGCATGCATAATGTAATAAGTAAATGTTTTTATTAGAAAAAATAATTTATAGTAACAAAAATGCTATCCAATTTTTTAGTTTATATTTAATATATATAAGTTAATATATTTTAAAATTATAACTACTATTTGTAAATTTATTAATACTTTATCGTATTTTTCTCCAAAATTTTCCAATATAAAATGCAATATTTTTATTCAGAAGTAAGTTAATTTTCATTGTCTTTTCTTTATTCTCTCTACTTTATTGATAGTTTCAATAAATATATAATAAAAAAGAAGGATTAAAGGAAATTAATAGAAGATTTGCACATTATCAAACTCAGCTTTGCGTTTATCTCTCGGTATATCATCATTGTTTCCTAATAAATTTAAACTCCTTTTGTATATTTTTCTCAACATAAGAGACAAATTATTAAATTTATCAATATGATATTTATCATAAACTATATTCCGAATTCCAATGTTGAATTTGTTTTAATCTTAATGATATTAAAGGTATGATGAAAAAGGAATGTTTCAGAATTATAAATTAAAAGAAACAATGAGTAATTTGAAATTTTATAAATTAAATAAAAACCATATGTAATTCATCAAGAAAATACACATTATCAATATATATATATATATATATATATATATATATATATATATATATATATATATATATATATATATATATATATATATATATATATATATATATATATATATATATATATATATATATATATATATATATATATATATATATATATATATATATATAATATATAAATTGTATTTGTGCTTGTATATTTTTGAATTGAATATATTTTGTTGCATGCTGCATATATTTGTATATATGTTGGGTTATTCAGAAAGTAATTTAGCTTTTTGGTGAAAATAAAAGAATATTTTAAAATAATAAATAAATATTTTATTAAATTATATATTAGCCATTCTTTTTCAATACTTTATTCCATCTTTGGGGTAGTAACATGAATCCATGCTCATGAAATTTTCCTTTTTGTCAGCAAGAAACTGATATAAGTGGTTTTTGACCTTTTCATTTGAACTAAATGTTTTAGTGTGTAAAACGTTTGAAGGGTATTGGAACAAATAATAATCCGAAGGCTTGAGATCTTGAGAGTATGTTGTGTGGGGCAGCAGTATAGCTCATTCAGGCTGTAAGAGCTGCTGGCGAGTGACCAAACTCGCATAAGTAATAAAAAACACAAGTTTGGCAGAGAACATCGTGAGAACATGGGCATTCCACATACTGAGCTTTCAGGTTAAGGTCTTAGGTCTTTCAAGTGAGCATAAACTCAGATGAATTTGATAAACTGATCTCACCGATCTCACGCGTTATTATCTACTAGTTTGCGACAAAGCTTAGGTCTTTCAAGTGAGCATAAACTCAGATGAATTTGATAAACTGAACCTCTCACCGATCTCACGCGTTATTATCTACTAGTTTGCGACAAAGCTTAGGTCTTTCAAGTGAGCATAAACTCAGATGAATTTGATAAACTGAACCTCTCACCGATCTCACGCGTTATTATCTACTAGTTTGCGACAAAGCTTAGGTCTTTCAAGTGAGCATAAACTCAGATGAATTTGATAAACTGAACCTCTCACCGATCTCACGCGTTATTATCTACTAGTTTGCGACAAAGCTTAGGTCTTTCAAGTGAGCATAAACTCAGATGAATTTGATAAACTGAACCTCTCACCGATCTCACGCGTTATTATCTACTAGTTTGCGACAAAGCTTAGGTCTTTCAAGTGAGCATAAACTCAGATGAATTTGATAAACTGAACCTCTCACCGATCTCACGCGTTATTATCTACTAGTTTGCGACAAAGCTTAGGTCTTTCAAGTGAGCATAAACTCAGATGAATTTGATCAAGTGAACCCCTCACCAATCTCACGTGTTATTATCCACTAGTTTGTTCTCTCCATTTTAAAAGGGTATCAATAAGAAACTACTAATATGTATCAAACCAATTGATTTTTTTAACACATGAGCCTTGTTATATCAACTCTCAAAACATGAAACGATATTGCAACTAATGCATGAAGTTTAGAGCAAAAAAATATAATTAAATCCTCTGCCGGAAAGAAGGAAATTACTTTCCGAACAACTCAATATTTACCGTTTCGTACTGCATTTATTTCAGAATTTTTGTTGGAAATGAATCAATCAGTATATGAAAAGTACGTGTTAAAAATGCTTTAACTTTAAAATTTGATTTAATCCATTTGGAATATTTCACTGAGTTCATATTAGTAAATTAATTTAATCATATTATTACAATAAAAAATTTCCCATTATTAATCCAGTGGGGCCTTTGAATACATTTTAATGGATACTGATGCTTTCGCAGTCAAAATGCATGATTGCTAAACTACTAATAACAGATATCAGTAAATTCAACGAAGTGATTGGTAGAACCAGCCTCTCTGAAGTAGCACACTTATGGCTTAACCCTTGTCATAATTAAACAGTTACAGACAACTGGTTTTGGCTGAATGTATGTGGAAACATACACATCTGTAAGACTTGGAAGAAGTATGGAATCGTTATTCATCTGTTAGAGATGTTTAAATGAAAATAAATTGTAAAGGGAAACCTTCTACGGAAATTGATACAGGACATTCTAACAGGACCACATATTTTGTATAAAAGAGTAATATATACAGGAGAATTATTAAAAAAATTATCCCGACATTTGAGCCCCTAACTATCATACCATTCATGGAAACCGAATGAAATTTTGTCATAAGGTATTTTGAAGTATGCTTTGAAGAATGGCATGGTAAACTACATTGTCACTAAAACAATTAGTTATAGTAAAAAAATTTTCAAATGATAACACCTAGTTTTTTGTATTGGAATGCGATCCCCATACTTGAAAAACACTAAATAGCGTTGAAATGGCACCTGTAGCACGAAACTCCCCGGAGCTAGGCAAGGAAAAAGTAAAAACTGCTTTGCTTGCATAGAGCATTAATGTTTGCTTCATTGACTTCACACGTCACACTGTTTCTTCGGCTGATATCCCAGCCTGATTTTTGCTCCAAAAAAACGAGAAGAAACTAAGAAACGCAAAATTCGGGTTCTCCATAAGACACAATCATGATTGACGTAATCACTCTAGGTGAAATTAAAGGAAATGTGAAATAAGAGCCTCGTATGTTGCTTTCTGACATTTGGAATAGGATGCTTCTTTCAGGGAAAGAACGCGGAGAAATCGTAAAGATATATTACCTGAAAGGACAAATGCCGCAGAGACATTGCGTGTTTACCGCAGAGACCATGGATTACGATGAGCCTTGTGCACTGTCAAAGCTGTACAGAACTTGATTCATAAATTTAAAGAAACTGGGTGCACATATGACCGACCTCAGTCTGGATGACCTTCGTCTGGATGACCTCGTCCAGCAAGTGTACACGTTGTTACACGTGTTCTGAAGCTGCCGAGTTCAACTGTTCTCAAGATTCTGCACAATGTTCTAAACATGTTTCCGTATCTGTTCCAGAGTGCCTAGATGCTGGGAGCGGGAGATTATCAATTACGGTTGCATTTTTCCAATCAATTCCTTATCCGGTACGATGAAGATAGCAGCTAGACTTTACGCATTCTGTGGACAGATGAGGCTATTTCTCGTTAATTGATAACGTGAATTCGAAAAATTGTTACACTGGGCCGAGAATAATCCAGATGATGTGCTTGCACGTCCATTACACGAGGAAAAAGTGACTGTGTGGGGTGGTAAAACAAGTAGGTTCATTCTCGGCCCTTACCTTTTCGAAGAGGTTACTGTAGATGATCTGCAAAATTGTGCAATAACTAGTGCTCACTATCTGGACATGTTAACTCGTTACGCGATTCCCGCATTGCAACATCAAAAGAATTTATATGAATTTGTGTGTATGCAAGATGACACTCTTCCACGTGAAGGGTTTTCAGTCAAACATGTCATAAATCAGCAGTTTGTTCACTGAGTAATCTCCCGTTATTTCTCATTTCGTGGCGATTAAGGTCTCCTGATATGACACCAATTGGTTTTTGTCTGTGGGGATATCTGAAATCAAAAGTGTAACAGTTTTGTCCACAAACAGTATCTAATTTGAAAGATCAGAACTACAATTCAAGATCTTATTGTCATATTACATCCTGCAGTGCTATCCATCATCTGCCGCAAGCAAAGTCCAAACGTGTGTGGAGGAAGTAATGGTAAGAGAATTTGTTAAACGCAATAAAATGCTTTATTTTACACTGACTCGGGCAGATGAACTGGCCAAAGAGGCTTCGAACTTACCAGAGCCAACGCTGGACCTGTCACGTCCAAGGTTGCACCTTCTCAAGGTGGTGCATAAAGAAGCACTGTGTGTATGGCAGCAGAGATGGGAAAGCGAAGATTTTGGTCGTCAGACCTTCAGATTCTTTGAAACAGTGACCGAAAAAAGAGCTTTCGGAAATGCTATCATAGCCCAAATAGCGACTGAACACGGACGTGTACCGGAATATCTTCATAAACGAGGGTATTCGATTAGTGAGCTATGTCGCTCGTGTAATGTGTTGGGGGATTGCGTCCACTTCGTGCTCTCTTGTACCAGGACCGTGGAAGAAAGGAGCAAACTGGTATACGATAGCGAATGCTTGAGTACCATCTTGGACCGGCGCAATTGGTCGATCTTGATAAAGATTATGTCTATTGCGTCGGATGACATTCCAATGATAGAATACCAGCGTGCCACCGACAATGGTCCGGTCGAGAACTGGGAGATTGAGGAATAGTATAGGAATTGAAGGTAAGATAACGTACAATTCTTTCACGAGGTGTACTGTTTGCCAATATAAGAGAGTGGGTGCCGGCTTACCTTTCGCCTCATCAAGATATGGTTCTATAGCTCATCTACCAAAGCAGGTGGCGGCTGTTGGATGGCAGATTGGAGTTTAACATCTTCGGGTTGCAAGGTATCTAAATTAGTAATAGAAGCCTCGGCTTCTGGCACTAAGTCTCGCAAACTCGATCCCTTTCTGTCCTTATTGTTTGTCCTCACTTTTAGCCTATCTACCACCGTTGGTTTTCATGCTGCTACAGTTGCGTTCGTAAGCTATTTAAGGGCTTTTCACAATAGAGTTCATATTCCATTACAAAATCTGAATGTTACCATTTCTTTAAGATAATAATCTGCGTTTTTACTAAATAATTGGTTTGTATCTTTGATAGATTCTGCTTAAAACATAAGTTTACATAATCAATAGATTTAGGTTACTATTTCGATTTTTAAATAATTATTTTTCAGGTTTAAAACCCAGTAAATTTTTTTATCAATTTAGAAAAAAATCTTTAATAAATAACTTAAAGAAATGATGAACAAATAAAAAAATTTATATCCCGAAAGTGAAACACTTCTTTTTATTTTTTGATGTCAAGAAGATTGAGTTAAATACGACACTTTCTATTTCTTGTTTGATACTGAGATACTCCCCTTCGTGTTTTATTATTATACTTCTCTCTAGTCTTAAAAATTATATACTTTATTTTTAAATATAATATATTTTGTTGTGGTGTACCAGCTAGGCTGGTAATATGGGATGCGCTGCTCCACTTTTCCAACTGAACTATTTTAGGTGTGGAGTCCGACTTCCTCATAAACGGGTACCTATAGCATGTGTGTACATGTCATAGGTACCCGTTTATAGGGTAGGCAACCATTCACAACCCATTCATACAAGAAAAGGACAAAGACAGGATAGATAGAGAAAGTACATCCAGGCCCAAACCGTAATTCGGTCCCATTACCTCCTTATCCGCAGTAACGCACACTGGCCACTAGACAGGTTGGGCGGCAATAATATATTTTACTTTTTATATCAGCACAATATACAAAATTTTATTAATGGTCCCTTCCGAATATTTTACGACTGCCTATTAATTTCGAACAAATAATAATGTATATTTTGTTACTTTTATCTGAGAATAAACTATCTCTCATAAACTGTAACTATATCGTTTTGGTTGAAAAATTGTGGTTTCAAGTAAGATAATTTAATAATTAAATCATCAACCAAAATGAAAGAGTAAGGTTATGGCATTTAGGAATCATTAAAAAATATTTTTATTTATTTTATAACAAATATTTGTTGAAGAGAATGCAATGTTTCATTGAATATATTTAATTTTTAATTGAAAACATTTGCTTTGAAAATTTAAATTATTTATGATTTCTATTTACATATAGGAAAATAAGTTTTAAAGAAACTACATTATTAAATTATATATTGTTAACAATATTAACTTATAATTTTGTAGTCCTCAATATCTAGTGCTATCCACTTAGTTGAATGTAAGTAAGTAAATTATATTTAAAAAAATTACTTACTTGAATGTAATAAAAATTTATCTTATTAAAAAGCCATTAAAATTAATCTTTATTAAAGAGCCATTGAAATATAAAACCCCAATATTTCCAGAATTTTTACTGTACAAGTAAATCGCGACATATATTCAAATTGGTTCAAATTGAAGTAAGGAAAATTATTGCTAATTCTTGTATTAAATTTATACGCATCTCTTTGAAGAGTAATATCCAAAGCTTATAACAAAATATTGGAAAGAAACTGAAATAACAAAATATGATGTCTTTGCTTGCATGAGTTTTACGAATACAAGAAAAATACTATTTTTCAAAATTAAATTCTTATGCCTAAGAAAGCTTATTAATTGTGATTACAACATTTTAAAATTTGCAGTTGCTTAAAAACTGTATATTTTTTAAATTTTAAATCTCATCCTATAAAAATACAAATAAGTTTTTTATCAATCGAAAGTTAGGGCAAATAAATATATATTTATAATTTAATTAAAACTTAAACAACTGAAACTACATAATTTAAGATATTTTATGAAATGAAATAATGTTTATGATGGAAGATAACAAATAATACATTAGTACTATTTGTAATCTTATATATGGTACAAAATGTTTCATAAATTTTTAGTAAGTAAGCAAAAAGACATATTGATACATAAATTAAAAAAATATTTCCATTTCTGTACCCTGAATTCATTTTTAAGAAATATTTTCAGACAATTTGTCAAAAGTATTATGTTATTTCTCATTGATGTATTTTAATATTTAGATTTATTTTTATTTTTTAAAACATAGACTCATTATTTATTCACAATAGAATATCATGAATACGTGGGCATAAAATCAGTTTTTAAATGATTGACACATAGTCTAAAGTAAAGTTTGAAGTGAATATATTACTAATGGATGAGTTTTTTTTATGGCAACTTTAAATTCTTGCATTTGTGAAAGAGAAGTACTATTATGTATATGATATGAATAGTAACATGTCATATGTTTGCAATATTTTGTCCCAAACTTAAAATCAATAACAGAAAATACAGATAAATGTAAAAAACTCAGTATATAATCCTGTGTAAGTCTTTTATGTCATAGCATTATAAGCTTAAAATGATCGGTTGGGTTTCTTGAATATATCTTCATGATAATATATGTAAAACAAGGAAATATATTCTAGAAGTATTATCATATAACTCTCAATGTTTAAAATGAGATAGATTATTTATTCAATAAAATATTTCTTTAATCATAAGATATGGACTTTGTCAAATAGTATTTTTCATAGATTGAAAGCAATAAATATTTGAGAAATAAATTAGGATTTTATTACTTTACAGAATATTTAAAACAGAAAATGGTAATTAAACTTTTATAATTGTTTCAAAACTATTTAAAAATTTCGGTTTAATTTATTAATTTTGATGTCACGTTTTCCTCATAAAAATTAATTGAACTATCGAATAATATTTTTAAATTAGTAGTTTTTGATCATTTCTAGATAGAAAAGATGATTAAAAATTTATAAATTCCGACAACATTATAATAGAAATTAAATAGAAATAAGGTACGAATAAATTACATGTAACTCAACATAAATCTCAAGCAAAGAGATGAAATATATGTTATTTTTCATCGAGAAAAATTAAATTTACTAATAAATATATTATCATGGAAAAACTTTAACTTTGATGTTAGTTTTGTTTATTCTTTATAAAATAAAATTACATTTCGGGAAACAAAAATTTTACTTTAAGGTATAAAAGTTATAAATTGTTATTGTTTTTTTTTTGCCTCAGAATTTTTTTAAGTTCTTATAGCTAATATAACGCTTAAAAATCTAAGAGATAAAAAAAGCATTAAATCATTTTCTCACAAAATTATTTTTAAAAAATAATTGAAGAAATTAATCTATTTTAGACATAGTAAATGTTTTAAAATTTTTTTTTACTCATCGTTTACTTGTTCAATTTAACTTTAATTTTATGTTAGTCAATTATTACCTTCTCAAAATATTTATATTTTACAATAAAATAAAATAATATTAATAATGAAGATTTTTATTTATACACACATATAAATTCAAATTTGCATTCATATAATTTTCTTACGAATTCATATACTTTGATTCCATTTATAATTTTAAAATTTAAATATATGAACATATCATATATATTTTTACTTAATCTTAAAAATAATATTTCATGAATTATGATTCAATAAAAATTTAAAAGATTTGTTCACTATTGGTGTGTTATGCAATGGTAGTTATGAGCCGATTGAGCTGCCCGCTAAGCGGTGCAAGAAAAAAAAAATAAAACTTGTAGCACTGTACGGCAGCATGATCAAAGAGCTGTGGGTAAGTCCATTTCCAGACAATTGGACCAGGATATAATTGTAGGATTTTGCAGATGTGACATCACAATATGTTTTCCGTCTCGGGTATAAATTTTAGGAAGGCCTGGAGACCAAGCAGGCTGTTCAATATACTCTTAACAAACTATCGATCCCACATTCATAAGACACTAGTTGGATTTCAACTAATAATTGTGGCACTGCAGCGGAAGAATCATCAATTCTCTGAATACCCAGCAACCCTGCCTCCATTCAGTTTTCAGATATTCGGGAGCATTCCTCCCTTTTTTATGCGAGCGATAACACGATATTTTAAGAAATTCCAGCACAGATGACGTATAACCATGGATGCCAAATTCTGAATTTTTTTGGCGAAGAAGAAATGTTGCCAAGATGACGTATTATAGAGTCTCTCGATGACATAAGTACTAAAGTTACAAAATAGAATTTTCTACATAATTCTTAAAAAGCTCCATCGCTATGACGTAATAAAAATCAGGTAGCCAGATAAACAAAAAAATAGGCCAAAAAATCCACCAAACTCAGAATTTGGCATGCTGGATTATACAGTATCTGTGCCGAAACGCCGACTTTGCAAAGCTGTTTACGGATGAGAAATGCACAGCACAATTTTTCTTTTATGCAATGATGCGTTTGTCTCTTCTGAATCTTCTCAATGAATTGAAGTGCCAACCATTCGCACTGCATTCATGGCGCTCCGTCCTCTCGTGGGATTTTGACAGATTTCTTATAACAATTTCATAACTGCTTGCGAACATTTTACAGCCATATTTCATAGTTTTAAACCAAAAAATTGTGTTTTAAATAGGAAGTAAAGTGTTTCATTTTCGACAGTCAAAATTAATAAAACAACAAAATCGTTTCAATCATGTTATTCAATGGGAACATTATTTTGAATTGTTGATTACGTTTTCTGTTATTGTATATTTATTCAAAATATTATATAAATTTTTATGTAATTTATTTATGTTATTTTGTAAGAAAAAGCATAAAAAGTTATCAAAAAATTAAAACGAGATTTTTCTTTCCGAA
Organism: Latrodectus hesperus; assembly: GCA_037975125.1. Lineage (NCBI taxonomy): Eukaryota > Metazoa > Arthropoda > Arachnida > Araneae > Theridiidae > Latrodectus > Latrodectus hesperus. The sequence continues at coordinate 31,374,444 of CM075852.1, read as the reverse complement.
CTTATCAGAGTGATCCTCATTTGTTAGCTCATACAATGTAATTCAGTGAGTAAAGAAAGCTATTTAAATTCTTCAAGATTTTACTATTAAATGTCATCACAATATGGATGAAAAATTAGTTTTTATATTTATGTCAAAAAATTCAAACACTTGGCTGCTGAGTTTTATACTTAGAAATAAAAAACTTTCTTCAGAATGTTTTTTTTATTAAAATTAATTGTTAATTTAAATTATTTAATAGATACATGTGATAAAGGAAGTAAATAGCAAAATAAATAATATAATATTTAACAGGGAGCATAGTATCTCAATAATTCCAATTTTCTTAAAGATACTATGTTTCATTTCCAAGTACATGGTACAAAACAGATTTTCTGTGAATGCAATAAAGTTTACTGGAATTCCTAAAGATTTGCAGAAGAACAAAATCAATTGCAATTACTCTTACATTATTTATTTAGAAGGAACTACACTAATTCTTAAAAACAATTGACTAAAATAACATTAGGGGCTATTGTTAGATAAATTTCTAGAACTATTTTTTACGTTTATACAAGGCAGTTCACATTTCTCAGACACTTTATATTTGGAATGAATTTTATTTTATAAAAGCTTTGAATTAATCTCATAAATTTCTGCACATTTTAAACAAAAATTGAAATTAAAAAAACACACTCAACAAAATCGAAAAATAAATTTTAATCATCGAAACAAAATTTAATCAACGGACATGATGTACAAAATTTGATGATAGAAATACGCGCGAATTCTTTAATTTAAAGATAAGCCACATTCTTTTTGATTGTACTTTTATCAAAAAATAGTTCTGAAATATTTCAATTTAAAGTTTGGTGTACGTGTTATTTTAATTACATACAATGCTTATGTGAAATTTAGAAGGTGTGCTTAAACATTATTCTTTTTACCACATACTTGCATAAAAAACCGAACATTTTATTTTTGAAGTAAAGCTCTCACGTGCAATCTAAATTTTATTTTATTTGTCATTCTAACTCTAGTTTATTCAGATTATTTTTGTTTCTTAAAAATAATGCTTATGTTTCATAAAAGATCAACAATAGCGAAACTATCTATTAAATTTTTTTATTTTGATGGTTAAAAATCTTTTTCACATTATTTACTTAGCTTATTTTTGGTATCAATTTTAATCCGAACAGTTTTTTTTAATTTAAATTTTACAATCATTTTATTAAGTTTTTGATTTTATGTAATTTTTAGAATTTCACGGTATTTCCTTTTAATTCTGCTTTTGAAGCAAGAAGATTGATTTAAGTGTTTTATTTTTTTAAATAAGTAATGGTATTTTAAAATTAATAAAAAAAGTGTATCTTTAAGTAAATCTTTAAGTGTATTCACTATTCAACTATGATTCGTACGAATCAAGAATCAAAGTGTGATCCCCAGTAGATATAAATTTAAGCCATTTAAAATAATTGTTTGACATTTTGTAATAGTCAAGTTATCATTATTGAACAAAAAAGAAGTGAAGCTGTTGAGACGAATCTTCTATTAAATCTTATTCGAAAATTGCTAAAATTTTAGAATAATTATGTTAATTAAACATAAAATAAATTTAGTATCACAAGTTATCTTCTAGATTTCTTTTTGTAATTTTATGGCATACCTATAATGTTTCTCATATTGTAAAAAAACAAACATTTCGCTATTTTATTATACTAGTTTTGCATACTAATTATTTTTACTTAAATATTCTTTTGCTATAAAAGTCCATACACTTTTTATAAAATAAAAATCATCAAAAATCATAGGATTAATTCAGTTCACAATTAAATTTTTTGTGATATAACAATAAAACTACATTGGATATAGAAGATATTAAAATTTGAATTGAATATTCATAATTATCTTCTAATTTTTAAATATATATAAAATTTATGAATTAATTAAATTCTTCAAAAATATCTCATTAAAAATATATTTTGCATGAAATACATCAGTTATATTTTAGTTTCTATTATTTTTCTAACTAAACTATCATTTTAGTTAAAGTTTTCAGCAAAATTATATATATATATATATATATATATATATATATATATATATATATATATATATATATATATATATATATATATATATATATATATATATATATATATATATATATATATATATATATATATATATATATATATATATATATATATATATATATATATATGTATATATGTATATACATAAATATATATTCAAAATTTATTTTTTGTTTCCAAATTAAACATATTTCTAAAATATTATTCTTTTGTTTTCAGCTCTTAAAGATAAAAAAGTATATTTATAAACTTGTGTCCTTTCCTTAAAATTTTGCAATACTTTGAATAAAAATGATTTCATCTTTATATTTATAGACTTTACTAAAAGTTTGTATAGTTTACTAGTTTTGGAAGCATATTCAGTGACAGAAGGCTTATTATTCAAGACAGAGAGCTTCTCCGCCTGCTGTTATTCTGCCGCGAGATTATGGAGCAGCGACTTTAGCAAAGAATATCACATAGAGTTGTGTGTACTCCTTATAATGTCTAGCCAAACAATGTAATCATGCATTTTTCAGAACTTCTGCACTGAAGAAGAAGAAATTGTTTGCGCAAGATAGAAATGAAGAGCAAAAATTTAAAATAAAAACTTAACATTTTTTAAAGTATTTAAAAGCTATGAATTTCAAAATATTCTTGTTTGTAACATTAATTGCAATATTTTTAATTATAATACATTAATTAAATTAGAAATCTAACATAGTTTATCGTTATTGTTAAAACTTAATTGTGTGAAATATAATTTTTAAGAGCTTATTCAGATTATAATTCGAAAAATCATGAACAAAATAACTGCGGAGGTTAAAAATGGATAAACTGTTAAAAAAAAATTAAGGGAGTAAAGTTAGTTTAACAGAGTGTGTATTAATAATTCACTAAAATATAGCAGATTAAATTAATTAAAAAAATCATGTGGTGAACTTATATAATTTTTATATAAGAGGAATATATTCTATATTAGTGTTTATATCCATAATACATGTTTCTATTTATTTCGGACCACGAATTTTTATCAAGATTAGCATAAAAAGACGTACAATTTTGGAAAATAAAGGTTACAAAGGTGTAATTTGAAATAAACACAAGAGAATTTGCTCCGATTGTAGAATTAGGCAAGTAATCATTTTAGATATATATGAATACAGTAACTTCAACTAATTAAAAAGAATGTCTTGCAAAAATTACACGCACGTAGGAAAAAATTTCTGTTTTCTAGCCATCTTTGAAAACTTTATAGATCTTAAGGCAACAAAATGCCTCATACTTCTAACTTAATCGAGCAGCGTTGATTGGTTCTTTAATTGATTTATCATAAAATATCGCCAGTCATTCCGTCAATAAGCGTAACACTGAATCCAACTTCGTTGCTCAGTATGAAAGAGTAGTTGTTTACTGAAGAATTTTTCATATTTGGATTTTTTAGGGTATAAGTGTGCTATATCCCCCCAAGAGATATCTTGCCAAATATGACATCCTTTGTTCCGATTATAGTGTTTCCAGTTTTCTCTTTGGTGTTGCCAATTTGAATTTTTGTTGCTTTTTTGGATTTTTTTGTAGCCAAGTTTGTTTTTTTCCCTCTTGTTTTAGGTGATTTCATATATACGGTTTGTTTTAAGTTTTCAACAGCGTAAGAATTGCTTGACTACGAAAAAAAGTCGCAAAGGTGACCAATGGGGGATATACCCTATTACCTATTAGTTCCTATTTTAGAGGCAATACATCTCTCTTTTCTCTGTTGCAGATAAATGAGAAAGCTTGATACGAGCTTCTCTGATTATACTTCTTGTCTGACACCCACTATTTATCTGTTGTCCGGTTGACTAATCATACAATCCCGTTTCTCTGAGTTTATTAATAGCACGAAAAATAATCTTCCATGAAAAAATATAATCCTTTAGTAAAACATTTACAATAAAATTGTGTGGCCTATCTGTCCTACATTCTGTCACCTACATTTCTGTTATAAGGTATCCAGTTTCCAATTATTTTCGATAAAAACATCTTAATGGCCGAAATTATACTGATGCTTTGAGAACTGCTATTAATACCTAACAAGAAGGTATATTTATCTGTACTGTCCAATTAATCTCTACGTGTTTTTGTAGAGTATCACATATTTATCAAAGATCCAAAATTAAGGGAACGATACACAAGTGCAATGAGCATTTTGTATTTTTCCAAAATCTTTTCTGATTAAATATTTGGAAGCTATTTAAGAAAATAGAAATTCTAACGAAATTTTCTTTTGAGTTAATAAGTGGCTTTACAGCAATAGAAAATCTATTTTCAAAATAGGGAACAAGAAGTATTGTCGTTATCTATGAGCTTATATAATCCATTAATTTATGCATTTTAGTGAATCGAATCATATCGTATTGAAAGAAAACATTGATGGAAGTTGTAATTCTAAAAGTGTTCATGTAAATGCTTGATGATTATGTTCAGAAGACTTACACGATGAGATATCTTTCTCTCCATAGTGAGCTCCTTAAAAGTTAAATCAAATACCATTTATTCAGAATACCATTCATTTTTTTTTTGCTGTAGTTGACGTTATTATTGCAATAGTAATTATTTTATTTGTTATTCATTGCAATTGTCTTATTAACTGTAACTTGCTAATATTGTATAGGTACTATTATACAGGGTGATCATAATTAAACTGCAAATTTGAAAACGCTGTAAAAAAAGAACCACTGGTCAGAAAGACCTGAAATTTCAACAGAATGTACTTTAAGCAGGGGGATTTTGTTTGGCGTGTGAAAAAAATTAGGAAAAAAGTGGCCAATAGATGGCACTGAACAGGAGGCTGTAGGTTAATTGCATGAATTTTGACATGAACGATAATCAATTGCGGCTGTAAGCTGAACGTTGAACCAGTTGTGCTATTGTAAGTCAGGCAGATGTTGTGGCACTCTTGGTGTACAGCCTATTCAGAGCGACAAGGTGGTGCCACATCGAATAGGAAAAAATCGGTTTTTAATTGCTCTGTGGCCAAAACCGTAGAAAAAGCCAACAATAATTCGGTTTTTAATTGTCCTTAGTCTTCTTCAAGAAATTTTCAATATGGTGTCCACCATTTTCTGTTAGGAGGTGTAAGCGTAAAACGGTATTTTCCACAGCAGCTTGGAGTGTATCAGTGCTGATGTTGTTAACGTGCTGCGTAATGCGGCATTTCAAATCCACTAATGTGTCTAGTGGAGCACTGTACACAACATTTTTCAGAAATCTCCAGAGACAAAAGTCACAGGGAGTGATGTCCGGTGATCGTGGCGACCAGGGAGTTGGAAAATGTCGGTTGATAATACGGTCATTTCCGAAATGGCGTTGCATCGCCATCGACAATTAACAAGAATTCAAGCTAATCAGCATTTTATACAAGACGTTAATTTGCATATAACCACCTGTGCAGTGCCATTTATAGGCCACTTTTCTTCATAATTTTTTCCCCACGCCAAACAAAATCCCCTTGTTTGAAGTTCATTCTGGTGAAATTTCTGGTCTTTCCGACTAGTGGTTCTTTTTTTACAGCTTTTTTAAATTTGCAGTTTAATTATGATCACCCTGTATAATATTCAGATTTTACTTATTAATTTCGAAGCTTATATTTATTTTCTTTTATTTAGTTTTCCATTTCAGCCATCAGTATCTATTTTGATAAAAAAAATATGCATTTAAAAGGTAGATGTGATTCTTGCTTCATGTCATTTTACGTATAAATTGAGAAAATATCGATACATTGGCGTGAATTCTAGTTTCAATTTCATAAATTTGATTCTTCCTTAAAATTACAGGTGATGATGATCGTCAGTTTCGTGTTCATTTACTACTGTATCTTAGACCCGTATGAACATCTTAGTTATTCCTTAATATGCGATAAAAACAACTGACATATATACAAGTTATACAACACTTGTATTTTTGAGAACATTCTATGATAATTTTCTACAGTATCAGAAACTGAAGAAATTAATATGTACAATTTTCCTTGCACAGTTCTCTTATAAATGTTATTTACGGAATTAAAAGACAAATAAACCCGGTATTGTACGTCCAAATGATTTGTTTTTAAATAATGTATAGCATATATAAAAATTGAGCAAAATTTTCACTTTTCTATAAAATATTTAATTATGAATATTAATAATAAGCAATTTGTTTTGGAAATATAATTTTCAACATCTTTTTATGTGAAGTATTCAATAAAACTAATTGTACAATCTTTTAGCTCTATTTTTTATTATATTCCTAAAACAGATTTCTAAAGTGATTCTGATTTTTCAATATTTGCGAGTAAACATTACTTTTAACATTTTTAAAAGCTGCATATTTATTTAAATTATGTAACTATGTTTTTATTCTTAACAATGTGTGTACTTGATGCAAAAATGTAAAATAAGAATAATACATCAAACTCTGTAAAAATATTTCCTCCAGGAACAAACTCTCCAAGAAATAAATGAGATTTTTTCCTTGTTTGCTTGGATATTTTCCAGAAAAATTCCAATATTTTTTTTTTTGCTAACTAATATTAAATTGACTTCCATTATAGCTGCAAAGGATGTAATATGAAATATTCATCAGAAAAAATATATATAGTTCTGGAGCAAAACTTTCCATGTTATTGAATTTCTAACGATGTTATTGCCACAAAAAATACTGCTGATTTTGAAAAACAGATACTGAAAAAGCGATTTCCCCAAGACACAAAATGTAAGTATTTAATAAAATTGGTCTTTCTATGGGAGAGGGAAAATATTATGTTTATAAGTTTTGCGTTTGCTCAATAACGTTAGAGAGAAAAGTTTTGTAAATGTGCGTTGTTTCCTTTATCTATTATTTCTTTTATTATTTGCTTACATTAGGCTAAGTTTAAAAAAATGTTTTGTGAATTTTGTTTGCAAAAGAGTAAGGATTACTACCATATATAAAATAAAAGGTTTATCAAAATAACAAATATTCAACAAAATCTACAGTTTTTAAATAAAAAAAATATTTGATATTTAAAAAATATGGTTTTCCTTATAACCTTAAAATCCTAAAAATATTCTCTTCATTATTTGAATTGTAATTATTATATATATATATATATATATATATATATATATATATATATATATATATATATATATATATATATATATATATATATATATATATATATATATATATATATATATATATATATATATATATATATATATATAATTATAACTAACTTTTTCTTTACCAGAGTTCTTGATTATTATGGAATACCATGAACCAAATGTAAATTTTTAAGTTCTGTTAACAGAAATAGTTTAATATTGATGAAGAAAACTGATAAATAATTAAAATTGTAAAAAGCAAGAGAATTGTAATCAGCAAATATATTTCGAACATTTTGATTTAATTATATTTCTTAAAAAAGGAAATTAAATTCCATAAAGCTTATGAATTTTAAACAAAATTTTCTTCAAATTTTATGTAAATTGAAATACGTTAAATGTGCTTCCTGAGAACTTTTTAACTAAATTTCAAAACTGATAGTTCACAGAATAATTACATTACTATATTTTTTACTAAATTAGTAAATTTGAGTTTTTAAATTTGTACACAAATTGTACACAATTGAAAAACACAAATATGAATAAATGAATAAAATTTTCTTCTTTAGTTATTCTAATAAACGCTGTCATTTGTAAGTTATTTTGAGACTTCCAAAGGTCTTTTTTCCTTCACTAGAAAATAAAGATAAAATATACTTTGAATTATCTGACAAAAGGGAGAATAAGCCATGTAGTGAAAAGGTAACCATGAAACAGAAAAAGCGCATGCAATAAAATTAATAGTGTATTACAGTATTTCTTCAAATTTTGTAAAATTGTTGGTAGAATTGTTGGAAGAACTGTTGAAAAATTGCTTGTGTAGAAAAATGAAAAGTTTACGTTAGCTTCTTGATAAAATGAATATACTAGTCAAACGATGCCGCAATTCTCATGGCAAAATTATTCTACAGCATTATGTCAAGGGTTTAAGTCTTTCAGTCAAATAACATGCCATAATTTCGAAATAAAAGGTTCAAAACTAGACAGTTATTTTAAAATCATAATTTAAGGCCAGGTGCTGTATTAACAGAAGTTTTGTCGTGTGAGTACAGAGAGAAATATATGACAGTTTGTTGCTATAATATCGATACAAGTTAATATCTAAAATGTTTTCTTACACACTGGACGTTCTTAATTCTTCCTTAAAAACAGACAAAACTAGAAGAAACAACTCCAAAGCATGACATTACCTCTATCAAATTTCATAGCTATTACAACAAACTCTGGTATATATATGCAAGGTATTTGGTATATACCAAGTATTTGACAGGTAATACAAGTTTATTATAAAATGAGATCAAAAAGCATATTTTTATAAGTTATCCTTTCACTGTCACTGAATTGCATCTACAAATCCTGTTACTGTGTTCTTTGCACCCTTGTAAACGCTTACAGAAATTTTGAGTGTGATAAATAGTTGAGTGATTAATAATTTTGAGTGTGATTTACAAGCAAAAAACTGATCCAGGTTCGAAAAACGAAATTACTTTCCGAACAACCCAATATGTTAATTTTTGTAAAACGTTTACTATTCATTAATATTTATTTCATTCATTTATATTTATGCTTTCTTAAGTTAAAATTTCTCAAAAAATCATAAAATTGAATTTTCTAAAAATAATAAAATATTATTGAAATTCACTCATTTTTGCATCATTTTTACTTGTATACAAGATTTTTTCTTCACTTTAAACATATTAATTAATGTATATAAGAAAATAAAATTTTGATGAATGTCTCAAAAATGACATACTTCCCCAACTAAATTTTATTTTGTTGCTTTAACCTTTGGAACACACTATTAACACGATCAGTTTAACAACTGATAAATTAGAAAATTACGTAAAGTCATTTCTTGAAAAGAAGAATTTTTATTTATTTTATTTTCCAAGTCAAGATAAGATTTCTACGACGTTAAATTACAAGCGATCACCCCCGGTGCGGACATAATGAGTTTTCTGTTGAAATAATAATGGACTATAAGCGGATTCCAAGAGATTACCTCTCTCTACAAAGTAAATAACCTGTCCGATTGTGTTAACAACATCACTTACACGAGTGGGAATGAAGTGAAATGAGAAAATAAAATATAAAATAAACAAACTAAATCATTTTTGAAATTTTAGTCACTCATACCAAAAACAAACGAAAAAAGAATATCTTAAATTTTTATTTCTTTTTAAAAAATTATCAACGAATTTTTAAAAAATATGATAAAGCTGTAGCTTTGCTTTTAAATTTTCACTAAATGACTAAAATAATTATATTGGGAATTAGAAAACGTTGCAGTTTATTTCATGATAAAAATAACGTATTATATCAGCAGTCATTAATTTTCAACTATTGTAACATAAAAATATGAAATTTCATCATTTAAACTATTAAAAATTAATATTTGCAATAATGACTGTGCAATAATGATTGATTTATATTTTAAGTTTTTAAGTTAGTTTAAATACAGTTAGTTGTGTATTAACACATTTTTAGAAGGATTTCAATAAATAATTTAAAAAAATAAATGTTTTAGAATAAAAATATTTGGCAATAGCTTATTATTTGAAATGAGAAATATCGTCTGGTACTTTTAAATTTTTTCTTCTTTCAAAATGTCGCATGTAAACAAGCTGTGGATTGAGGGATATGTTTTTGCGCTTTCCGAAGAGAAATGTTCTTATTCCAGGATTCAAAAACGTTGTGAAATGCATGGTATTAAAATTTCTAAGTGCAAAATAAGCAACATTATTAATCGGACAGGTAAAAACCGTCAATCATTACTTCTACATGGATAGAAGACTCCAAACGAATATCCGAAGAAAAGTACGTACTGTTTTAAATGTTCCTAAAGAGAAATCGCTGGTAACAAGTGAAAATCCATCAACACAGAAATCAATTGCAAAGTCTTTAGATACATCTATATCAATAATAAATAAAATAATAAATCCAGATTTATAACTTAAAAAGGCTAAAAAACATAATGTTCTCCAGCTTTTGCCGAAACATGTGGCTCAACATAAAAAGTTTTGTAGAATCCTTATATGAAAATCATTTAGCAGGAGATCAATGGAAATACACTGTGACCCTTGATGAAGCATGGGTCTTACCTAAATGACTGCAACAAAAAAGGTCTATTTACTATAGAAAATGAGGAGAAAAATGTACAAATCTGGTTCCGTCAATATAAATAAAGTTTCAGTAAGGGGCTTATGATGGTCGCAGGTTTCTCCTACAATGGAAAATAAAAAATAAGAAGAGTGGAAAAAGTGTTAAAATCAACTCATCATACTATCAGGAGAAAGTTTTACGTCCAATTTTTACTGAAGAAATTCCACTTTTTTATCCCAATGGTTTTCAAAGAGTGAAACTTCATCAAGACAAAGCTACAAATCGTACTTCGAAAACTACCACTGCATTCCTTGAGAAAATTAAGACTAATACAGATATTGCATATATACCTTACCTTTTCAACATATTCCTGCGAAGTCCCCTGACGTTTCAACTATGGACTATTGTGCCTTTGGTCTGTTAAAAAGAACTCTTTCTAAACGCAAACCCACCACAATAAATGAACTTTGGAAAGTAGTGGAAGAGGAATGAAAAGCAATACCCCTGGAAATTTAACGAAAAAGCTCTTGTATCATGGAAATCACGATGCAGACTTATAGTCCAGAAAAAAGGCCATCAGATCGAACATTTAAAAACTAGTCTTTTCGTTTTAAACATGAACTAAACGGCCCCGAAATCATTATAAGAATGTGTTAATACCCTCTGTAGGTTCGTAAAAAATAACTTAATAATCATTAAACTCAAAAATTGATTTCATTCATTACTTTGTGAAGTTTCGAAAAAATATTTATCACCAATATTTTTATAAAAAATCTAATCGATATAATAATAAAAATTCTTAAATGAATTTAGAATAAAATTAATTAAAAAAGAATTTTTATATAAATGAACTTAAAATTAAATACTTATTTAAAATATTATTTTTGAATTAAATGTCATAATTTGCTACAAATTTGGAATTTATACTCTATTGTAAAATGAACTAAATCTAAATAGCTAAATTATAAGTTGACAAAATAATTGAAAATGTTTTATAAATGTATTTGTTTAGGGACAATATTGAATACTTTTTTCATTCATGTACTTCATATTGTAACAGTTATCAAGTTTTCATTTGGTTTACACTTATATACATTTGAAACTTCAAAGCTTTATCTCGTATTCAAGGTGCATTGAATATCATAATATATATAGCTTACTCAACAACATCGACAATTTGCTAATGACTATTTCAAATAGAACTTGAAATTAGTTAATCTATGTGTGGAGCATATCTATTATTGAGCTAAGAGCTATATACAGATTCAATGTTCAAAGCAATATATACTTAGTTATCATTTAATATATGAAGACTTTATTAACATGTTTAAAATATAATGAAATATAGAAATTATAACTTAAAGCATAGACAATATATAATTAATAATACAGTTGATAAATCGGTAAAATATAATAAGTCAAAGATAAAAGAAATTATTGAATATATTTTTATGGAACATATCAGCAATTATAGATATTTTTCATGAACTAATGTATTTGCATCAATATTATGTTATTTTGATACCATAATAAAATAGATATTTTATGAGCATACTACTTAAATTTTTATCAGAAATTTCATTATGTTGCAAAAATAAAATATTTAATTTTAAATAGAAGGTCCAGAATCAATTATATTTAAAGATTCTCATAACATTTAAATTTGCTGTTTTAAATATTTAGTTAAAATATTTATTTAAAGTATACAAATATAATTAAATCTATTCATATTTGTAAATAAATTTTTATATCAATAAAAATCTCAATCATAAACAAATGAGATTCCAATTATTATAGTAAAATATTCATTTTTCTTTGCTCATTAAGTTAAATTTAGAAATGTTTTGTATTTAAATAATTAATACTTATATATAAATCTAATACTCATATTATGTTAAGGTAGAAGATTAAATATGTAAATAACTCATGAAAGTATAAATTTATAATTTGATAAACTATAAATTTGAAAATAAAATAATTGAATTATTTGTAGTTAACAGCTTTTGAAAGTTTAAATACTTATGAATTAAAAAAAATACTTTTAATAAATTACATCTGGAATTCTGAAACATTATTGAAAATGCAAACTATTAAAGAAGAAAGTGTATTCTTAAATCTGATTTTAAAATTAAATATTTTCTCTCCCTCTTTAAAGATATTTAAACTCACAAATTTATCATTATTTAAAATTGTAGTGATAAACATTCTTTCTCAAATTATAAAACAATAAACCTATGAATTTATAATATTTAAAATTCTTATTTAGCTGTTAATATAACTATTACAACTAGATGATTTTTATCTGAATAATACTTTTTTTAATTTCCTTAAAGCTGGTTTTGAAATAATCCAATGGAAAACCAAAGAAACTCATTGGAAATTTTCTGTGTTCACCATTAGAAGAATGATTGTACGTATCAAATAAAGCGGTAAACAACAAATCAACAATCTATACATTTTATTAGCTGAAAAAATTGGATAATTGCAATAATTTCTAGTGTAATTTTATAATCACTGCCATTCATGAAAGTGATAGTAATAGCTTTAAAATCTTTCCTGTTGTTTACATAACTCGCATATAAAATCACAAACTAAATTCACTAAAATTTTCCATATTATAATACATTTTGAATGCTTTATATTAATTTGTTTTTAAATCGTATTATTTCGAAGTCTTTTTATGCAAATCCACATATTTTTTACAAAAAGTTTATAAAAACTTATAATAATTATCACTTTATGCAGAATAAGTGATATTTGTTTTTCCAACATTATAGTTAACTGAAGCTGTTTTCATACTTTAGGAACTTTTAATTTAAGAATTTTTAAAAGGATTGTTTAAAATAATGAAAAACTCATATAGAAAGAAATATTTTACAACTAATATACTGTGGGGGGTACATTTGGTTAGACAATTTCTTCTTTTGCATGGTAGTAAGTAAGGCGTACCATTTCTGGTACAGAAACTGCTGCTCCAATTTGCTGAGAGGTTCAGGAAAAGGTTAGCGGAATCTTATTCTTTTTCCGAAACAGACTAAAAAGGTTCATTATGACAAATCCCGGTGACAGAGTAAGCTACGAAAGGTGACGCATTTCTTATCCAGAAAGATAATAAACAAATTATCAAAACATATAATTAAAGTTTTTGCTTAAATATTAATAAATTTTTTAAATATTAGAAAATTTTTAATAAAATTGATATTCTAATAATAAGAAAATATTTCACTAAAATCATTTTTTAATAATTTTTTCTCAAAAAATAAGGAAATGTGTTAATACCCTCTATAAGGAAATGTTAAATTTCATATACTTATGAATAATAGGACTATAATAATAATTACTAAAAATGATTGATAAACTATATACACCAAATTATATCAGACCTTTGAAGAAAGATACGTAATTGAGTTGCTTGCTAAATGAACAAAATTAAAAATATCAGCATTTGTGAATTTATTTAAGCAGATAAATTAATTAAGAAGAATCTTTCTTTACTTTCAGCTATGACATCTCTAATTTTTTTTAAATTTCATATTCATGGACGTTTTAAAATGCATTTCGCATCTAAATGTTTATATAACTAATCTTCTAATTTGAAAAAACTCTTGAACACAAAATAATATCAAATAAAATTATCTGAATTGTTACCTAGATCAAGTTCTATTGCATTCAATAGTTAATTATTATAACAAATGCTTTACTTCATTAAATTTTCGATAAATTTTGAGCATTTTTATTTAAAAAAATAATCAATTTTATTAAAAAAGCTCACATTTTTTAATATACAAATAAACATTTGTTCACTGTATACTAAAGTTTATGAAAAATAATAGCAAATGTTTTTTTTATAATTTATCATTACATTGTTTTAAATTTTATATTCCAATGTTATGCAGCATTATTTTACCGAATTTAGATAATGAATTTAAAGTAAAATGCATTGTTGAAATTTAAAGTAAAAAGGGGAAGAAAAACTGAGAAAAAAATCTACACTTTAAGAGAAGATGAATTCTTATTTAAGCCGAAAATTTATTCAACAAATATTTTTCTCGTCTATTTTCAGAATAATTCAAGTAGTATAAAGAATTTTAAAAAAGAATAAATGAAAATATTTCATTAAAATGATTTTTAAATAAAGTTTCATGTAAATTAAATGCAATTATTGAATAAATTCTGATTATGATGCACATGACTGCACCTTGAATTTTTATGCAATTATCTTGTCTAAAATACATCACAGTAGACACATACTCAACATAAAATGCTATATGAAAACTTATCAAAAATTTAAAAGTGTCTAAGTATCTTTGGCGATTTAATCTTATGCTTATTTGATTTCTATATTAAGTTATGCTAAATATGTAATTCTTAAAAAATAGAATTATACTTGTTGTCTGTTTGATTTTTGTATCACGATTTTCTCAAACACAAGGTTATGCATTTAAAAATGCTCTAGATTGAAAGCTCCTCTTATGAAAATGTTAGGGCTCATATTGTAATGATTTCAGAAATCAAAGCAAAACATTTACACAAAATTCAGTTGGTTTAATATTTAAATTAATGTCATTAGCATTTTTCAGCTTAAGCTATTTACTCTGTTGTTTCTTAATTGATAAATATGATCTTACTATTATTAAATTTACTCTGAGAAAATTAATGGTTCCCAAAGGTATATTTTTATCATTATTAAATGACAGTTTTTAAATAATATTAATTTTATTTGAAGTATGAAATAAATTTTTCTTTATTGTACAAATCTGCTTTCAAGAACAGATGTGCCAACAATTTTTTCATATCATTTTTAGGAATAGAAGTGATATTTCTATTTATAACAGTGTATGACAAGTGTTTTAATAGCAAGACGTTATTTGAAGCGATACTATGTTTAATACCATCTCTTTAAATAGTATCAAAAGAGTCGTTGTATGTATATATAAACAGCACACGTATATATATATATATATATATATATATATATATATATATATATATATATATATATATATATATATATATATATATATATATATATATATATATATATATATATATATATATATATATATATATATATATATATATACATACATATATATATATATATATATATATATATATATATATATATATATATATATATATATATATATATATATATATATTGCAAATAGTTATTAAATGCTTTTATAATTTTTAAGAAAATTCAAATATTAAGTGACATATTAATTTGCAAAATATTAAAAAAAAATTAAAAATAGTTACATTTTGCTATATGCATTCGGTAATGAATCAAATAGACATGCGTGAGAGAGAAAATGTGTAATAATGTACGAGAATTAAAAAAAATATTAAAGAATACACTGGGCAAAAAAGTATTAGAACAATGAGAAATTTATAGTTTTCAAGTTAATGAAATCAAGTAAAACTTATAATCAGTTTATTAATGATAATATGTTCTTAGAAAATTATAACTAAGAAAAAAATAAAATTTAAAAATAATTACAATATTATTAAAATAGAAATAACAAAATTTGTATCGCAAAAATGTATTAGAACAAAAGCAGAAACATGTCAATTACAGCGCTTGTGACATCATTAAACTTTCAAGGTTACTTTCAACCGTATCAATGTCAAGGGCGCTGTCTCATTCACTGCTAATTTGTAGAAATTCAGTTTACGTGGACTTTTCCTGCCATGGCACCCAAAATAAAAGAGATTTCACTTGCGAAGAGAGAACAAATCGTTTACCTGCACAATAGTGGCAAAACACTTCGAGAAATTTCTACTAAGTTGAATGTTTTACTTTGCGCAATTCACAACATTCTAAAAAAGAAACTGGTATTGTGGATAATAGGCCAAGATCAGGGATACCAAGCAAGCTGACTGTCAGAGAAAAACGAGAAGTGGTTAAAGATGCCCTACAGTATCCGACAGGAAATGCAAGGATGTTGGCCGCAAATATTGAATCAATCTCAGGAAAGGTTGTAACACCTCAAACAGTTAAAAATATATTGCATATTGCTGGTATAAAAGAGAGACGTCCAAAGAAAACACCCTTTCTTTTAGAAATCATGAAGAAACGCCTAGAATTTGCCAAAATTTATAAAAATAAATCATTAGATTTCTGGAAATATGTAATTTTCTCCACCGAGAATAAATTTGAAATTTTCAAACCTAAACACGTGCTCACAGTTTGGAGAAGAAAAGGAATTGCTTTTCAGGCTCAAAATGTACAGAAAACTATAAGGCACGGAGGAAGGAATGTCATAGCCTGGGGTGGTATGGCTTACAATGGAGTTGGAAATCTCCAGCTCATTGATGATAAAATGACAGCTTTGTCATATATTGATATGTTATGAGATAACTTGAGAGATAGAGTGCAAAGAAATTAACGTTAGAGAAGTTATTCATTTTTCAACAAGAACAAGACCCCAAACATACTGCCAACGAAACCAAAGAATGGCTAATATATAATGCTCCCCGAAGATTGGTAGCTCCCTCACAGTCCCCAGACTTGAATCCTATAGAACATTTGTGGTATCTATTGGATGAAAAAGTGAAAAAATTCCCAATAACAAGTAAGGCAAGCTTTGCAAGATGTCTGGACCAGCATGTCATTAAACGTCACCAAAGATTTGGTGGAATCAATGCCAAGACGTTTGGATGCAGTAATTTCAGCTAACGGACTACGTACCATGTATTAGTATCACGTTCGAATTTTTAGTCATTTTATTTTATGAATGATTCAATATTGATGTCCGATGTTCTAATACCTTTTTGCAAAGCACAAATCTTTTATTTTAATTTTTTAAAATCCTATTGATTCTAAATATTTGTTTCTTACTCCATGAGTATAGTTATGTAAAAGTATTACATAATATATACTATGTGACAAATGTTTCATTTTATTACCTTGAGAACTTAAAAATTCCTATTGTTCTAATACTTTTTTTTGCCAACTATATAGCTTGGTGATTTGCAATGCTAAATGTCAACCTCTTTAATGTATACAATTAATAAATTTTGAAGAATACAGATTCTGTGATTAGGCTAAAACCATTCTTTAACATCTCACATTGTTAAGAATACACATTTTATCTTCATTAAATTGTAAGTTATATAAACAGTACAGTATATTTTTAAATCCAAGTTGTAGCTTTAATAAATAAAGCTTAAGTTTCATCATTATTATGTTTAAATTTCAATTTTGTACTCTCAAATTCATACATTAAAATAGGTAAATTCAAAGTTTGAGATGAGATTTAATCAACCGTTTGTATAGAAAATTTATTAATGAACGATTGAATGTATAAAATCTTTCGCTATACATAATAATGGGATTTGAAAATGAAATGTGTCTTATATAGCGATTATCAATTATAAGATGAAATGACTTTACTAATTAAAATACAATCAACCGAAATAATTAACATGGTTCTAATTCTACTTGTCAAGCAAGAAAATATCGATTTCTTTACCAATTTAAATTGTCCTGTTAAAGGGATTAATCATATAAATTCTGCATTTGTTTAAATTTAATTAAGTTGTCTCATAAATAATTCTTAAAAGTAGCAATTGTAAGAATTAGTAAATTAATAAAAGTTCAAAGTTGTTAGCGTGTTTGAAAAATCTATATAAATTAAACTAATTAAATAAATATTTGGAAGGAAAGATATCTTCAATAGAAGAAGATTAATAATTTATAATAAAATATTTTTAAAAAGCATACCAACTTCCTGTTTGAAATTTAAAACATTGTTTCAATTAATTAAGTTTTTTCAACAATCTTTGACATGCAAATATCATTTTTTTAAATATAATGAATAAGCAGGAACCAACATGTAAATCCTGTGAAAATTAAATTATGATAAGTACAATCTTTTCCTGTTTATTGTTTAAAAAACAGTTTTCTGGAAAAGCAAAAATTTCCTTACTAAATTTAAACTAAAATCAAAAATAAATTATGTTTTGAGATATACAAATGTATACACATACTTTTTCATATAAATTTGATTCGAAGCACACATTTTTGTAAATTTACTTGTAAAATTAAATAAATTTGTAAAATTACTGTTTTGCTTAAAAAGTCAATTACTAATACAAATATTTTTAAGACAAAATAGTCTTTTTTTATTTCCTTTTAAAATTTAATTCGCTACATATTGTGAGAGTTTTTCATTTATCATAAGAACAATTGCTTCTCTGTTATGTATATTCAACATAACGAGAAAATTTATTTATTTCTATTATGCAACCAAACATTTTTTCACACTTTATCTTTAACAAAACAAAATAAAAGATAATTTTTTATTTCTATTCAATTATTTTAGTTTACACAAGCTCAAAATAAAATGTAAAAATAATTTTAAAAAATTGGAGAAGTGGATCGAGTAAATTAAATAATACATGATATAAATTTCAAACATGAATATTTTTTAAATAAAACTACTGATAAATTGTTGTTAATTTATACTCACTTAGACTGAATTGATTTTAAAAAAATCCTGAAAATAAGATTAGCGAAACTGATTTTACTTATCATTTTTTTATTTGAGATAAGAAGTCTATCTCAGGTATAGAAATTATCACAAAATATAGAAAGAAAAGTGCGTAAAAGTGTAATAAATTTATAGAAGGTCAAAAAAAAAATCGTTTCATATCTATATTTGTTCATTATTTTTGACTGAGAACACAAATATAAACTAGATTAGCTAAAATGTTCTAGTTATGCCATTAATCATTTTAAATTTTGTGAGCAATGAAGGAAATTTAAAAATATAAAGGAAATATAATACTAACGCAAAATGAAAATAATGCAAATTAATATAAAATGATCTCTTAAAATTTGAGGCCGCATACTGGACTGTTTTATAGCTAAGACAATTGCAGTGTTTTTCATACAAGTTTTATCGTTTTTAATTCTGGAAAGAATTTTCATAAATACTTTGTTTTAATCACATGTTGCAAAGGAGGTAATCTTGAAAACTAGGGACGAAATGCATTTACTATTATTCAAAAAGCATTTTGAATGAAACCTACGTTCTGGAACTCCAAAAATGTAGTCTTACCGCTAAACAATATGAATCCTTGAAAAGTTTTGTTCGCATGAAGTATTCTTTTCTATATTCTGAAAAATAACCCATATAGTTGTAACATTTTAACGAATTGTTTAGATATAACATGTGAAAGCAGTTCATGTTATCTGATATTACAGCTTTTAAATTGAATGATTATACCAAATATTCACAACCTTTATTTATTAATTTCTAAACTTCCAACGATTATGGAAATTTTCGATATCGTTTACTGATTAAATAATTAAGGAATTATTTATTTAATATTTTTTCAATTTTTATTACATTACTTTTTAATATTTTCAAAAATTAAACATTATTTACTAGCCATATCTGTTTCAAATTTATTTACTTTATTGATGTTTGTGAAACAATTGCTGAATCTTTTGTATTAATTATTTATTGATAAAATTAAATATTGTAATTTTCTTTAATACTATTTTATATTGCATAGTTAATAAATTAACTACTAAACCTGGGAATTATCTCTTACAATAAAGTAAATAAATATCCAACCAATGATTTTTATATTAAAACTGAACTGAATTGAAACTGAAACTGTTCTCATTGAGAGATATTATCTATAAAAATATAGTTCAATAAAAAAATTGCTAAGAAATTAAAAAAAATTAAAAGATGCTATATAAAAGTTTAAAAAAAAATTTCATTTTATAAATAACAATTAACATTTTCAAAAACAATATCTAAATGAGGAAATATTTCAGGGTTTATTGTAAATTTTTAAAGTTATTTTTCTAATGTTTGTGAATACAATTATAAAAAATTTATCGGGGATATATTGTGTTCAATTAAATATCACACTCAGAATGATATATTATAACATTTTATTTTATAAAATTGAGCCTATGACATTAATTTCTTACAGACTTCCTGCTATGATAGATTTAAACATATAAAAACACATACAATAATGAAAAATTAAAAAAATATTGGCTTATCGCAAAAATTATCAGCCATCAGCCTCAAATTATAATTGTTATTAAAAAAGAGCTTTATATATATACTAAGAAGCGAAACAGCCGGGTCGTGGTAGCTTAGTGTATCAACCTTTCGTCCGGTAGGAAGATGTTCGATTCCCAATGCCACTAAAGACCCACTGAGTACATGCTATACGAGCTCGTAAAATCTGTGGTCTGTCGTTATGCAGTTGCCATGGGTATAAT
The DNA here is from genome assembly GCA_037975125.1 of Latrodectus hesperus. Taxonomy (NCBI): domain Eukaryota; kingdom Metazoa; phylum Arthropoda; class Arachnida; order Araneae; family Theridiidae; genus Latrodectus; species Latrodectus hesperus. The sequence continues at coordinate 31,353,922 of CM075852.1, read as the reverse complement.
GGAACATCTCCAGATAAATGTCAAAATTTAGAAAGCGATCATCTGGTGGTGCCATCTATCAAAGGAGTTTAGAGAAAAGCCGTACTTTCACCTTCATGGTGCTCTGGTTAAACGAAAGACAGCCTTCTGACTTAAATTTGCATAGCCAATGGCATAATGAGTTTGGCTTACCCAAGTGTCAAAAGTAACAAAATTGCTTGACTTCTTTCAATCTGTTTTTATTGTCACCAATATTTCTTTAAATTTATATCTGTATTAAATTTATTTTTGAATTCAATGTTAAAGTTCAATATATATATATTTGATTGAAGTTTTTTACATTTCATCAAAAATTTGATCAATGTTTACTCTTAATTTTATTGTGGATCTTTCGTTTATTATAATAAAATACAAATATTGCCAAAATTTAAGTGAAAAATTATTTTTTTATAGGAATATAGTAAGAAAATAGAGTAAGAATATAGAAATAAGTAAGAAACTCTATTTTCTTAATAAAAGTTTTTAGGTATTAAAGTTTAATCCTTATCTACTTGAGGAAACAAGTGAATTTTTTTTAACAGGAGAAACAACAGAAGTGCATAAAATACTTCTTATAAAGTATATGAAATATAATACAAGGACATGCAAAATACTTTTTATATAACTCAAAAAATAAAACTTTCGCCTGATATAGTAAATTAATTTTACTTTTCATAATAAGTTCTATTTTACAGTTAATAATTTTTTCAGAAACTTCAAATTTACTTTTAGTTTAATAGATTGTCAAAATACATCTCTCACAAAATGCGTCTACACTATAGTGTAGTATGGCTCAAAAATGTATATTTAAAGATTGAACTTTAAACATCTCAGAAAAATAAGCATTCGACTCATAAAAAATTAAGATATCTTTTTATTAATTAAACATCATTTTCAGAAGAAACACGTCACAGTTTTTTCCCCAGTTAGCGACGTAAATCAATGCAATAAGAAGTAGTTATTATACCAATCGTCGATCATAGGATATTGCTTTAAGTCCTACAGGAGAATTAACAGGTGTCTAATAAAATTTAAGGCACCTAATAGGAGAGACATATGATGTTATTACATGACTCCCCTATTAAGCACCTTAAATTTACCTGCGCAGTGGATGATATCTCAACCGAAGAATCTTGAAAAATATCTAATGGGTAACACGATTCACTTCCAAGTGGACTTCGCATAAATAATGAGATATAATTACGACCTCAAAGGAAGTGCCGCCCGCCCTGTCTAGTGGTCAGAGTGCCTGACTACGGATAGGGTGGTCCTGGGTTCGAATCCCGGTTCGGGCATGGATGTACTTTCTCTCTCTATCAATCCTGTCTTTGTCCTTTCCTTGTATGAATGAGGTGTGAATGGTTGCCCACCCAATAAACGGGTCCTTATGGCAAGTGTGTACTGAGGAAGTCAGACTCCACACCAAAATATGGTTCAGTTGGAAAATTGAAAAAGCGCACCCCATATTGCCAGCCTAGCTGGCACACGACAACAACAACATCAGAGGAAGTAAATTCACGAAACACTCAATCCCATATTTAAATGGACATACACGCGGGTTAAAAATGTGTTTCATCACTTCTTAATCTTCAACAGTATCTTTTACTACGTCATAAAAATGGAGACCTATAAGAATCATGCAGTTCTATTTTGGTAACCCCCTTTTTTTTGGTAATCGATTATATAAACTAGTATTTATGTAATCGAGCACATTGCAATACGTCATCTTGGCAACATTTCTCCATCACCAAAAAAATTCAGAATTCGTCATCCAGGGTTATACGACATCTGTGTCAACGCATCAAATCTAATTTTGTTTGAAATGTGAAGCTCTAGACTAATTATACATTTAAATGTGTTTTTTACACGTGAAAACATTATTTTAGGAAATTAATTACTTTCTAACATTTCAATATTGTTCATCTTTGTAAAAAATGCCATTAATTCAAAAACCTACCAAAAAAGGTTATTACACTTCTAACCACATATTAATCACTTCACTGCTGTATATAAAAGTAAATATATATGAATAGTGATTGATTCACCATTTTCATGCTGTGCTTCGAATAAAGGTTGTTCTAAATTTCCTCCCTATATTCAAATAATAATGATTACAAATGTTATATATATGTCATACTTCCCATTAAATATTTTCTCTCTCAATAATTTAGGGAACATTTCAAAATATTTAAATCAAAATAAATAAAAATATTAATTTTAATAATAAATTACAATAATACTGAAGCTTTAACTAAATTGTGAGAATAAGGTAAACTGTGTCAGTTTAAGATTTCCCTAACATACATTTATTGTTTTATTTTCAAAATAGTACGAATTATGAATTAGATGATGGCCAGGATTCAAATGATAAAATTTATAATAATTACTATGCGCTTGTCTAGTTTTTGTCGTGTGTATAAATTTACGTCGAATTGTTTTTGAATGAAAGCACTTCTATAAAGCACAAATTAGAAGAATAAATTAGAGCAAGAATTATATAGAATTATTAGAAAAAAATATAATGTAAAGTAAAAAACTTACAGAACATCTATAATATAAAAAGGTTTTTAAACGATTTTCGTGTTTAATATTTTAACATTCTACTTTAGAGAATATTTAAATTGTCATATTTTATTTTATACAAATAAATATAATGCTGATATATAGTTATAGTGGTTTTTAAATAATTGATTTCTTATTTTTAAAAGTGGTTCGTAAATCATGTTATGATTAAACTTTTTTCATTATTCATTTGAGCTCATAAAGTGGCTTGTCATGTAAGTTGACAAATTTTCTTCTAAAACTGCATGAGCCAGTAACATATGTTAATAGAGTAATGATTCTACAATCTTTCAATATAATATGATAAATGGGAATGAAAATGAAAAACCACCCTCGTAGTAGTTTAAAAATAACTTAAAATTAATGCTATTACAAAATATTATTGATCTGAATGGGCATTAAATTTTATTTTGTCTCATAAGCAATTATTTATCATATTTAACTTTGAAATACAATTACAGATGACGATATCAGATGAAAAGTTGATACAATTGATTTTTGAAATCTCATTACGAATCTTAAACTATCATGAAGTATATTATAGTAAAATATATCTCGATATCCGAAATTTACCATGATAATAATAGTCACTTGTATGAAATAAGATTAAAATAGGAAAAATTATAACGAACAACAGGTTTAGTTAAATAAAGAATAATAATAAAAAATTTTAAAAATGCTCTTTTGAAAGTTTTTACTCGGAAGCAGTCAGTATATCATCAGTTTTAAGACAAATGAATTATTATGTTTATTAATCAATATATGAGAATAACATAGGTTTAGTGTTAAAACCACGTTTCCGTAGTGGATGGTATCAAGTTCGATCCCAGCCGAGCTGACACAAATGAAATGTGAGTAGAGACTCTGCTAAATGATGAGCATCTTTAAAATTGAGTTCTCAAAAATTCTTTTTATTGAGAAGTCCCTAGTAGAAGGCGATTCCCAGAAAACTGCCCAACCAGAGCTTCCAACTGTTAAGATATCTGCTGTACTCTATTAAATTAATCTATGAAAAAAAATTGCTGTATCATAATAACTGTATTCAATATCGCTTTAAACAGAATATTCAGTTAGTTTTAGTAATTAGTAGGCAAAATATTTTAAATAAGATCTAAGAACATATAACAAAATAAGCTTGTAGAGAATAAAAATTGCAATATAAGTGAAATAGAAGTAGAATTTGAACTTTTTTATGGGAAAAAAGAGTCATTTAATTGTTTTCTATGAGATTTTGCTGCCAATGCTTGATTTTGTTTTGTGATAACTGTGAATAAATACATACATAATTAATTCTGATATTTGTTCCAACAACACTCTTAGCAACTCTCTTAAATGGAACATTTCCATAAAAATTAGAGCAACAGTTTCTCACATTTAACTATTAATAACCTGTTAACTTGTTAAATTAGAGGAATACACTGGATAATTCTCTGAAACTTTATATTTAGTTCTTTAATTTTGTTGAAATTGTGCTCTGAATTTACAATAATATAATTAAATTATTTTTCTTTTGGAGAAAGGGCTTTTACAATTTTTAGTAGAAATTATATACAATTGCATCGATATTCTCAAGATATTTTTTTTACATCGTCGTTAATAATTCTCAGTAAGATATTACAACAAGGATATTTATTTATTATATATTTTAATGAAATCAAAATGAGAAAAAATAATAAAAAATTTTTTACATACCATATATATCAGTTTATTTCAAATTCATCTTTTAAGATCATGTATCTTTATATACAGGTCGTGTTCCAGTGTTAAATTTCAATAGTTATAGAAGCTAAATTTACTGGAACTAATATATTAATTTATCTCTGTTAGGTTGTCATCTTAATGTGAAACTTAAAGGCTTAGTTACCAAGCATTCTTGTTTCGCACCCCAAGGGTCCTTGCTCAGGAAAACAGATACCTGACACTGTAGGCCTTGGCGTACATATAGACTATGATGCCATTGTCTTGGCTTTTTGCTTAAAAAAATGGGAATGCTAAATTTAATAGCGTTTTAAATCATTTTCCCACTTTTCCTAAATAATAATGGAAAACAGTGAATGAATGAAATAATGTTGGGCCAATTTCATTATTTCGCACTAAATAATCAATTTTTCATAAAACATATTAAAATGTTTTAGTAATGTCATAGCATACTGATGTTTTTAGAGATTTACTTAAAAATGATGGTTTGAAATAATTTGATTCAAATTATTGAAGAAATTAATTCGCTTTCTATTACTTAAATATTTGTATCTTTAACATGTTATGGAAATATAATATATTAACGCGATACACATTCCGTATGAAGGAAGATGTTTATCAAATTTCTAATTTAATCCAGAAAACATATAAATCAATCAAAATCTTTCTTCATGTCACTAAGTGCTAATTTAACAAGCAGTTGACAGCGGCAGATAGTCCTTGAGTCATCACAGCAATCTCGCCAAGGAGACCCTAGAGTATTTGCAATTGAATGGTTTCCGTAATCCTCCTATATATCAACATAGGACAGAGTAAATTAGTCTGAGGGAGATTTGAGTGACAGAGAGTCCTAAGATATTCTCATATATTGAGCGGAAGGTTTCTTTTCCTCAGAGTGTTTTGGTAGTTTTTCTTTATCCTAGACGATCAATTTGCACAATTTGTTGGGAAAGTAAAAATATTTTAAAGACGTTTGTATTTATTCATCAAATAATTATGAATTATTTTCTAGTGATGATCCATAGAATAAAATTAATTATCCACATTAGTGGTACTTGTGGAAAAATTTTGTATTTTATTATGACACGTAATTAAAAGGTATTTGCTCTAATGGATGCAGCTAAATGTAGTTTATTAAAGAGTAATTCAAAAATTTCTTCATAAAATAAAGCTTCACTTTTTAAGTAAATAACAATTAATGATTGATTATGTATGAAGTTTGTCTAATTATATTATTTATCATGAGCTAATTAAAACTCTTTTTTAATGTTTTTTTATCAATTTAAATGATTTTATAAAATGAAAATAAAAGTTGGCATAACGTTTTTTAATACATTACTAGCCGTAAAACTTTTATCGAAAAATTCTGTTCGTTCTTTGCCTAAAATTTGAAGGTACGACATTTAACTTTCGTTTTTCTATCAGTTATATCAATAAGAGTCTATATGTTTATTTCATGACCTTTCAAAAGTAATTCTGTGACATTTTCATAGTATTTTTTAAATAAAAACTACAAAAGTTTGATTTAAAAGTAATTCATTTTGATAAAAAAAATCACTTCAGTAAATCAGGGTCACATATATACTAGAGGACAAGAATCAAGTGATTCTCATATACAACTCTCCATCGTTATAATGCCTTAGAATTTATATTCTAGCCATAGAGAAATAAAAATATGTACTTTTTTAAAACAATTTTCCGCTATTTTAAATATATACCCAAAGTGCAAGTTGTTTACAATATTTCCCTTAAATAAGTTATTTGTCTCGATAGTTCTGTTTTAAAATGCTTTTACTTTTCATAAAATGTTGACTTCTTGATTGCTTTTAATATTTATAAGTGACAAAATTTTCATCAAAAAAAAAAATCAAGTTAGCATGCAAAATGCAAAAGAAAAAGTTTGCGATTATAAACGAAGATATTCAAATGAGAGAGACACAGTTCAGATAAATTCCATTGCAGTATCTAAATATAAAGCGATTTAATTTGATATTGTCAAATTATCAATTCAAACAAATTTAATGACCATCGCTATAAACACAAGAGTTGTCTAAAATAACGAAGAAACGTCGCTGGGAGCAATGACTTCATTGACTGATAACATTGGACTAAATTAAAAACAAAATCACCAATTTTTTACTGCATTACTGATTTTAATCACAAATTTGCATAAACGTACTGTACATCATTATTTGTTTAATTTCTTTCATGGTGACGATAAAAGGAAAGACTTCCTCTCAGAGTTTCTAAACAAGGCTAATTCAAGACAAATCGAGGGATTTTTAGCTGTAACCGCACTGCACAATTGTTTAGAGCATCAATAAATGCCGTGTCGAAGTTCATGACGGCATGCACCGGTTATGGCATAACAATATTTTCAAGAAAGAGCTGTCAAAGGAAATCCAAACTCGTTTCGGGAGACATTCTGCCATTCAGGAAAACGTGACCATAGAAGGGAGACCATGGTCCCAAACGTGACTTCTGAGCTGAATAAATATTTATAGAACCTTGTTTCAACCCTCACAGCTTGAACAGAATACAGAAACAAAGACTTGAATTAGACCTGTGTTTGCCGAATTGTTGTGACCGATATAACTAACTCTAAAATTAAGAATGGGTAAAAATATATTTGAGGGTTCCCCTTGGCGAAATTGGCGATTTTTGTTTGGCGCCAATCCTTTTCGCGCGGAACGCTGTGCAAACAATAATGGCGGCCAAATCACAAGGAAATTTCAAAAATAATGCAGAAAGCACATAAAAAAAGAAAAAAATGTACTCACTTTATTTTGCTGGAATATCCTCATTTTGAGGAACAAGGAATTCTCTAATAGCACCTACAGATATTGCTTAAATTTATCCTGAATGAGAGATTTATCCAATGAGAATCTAAACCAATCAGAACCGTGAATGGAGTTCAAAATAACGTTTAGGGTTACCATAAATAGAACAACATCGCCCAGCTTGGCGATAAACTTGGCGAGAATTCAAGGGGCACCCTCAAGTATAGTCTAACCGAAGAATGCAATGATGTTAAGACAATAAACCCGGGTCTATGGGTCAATGGAAGTAAGTTTTAACTTTCAACGAATATGGTCTCTCCTTATTCTACCTAACGCTAAGAATTTAAAAGTCGCAAACCCCCTTCCAAAAACCTGCAAACCAGAATGCTTTTTTCCTAGAGTAAATCTTGAAGGTTTTTCTATAATAATTTGGGGCCTTATTTCATATATATCACTTTACAGGCGCAGGTGGCTAGCATTGACTGTGTAACTCTTTTTTGCTGATTACCTGAATTCTAAGACATAAACATTGTTTACGACTATAATTTGCTCTTATCAAGATGACAGTTTTTCCATTCACAGTACTATTCAAGCATGTTTTCAGAAACGTGAGGACACAATTGTACGCTGTCCTCAGCAGTCATTGTGCATATTCCTATTTACAATACTTCAGCAGAAGTCTTGTTGTAATTGAAATTGCTTGGATTAACAAAGAATACAAAACTTTTGATCATTTTACAAAGCTGATAAATTAAGGTACTATATATATGGTTCGAGAAGAAAATAATCCATTAATATTTGGAAGCTTTAAATAAAATAATGCATAAAAAGTTATAAGTCATCGAATAATTATTTATTGTGAATTTTTGAAAAATAAAAGAAGTAAAAATTTTATTTGGTTTATAAATAAATATATTTTAATTATAGTTTATTAAAGCAGAAAAAATAAATTAATCATTTCTGAACTAAGTTTAATATAATAATTATTACCAAAGAAAAGGGAGGAATATTTACTAATACGAATACTAAATTATTTTATCAAAAAGTATATAGAAAAATTAAATTTAAATTTAAATTAAAAGTAATTATATCCTAGTAAAATTATTTTTTTCAACTTTTAATTTTCGTGAATGTAAGAAATAAGTTTAACAATCAAATGTTAAAGAAATACTTTTAGAATTTTCTTTTTTAAATTAAACTTTTCGTGTAATAAATTAAATTTACTTGTGTCTTTACTGTTTTTTAATTATTTAAAGCAAGGATTGATACGTGTCCCTTAATACTTCCATTCATTTAGATATTTTATGTTTGCTGTTTAATCAAATATAAAGCTAGTATAACTATTATTTGCCTTTTTACGCAGTTCATTATAAAAACGTAATAGATACAGTTCTTATAGTTATGAATAAAGAAAACAAAACAATATAAAGCATAGTATATTCCGATAATTGATAAAATATTTAGTAGAATTTTATGTTTTTATCAAAACTAGTACTGTAGATAACATTTATTAAGATTTTAGTTAAAACGTAATAAAAAAGAGTAAAGAATAAAACTTTTCTTAATATAATACAAATTGAAGAGAAATAAGTTCAACCTATCTAATTTACATTTGCTCAAACGATAAAACTAAGCATATGTTTGTTAATAATTTAGTACATGTGAGAACAAAAAAACTGCAAATAGAAAACTATGAATGGAAAAAACGATCAGGAATAATAAAATTTATTTAAATATAAATAAGTTTTATTATTTTTTTAGAACTTTTATCATATCATATATAAATGTTTCTCAAGCTTTAAAAGTAAAATTTAATTTCAAAAATGTGATATCTAAAATTCCAAAGATTTTTAAAAAATGCATAACGAGTATTTAAATTTGTGTAATTTTTCTATTACAAATCTTCCTCGCTTAGGGCTATAAAACCAACTTAAAATAACTTAGCTTCACAAAATATCAATTTTAACAACTTTATATATTTTATTCAGAATTCTAACATTGTAAATTTTGTTGCCTATTTTAGAGAGTTTATATAGATTAACTCCATTTCTTGTATAAAGGTTATTTCACATAGATTCATAATTTCATTTTATTGTTCTTAGACATAAAAAAATAAATAAGTAATTCAGTTTTAGATTTTCAATTGTAAGCTTAGCTTATGAATTTTTATATAACAATTCCTCCGGCATTTAAAAGATAAAAATTATGTATTTATACTCCTCTATAGCAGTTTTTGTTTAAGGATTATTTTATTTGTCGTAAATGAAGTTCCATAAAATGTTAAGTAATTTTTATAAACAAAACGTTTAAATAGTTAATAAAACAAAAAATATTGCAAATATATCTTAGACAGAATACAAATAGAAATTATTCAATTATTAAATAATCTGATTTTTAAAAAACATGCCATCTTAATTTGATCGTAAAGTATTTTTTATTATTAAAATTTTACGTTTTGTGACATATTTTGGTAAAACATATTGTTTAACCATAGTTTCTCTTCCAATTTATAAGTTTCAATAGTATTTTAGTTAAATTTATGATAGATATGTAAATTTACATACATATCACATGTGTATATATCGCAAGATATATGCAAATTTACGTACATTATCGCATACATGTATTTATTGTTGCTAAGAAACCCTACAGCATTATCAAGCTAATACTTTTTAAATAAAGTCGTTTCTTTAATTAAAAATATTTCAATATAATTTTTGCAAAATTAGTACTTTTAACATTTCAATTATTTATGAGTGCAAACAAATGAGCATGTAAACATTTCAATTCGACACATTAAACTATAAACAATCTTTTTATACAAGTTACAAAAATTTTTTTAAATATATTTAAGGATTATTTATAAATAATTCCTTTCTGTAACACTTTAAGATTGAAACAAAAACAAAATAAAGAATGTTTTTATCAATTTGTGTGTGTCTAATCATATCTTAAATATGAGCACTCAAAGTTAGAGGAATAAGTTTGCAAAATTGTCTTTATTTAATTTGTGATATTTGAAGTAAATTAAAAAAAATGTTACGATATTTTTATTCACTTAACATTTGGCCCTATTAAATATATTTAGTTATCTGTTTATCGATTCATAAATTTTAAATATTAATTAATATAAATGATTACTTTATTTAAATATTTAACTGAAATTCTCCTATATCTTAAAATTTTTTCTTATCATTCATTTAATCGTTTTATAAAAAATGATGAGATGATCCTATTTAGCATTATAAAAGGTGGGGAAATTTCAATTTTTCATGAAATGGAGCGCAGGCCGTAAGAGGGCGTTTGTTTAGATCCTGAAACGACTCGCTGAAGTGTAAGTTTTCCATGAGACTCAGACGGAGCGCGCACTACCGCGAGCACAAGATTACGGAATCGAAGCAAAAGTATCTTCCCACGTGTTGCCGCTAGATCTTATCGGTGCACGATTATTTATCCGCATCCATAAAAGTTTGATTTCTGAGGAATCAATATTACTTTCTTTCCTTTTCCAGCTCACACAATGCATCTCATTTACCACTTTTTATTTTTATATCTAACGCTTACAAAACATTTAAATTTTTGCAGTGCTAAAATTAAGCATAAATACAAACATTCCATTCATCATGAAATCCAAAACAGTAGATTGAATGAAAAGAGGGGAATATTTATCTACAAATCAGACCAAGAAATGAATGCAAGTGAACAAGTGAGCAATTCTTTTGACTTTAGTTCATATGAAGGTGATCTGAGGAGTCACAGATTTGCTCATGATAAAAATATGATTTTTAAAAGTAGAATGAGACCTTTTAACGATAAAAGACACTCCCAGCTCTCAGGAAGAGCTTTCAGTTTGTATCGGAAGCGCAGAGTCACCAATGACTTTAATTATACTTGGCCAATAAAAAGAGTCGCGGAAATAGACGGCGACATAATCTTGGGAGGGTTGATGATGATCCATGAAAGAGAAGATCGTAAAATTTGTGGTCCCATCATGCCCCAGGGGGGGATACAGGCCTTGGAATGCATGCTATATACAATGGACTGGATAAATAGCCAGAAAGATTTCCTGCCTGGAATTAAGCTTGGCGCCTATGTACTAGATGATTGTGACAAGGACACGTATGGCTTAGAACAAGCTGTGGATTTCATCAAAGGTATAAATAATTTATTTCTTTTGAAACGAATGAAAATATGCAAACATTTGTCTTAATAATTCTTTAGCATATTAGCTACAATAGCCATTAATTCTAACATGCATGATTCAAATGATTATCTTTGTAGATATTCCTTGGTGAATTATAATAAGTATATTAATTAATTATGAAAAATTATTGATTTTTGAATTTATAGATATTTTATTTAAAAAGAAATTCTTTGTGAAGTACGTCAAAAATTTTATAATTAAATAAGAAACGTTTTAGTGATAGATTAAGGGTAGTTGCAGAATAAATGTTAGTAAAACACTTCAAGAGTTTGCTGAGAACATTATTGTGTTCAGTGTATTGCAAAGATAATTTATTATATTCTAGTGTGTGTGTGTGGAACTTAGCAAATATTTGCAAGCCCATTTATAGCATAGAAAAATATACTTCCAAGAGTTAAACTGAGTTTTCAGTAACATTACTTTTATATCCTTAATTTTATATTTTCACTCTTTATTTAAATAAAAGTACACAATTTCTGAAGAAAAATCTTTTAAATCCTGTCAGAAAACTTAATTTAAACTGAAGAGTGCTGACAACTGAGACATTAGTAATCTGGCTTTCAGCTCTTCAGTTTGTAGGTTCAATCCCTTGGCGAGATGAAAATTCCTGTGGTGGATAAAAGTCCACTTTAAACTATAAATTAGAACCAAATTAGACCTAGTGCGTAAAAAATAGTGCATGTTCAACATTCGACATATATATATATATATATATATATATATATATATATATATATATATATACAGCTTTCTATTAAAGAGATATTTTTAAAGTTATTTTCTAAATGCATAATTGTTTCTTTACAAATCACTATAGTCAATGATATGAATGATGAACTAAATGTCTCTGTTTAGTATGGGTAATATAAATTAAATCTATATAAAGAGTTATTTTGGCATGTAATGATAATTTTAATTTAATGATAGTAATTCCATACTATTAAAAGTTTAGTAAAATAGGAAAAAATCATTTAAATAATAGAATCATAAGAAGATGAGACTTTTTAAATAATGTATTTTTTATTGATTTACATGATTCATGAGAAATGTCTTATTTTTATGCTCATTATTCTTTAATTATTATTTTGCAACTCATTTATTTATGCTACTTGGAAATTTTATTGTTTTAACATTGATATCAGCCAATTTTGCAGGGTAATTCGTATGAAAAAAGTTCCGAAAAAAGTGATGCGTTTGATATCTAACCTTCCATATAAAACAAACTCTGACTAATGTGCCACATTACTGGCATTGTTTATTTTTGAATCAGAACGCTTGTTGAAATTCTACATTTTTTATATGCGTAATCACATGCTTTCATTCCTTGTATACAGTTGTTACATTGAAGAAGACTTAGTTTTAAATTACATTATTGACATACAATTATGGCAGAGTAGTGAAATATGAGCAAATTCCCCTTTTTGCAGTAAAACTATAAATAACAAACTGAAGTTCATTATTACTAAAAGTTTCTGCGTAAAATATTAACTTCTTCCCACTTACTGGATTGTGCATCTCACTTAAATTTTAGAAACCTTATATCATTATGTATATTGAGTAGGATAAGTCACTGCGTATGACATACATATCAATCTATAGCTACGATAGACACCGAATGCTTCCTACACTGCTGGTTATGATAGTACCATTAAAAATTGCAATGCCTTTTATATTTTATCTATATATAACACTCGAATGTTTTTACATGAAACTTTTGTAATTTTTTATGTAGGAGTATGACTTAAAAGTAAATTTTTCGTTAATAGTCATGCGAAACATTTTATCTGTTATCAATTATTAACAGCTCTAATCTATTTCTTAGAAAAAAAACTCCATGGCACGACAGCCCATATGGGCCAAGGCCTACAGTGTCCATAACTGTTTTCATGACCGAAGGCCCTGGCTTGCGAAGCATATATCCCAGTTAGGTGGTCAGTCTAACGTAAGACTCCCAGTGTTTAGTTTCCAAGCAAGCTTGGTACTCAGTTAATTGACCCACTGAAAGGATGAAAGGCTGAGTCAGCCTTGCCCAGCTCAAGGATCGAACCTCGGACCTGTGTCATAGGAGCGTGAAATGCTGCCACTAAGCCACCGGGCTTCAATCTATTTCTTACAGTATTTTATAATATCTTAACAAATCACTTGTTTTTAGAAATAAATATTCATACATATCAATTGCTGGTAGCAAATGAAAATCAATGAATAATAGTAAAACAATCAACTAAATCAAAATAGTGTAGAATTTAACAACAAATAGAATCATATTTGATATAAAAATTTGATATAAATTATATTTGTTGTTAAATTCTACACTATTTTGATTTAGTTGACTGTTTTTAGTTCATTATATTTGTTGCTACACCAAGAGAATTATATACTGCATATGTGGAGTTTATATATAACATAAAGAAGATTCTATAAAAATTATTTTAAGCAATTTCATTTCAAATTGGACACAGAAACGATGCTTTGATTGTGCCCAATTAAACCCAATAGAGCATACTTGGAACGTTCTTGTAAGATGAGTTGATGAACGCCTACCACCCCCACAAATTCTCCAAGAACTGGAAAGAGCTCTTCTGGATGTGCGAGACAGACAATTCCAACCACTCTCTAATTAATGGTCTCATTGTTACGATGTCTGAAAGCTGTTCAATGCTGCTGGTTGTCCGAGGAAACCATACTGACTTCTAAAAATCATTTCATTTTAAAGATTTTAAGGAAACACCTTCTTATATTTGTTTTTATAATATGCACATATTGCGTTTTTATCTTTTGTAACCAGCCGACCGATGGCTGAGTGGTTAGCGTTCCTGACTCCTGTGCTATGGGTCCCGGGTTCAAGTCCTGATTCGCTAGGTTCGAGTCCTGATTCGGGCATGGCCGTTACTTTCTTTCTCTCTGTTCTCTCTGTGTTTCTCTGTCCTTTCTTCCGTGATGATGCATGAATGTTATCCACCCTATAAACGGGTTTGTGGTGGTATGGTGCGGGCAACGCTACTCGCCTCCGTGACTTGGTTCACAGGTACCCGCTGGGAAACGACAGATGAGTAGCAGTTACTGGCCTTGTTGTGGCATAGGGTTCGTGACCGATGTGCCCGCCGTTGAAAAAAAAACCTTTTGTAAACAAACGTTGAATAATCACATTTGTCATAATGTTATGTTGACATAATGTCATTTTATCTCATTTAACCTATTACGTCTGTCAATAATGTATCAATCAGCCAAACAATTCTCTAGCAGCAAGATCAACTCACAGCATCAATAAACATTAATTGTTTTGAGTAGTGCAATCCGTAGGTATATTTCTTTTGAGTCAACTTCTTTGATATTTTATAAAATTTTACAAAATATTAACTGATTTCATGTTCACAACGACTTTAGTTTATCCATCATAGCATTTAGAATTTAAAACTCATCATTTTTAATTTTTGTTTCCACGATTATGATTGATTTTGCATCCATTTTCTAGTATCATCAATCTAGTACATCAATATCAAGTATTTTTAATAATTTCTAAAACTTAAGAAAAAGTTTAGAAAAAGCAATCTTCATCTTTGTTTGTCAAGTCACACAGCTTCTTTTCTCGAAGTATTTTCATGTTAGCAATTTGTTGATACTCTCACCCATTTTGTATCAGTGTATGTACTTGGTTTTTTAACTGAGGAAAATAATGAAAAAGTAGGTAAAGAAGGTGAAGATTGCATCTACTAAAATTTTTTGAAACCTACTCTAGGACAAAGTGTTAAAATAAAAGTACCTGATATTTATGAATTGAAAATAAACAAAAATCAGCATTAGTCAGTATTAGAGATATTGAAACAGATGAATGTCGAGTTCTGGATGTTAAGTTTGATAAATAAATTCATTATACTCAACTAATCAAAATACGTTTAAGTATCATAAAAGTTGGTATAGAATAAAGAATTATGAAGTAAAAAAACTATCAAAATTCTATCTATCACATTATCAGAATGAAAATTAAGACCACCTTTCTAATTGCTTAATGGATAAAAGATAGACTGAAACTTAAGGTTATTCGATTTTATATGTATTTTGAAGAATAAACTTCATTCAAAATATTTAACTTTTAATAAAATAAAAGTTTTCCTGTAAAATAAATTTATAAATAATAATATTATTTTATTAGAAATTATAGTCATTTAAAAAAATTTTTCTTGAAAATTTCAATTAAAACTATTTTTGCTTGTAAAATTATGTGATTTAGAAAGAGTATATGATTTAAAATACTAAAAATCAAATTTTGCGTTAAATGAACATAGAAAATATCGTTTTAATAGAAAATCAATTTATCAGAAAGATCGGGTGTGCATGTATCAATTTACGTTATTAGGAATACTTATTGGTATTAGTAAATATTAAAAATCATTGATTGATATATTTTGATTCTTATTTTGTTTGCATAGATGTAATTAACTTTTGTAGATATTTAGTGAGAAATGTTTTGATTACGAAGAAGATAATACAATCTTTACAAATATTATGTAAATTAATGTCCAATAAAATTAGAAAAAATAGATATCTTAGTTTAGATGTTTTATAGGAAAGTTCAATTTTTAAAATTACTTTCGTGTATCATGTGAATGCTTTTGTTTTGCTTTAATTAAGCTAAAACTTTGTCAATGATCTTTTTTTAAAAAAAAATTAAGTAAATTAGAAATTATTCAACTGAACTGTTTTTAGTGACTCAGTAGCAAAATTAATCAAATAAAAGAACCCTGAATAAAAATACTCATTAGATTTGTTACAAACTATAAATGAAATACCATAAAATGTAGAAAAGCTTACACACAATGTAAAAATTCATCAAGAAAAAAATAAATGCATGTGCTATCAAATACAAGCATTTTATATAATTTTCTCATAAAGTATTATATTTTTTGACTTTAGAGACTTTTCAATCATTTAGATATGCTGCATAATATTATCATTACATAGGATTAGACAATAGTGAATAACAATTTTTCTTGACTACAATATTTTATTACGTAACAATAATAGGATATTTCACAAATACCTATGTTGCTTAAAAAGTAATCTTAGAAAATACTACCATTTTTGGAAAAATTTTACAGGAAATAAAAACGGATATTTTTTGTTCTTAAAGGGAAAAAAATTCCTTTTTTCAAAGAATGATTCGGCATTCTATAAAAGAATGATAGTATAACATTGAATAAATACCATCTACTATAATAATCATTGTACTTTCTGTTATTAGAGAATTAAAATACTTTTAAAATTTCGCTGGTTTAATATGATCAATTACTAGTGTAACAATTAATTGCCATTCTAAAGTCTTGAAAAAATCAAGTGTCTTTCAACATTCGATGATCATGAATACATTTCTAACTCTTTTATAATCTCAAATATATTATAATTTTAGTTAATTTAATTAAGAAAAAAAATGTCAGTTGAATTCATTTTCATCTCCTTTTTTTATCTTAACTTTAATCCCTAAATTTTGAGAAGTAACTAAAAAATGGAAATTCACACTATGTTTGAGCTTAATTTTATTTGATATTATAAGTGTAGGCAAAAGGTACTTAACTTATAAAGAAATCAGCTTTAAATCTGATTTCCTTACATTTTTAACGGTTGCATTTTCCACACGATAATAAACAAACATCACACTTCAGCTCGACTACACAGTTGTAAAGTTTCTTTTGCCTATTACCACGTACATTACTGTCTTTCATAAATACATTTTATACATATATAACCATAGTTACGAAGCCCGGTGACTTAGTGGTAGCGTTTCACGCTCTCAAAAACACAGGTCCGAGGTTCGATTCTCGGGATGGGCAAGGTGGACTCAGTCTTTCATCCTTTCAGTGGATCGATAAACTGAGTACCAAACATGCTTGGAAACAAAACACTGGGGTTTCGCATTTGACTGACCACCTAATCGAGACATATACTTCGCACCCCAGGGCCTCTCGGTCAAGAAAACAAAGATAATCAATGTAAGCCTTGTGGTCCACGTGAGCTGTCGTGCCACAGAGTTTAGGAGAAGTAGACATAGTCACACGTCATAAAAAAGAAAAGAAAAACATTGGAGCAGACTTCATCGATAGTCGTGCATACTCCAATCTCTCTGTTTAACAAAAACGCAATATCGTTTCAGTAATAAGTCACCTTATCTGATGGATGTCTCGTTCTGTATCCTTATTAACTTATGAGGAATAGTTTAACAGTTGAAAATCTGTTATAAAAATATCATTCCTCTAATGTTTTTTTGTCTTGAGGGTGAACACTGTTACAGAAAGTGAGTTGTTTTATCAAATCGCAAGGTGTGATACTTAGAAACCATTCGAGAACATTTTTTACAAGTAAACATAGGGAAAACACAAGTACAACATTCCTCTTGGATTGCTAAACAGCATTTGATTCGAATCAGGATTTTTCCCTTGTGAAAAGCTTTATCCTATCTACAGGCCATGGACAGTTCTGCCTTAATAATTCTAACCTGATATTTCATAGCAAATAGATTTACACACGAAAGACATTGTAATGCAATTTGAGCAATAACATAAGCAGAGGGCAATAAACATGCCTTAACATTAAAATGCTTTTAACACGAGATCTTATGCCAATAAAAGCTTTGTGTTGGATTTATTAAATCTCTTATTTTTACAACTAATTCAGCAACTATTACTTTATCTTTATTTTACGTTAGTATTTAGGCTTATATAATGCATCATTCTGGTAGAAATCATTTTTTTATCAGTTTAGTAAAAGTATATAACTGAATGACTTTTGCACATTTATATTTATGCTATATATATATATATATATATATATATATATATATATATATATATATATATATATATATATATATATATATATAAGTTAGAAAATCTCAGAGAATTTATAATATTAAGCAAATTATTACCTCAAAATAAAAGAACTATTACTTCAGACCTAAATGTTAAGACCTAATAATATATTCAAAATTGCATATAATTGTATTTTTTCACATACTTCAATTTCTTTAAATTTTTTTATAATTGTATTTAACAATCTTTAGTTAATAGATAAATCTTAAGAATTCAAAATTTTAGCAATCAAGTTTATTTTTTCCAAACAGTGAATTAAATTTAAATCTAATCATTCTAACTCTCCAACAGTATTGACCACAAGTTATTAATCAAACTAAAATCAAAAGTTTTAAATCATAGCAATATGTGTCAGAAAAGTAAGAAAAAAGGAAAATACCTAATGTAAACTATCTACAATTCGCACAATGCATAAGAAAACTAAATAACAACATAAAATCTTTTACTTGTTGGCAGTATACATCAAAAATAAATTTTTTTGAAAACTGCAACATTAAAAAATTGATGGAGAAACAAAGGAGATTTAGATAATAAAATTGTCCTTAAATATAATTTGTTACACCTAAAATGTAGCATGTGTATAACAAAAGATACCTCATTGAAAATAATATTTCTTTTCAACATTATACCTTGAACTGCTTTATTTAAGAAATTTTTAATCCAAACTTCATATTTTATCACTGTTAAAAGGTAACACGTTAAAATTTTATTTTAAATGAATGAAAAAATATCTACCCAAATCTATCATTCCCATTAATTCTAATAAAATCTTAAAATGTTTTTTCTTAAGTTTTGTTTTGATCTATTGTGTGAAATGTATACTCAAAAAATTTATTAATAAAATAACTTATATGAAACTATTACATTTTTTATGATTTACTTTAGTAGATAAAAATAAACAAATTAAAACATAAAACAATAAAATACTACAATCATCAAATATTAAACTCACATTACACGTTAATTTTAATAATTATTCTTACATGAAAATAACTGTAAGTTTATCGCTGCTGTCGCATCAAATATAATTACATTTGTTTTGATAAAGTATGGGGAATGCCAACAATATTATGCATTATTCAACTTATTTTGAATTATATTTAAAATGAGTAACTAAAATTTATCAAATATTTAACAAATTCAGCTCACATGTTTTACACAAAAATAGCAATTATAAGAAAAACAATTAGCGATTTTTAACTGATTACTCCATACGGAGAAGATAATATTATAATTAATTCACTCGCATTAAAATTTTCTTATTAGCACGAAAGTTAAGCACTTTCTACAGTGAATCATTAACTAGAAATACTATCTTGTAGCCATGAGGGAAAATTAATGGTTTTCTGTCCAACCTTTGCAAGCCCGCGCGTGATGAAACTCTGAAATATTTTGGAAAGCTTTAAATATTAAATGTTATTCCACTTCTGAAGATTCTAAAATGAACACTTTATATATAAATTTTAATTACATTATCATGTAATTTTTACTAAGTTTTCATAACATTTAATTGATTTTAAGTATAATACTTCTAAAAACCTTTTTTCGAGAAAAATTAGAATAATTTAATTGGAATTGATAAGCAAATTTAAAAATTTGTATTTTTAATTTCAAAGCAAAGTTAAACCTGAATTAGTCATGATTTTGTCATTCTATTAAGAAAACAATCTTTTGCGCCATACTACGTGAGTCCATATTATCAAAATAGATGGTAATTTGGAATAATAATAATGATAATATCGATTAGCTAAAAGAAAGAAAGAAATCATATATTATCTTTAATTATGTATTTTTATCATCAAAATAAGTGATATTAAGAACCTTTCTAAAAGTTATATATATTTAATTTTAAATTTTATTATTTTAATAGTTATAATGTAGATTCTAAGTAGAATAAATGCAGTGATAAATTTCCCTTTTCAGATAAAATATTTTTTTTACAAAAACTAAAATCATAATTTTTCAGAAAATATTAATTTATAACTCTCTTTGGAGAAGATAAAATAAGTATGAAAAATATGCTATGAAAGATGCACTGCTAAATAAACATTATTTTTAAATGATTTGTAAAATATTTATTAATACGAGTTTATATAAATCCATAATATACATATTACTTACATAAATAATTTAAAAAAAGTATACTTTAGAAATAAAAAACGTAGTAGAGCAATGTTGATTCAACATTTAATAATTCTAGACAAAATGCATTTAATTAAACAAAATATTAATAAAATTTAAGAAAAAGGAAATAAAAAATATATGAAAAATAAAATTTAATATATGACCAATTCATCAAGATGATAATCATGATTGTAGTTACGATTTAGAATCAACAGGAATTTTATAATTTTGATTATAATTATAATAATTCATACATTACCTTACATAGATGAAATCATAGATATATTCAATTAATAGAATATTTAAATTACATCCTACTTTTCAATATTAGAATTTTTACGATGTTATTTATTTTATTTTAAGCATAAATTTATCAATGTACTTATTTACAACTCAAAATTCAAACAAATATATATTTTGTATAAAATATTTAAATCGATTCTTATAAGAATGCTTTAATAATAAAATTAAATATTTAAACTTATTTTTTTCAAAACATACATGTTGCAAATGATAGTTTTACTATCGAATGAATTTTTCTTCAAATATTTTAATAGCATCGAGATTTTTTTTTCTATAAATTAATGCAATTTTCTTAATATGCAGTGCAATTTAGTTTGCAGATAATTTCATGACGCTCTAGATTTAATTAATAGCTAATTATTTTCTAGACAGTTACAGCGACGACCCAGAAGTTTCATTACCCGCTATTTATTAATATGTTCAACCTAGGTAATTATTTTAAGAAAAATTTGTGGTAGAGGTTTGTGGAAACGCATAATTTCATAATAAAAAATAAGAAAATATTTTATTCAAGAAGTTTTATGGTGTAACTAATACATGTGTGGTTAATGACTATAATTTAGCGATCAGTATATATATATATATATATATATATATATATATATATATATATATATATATATATATATATATATATATATATATATATATATATATATATTCGTGTCCATAAATTAAGGATAATGCGTAATGGAAGTTCAGGCAAAGAAAGAGACAGAAGCAAAACAAATGTGACTTATTTGTATAAAGTCTACTTATTACACAAAAGGTAAAGAGCAAAATAGATGCTATATATTTGATATAACTAATAAAAATTGCGATTTTTACTCCCTGGAGCAAATTTAAAAAAATAACCTTTTTACAAAAAACCAATATAACATGGTTGGTATTATGGTTAATACATAGTATGCCCCCAGACGATGCAATACAGGCCGTAGAACGGTTAGGCATGCTCAATATAAAATTATCGATCTGATCTTGGGAAATATTACAACACTCACATCAACCATTGCTCTCCGAAGTTCCGATAGACATGTGGTAGGGGGTTGACGGGCTGTAGTTCCTCGGCCAAGTATGCCCCACACATACTCTATTAGATTCAATCCCGGTGACTATGCTGGCCAGTCCACACAGGTGATATCCTCCGATTGAAGGCATTCGTCTACAATGTTTGCACGGTGAGGACGGGAGTTGACATCTATAAACAGAAATTCTGCACCCATGGCATCCCGAAACAAAAGTACAAGTTGTTCCAGAATGACATCCCGATAGATGTAGCCTGTTATGGTTACTTTCTGAACATGCAAGTTAGTTCAGAAACCCAGAACAATTCCTTCTCAATCGAGAAATCCTGCACCACCGTAATGGAGTCGTTCAATGGTATTCTCTTGGTGGTAACGGGTACCTGGCCTTCTCCATATGAAAGTCCAGCGAGAGTCAGACGGAAAGCTATACCTTGACTCGACGGAAAACATCTCTCAAGACCACTGTTGCAGTGACCACAAAACATACTTTCTATTCCAGGCTAACCTTCGGCGACAGTGAGTTGCAGTAAATGGAACACATCTGACATGCCTTCAAGCATATAGACCAATGTGCCCTAAGCATTTGTACACGGTCAGCTTTGAAACTGTCGTACCGGTAGCTGAAAAGAGCAACGAAACAGGTTCGTTTGTTTCTTTTGGCAGTAACTGCTAAATACCGGTCCTCATTCTGCGTTGTAACTCGGGGGCGACCTGTGCTGTAACGTCTATTCACATTACCATCATCTTGGAACCGTTGCCAAAGCCTGGAGATGACCCTGCGGGCAATTCCTGGTTCCTCGGATACTTACAACAGTATACGTCCACATTCCATTTGGCCGATAATTCTATCATGTAAAATGTCATCCAAATGCTTCCTTTCTGCCATAACTATATGGTTATTGCACAGATGGGCTTTTAAAGCACTTGTGAACAATTCTACGTCTTTGCAATCATTCCTTATATGCCCATCTCTTACACTCTCGTCATTGTGACGTACTATCGGCACCATCTGGTGGTTTCTGGTAATTTGCATATTATTCTTCCAGATTTGTGTGATAATTCTACATGTGAAATTTTTATTTTAGAATTCGATTTCAGTGTGATTCTGAATTTAAGAGCTTAATATGGAGCATTGTCACCCTATGCTTCAATAACTGCTACCCATTTGCTTTAAAGAAATTCGATTCCAAGGGGTAAGAATGATGATTTCCCATTTGATAATTCCGCTTCTGTCCCACTAAACATAAGACATTGACTTCTTAAAATGTCCATCTTCGGTTATTCCTTTTGGTGAAAATCCTGGTCATACACAGACTTTTTATCTTTTGGGGATTTTGAATAGAAGACATGATTCATCTTCAATGACGAGATCCTTCAGGAATCATAATCTAACCGAAATAAGAGTCTTTTTAAGCTAGATTGTTTCACTTTAATAATTCGGTTAAAATTCACACATGTTTACCTTTATTGTTGTCGATGCATTTGTGGGTGACCCATCCAGCTATTTTCCATACTCTTCCAAGCTTTTTGAGATGACGAACGATGGTTCAATGGTCTACGTAAAATTTGTCCGCTAGCATTTAAGTTGTCCTCAAAATCTGATGTTCCTCAAAATTTTGCTTGGTCCTCAAAATCTGATGGTCGACCTCTCAAATCATTCCCTGCATTGACTTTCGCTGACTGTGCCCTCTCTTAAAAGTTCGTTGAGATAGCTAAATGACTGTGCTGCTTTCTATTATTTCTCTAAATGGTAACAGCATAATATGATGAATATGGATATGATTTATCGACGTGTATTTTTAGAACACAAGAAAGTAAAAAAGTTTTCATAAATAAATTAAAAAATTAATGTAAATTTTTATTAATATATAACATGTCAAATAAATGATATTTAACTAAATATTCTTTCAACAACTATGACTTTATACATTCTATTGGCTGCTCAAATTGCACTAGCAATATTGTTCGATACTTACATTTTAAGATTTTAAATAAGGACAGTTATTTACTCTTTGTATATACTCATTGAATACAAATAATTGGACGGAAATAATATATGACCTTACACAATATTTATTTTCGTTAAAAATATTTAGTTTAAAAATAAGATAGATGGAGGACAAAATAATACGAACACCTGTGAAATAATGGAAAATCTTTATTAATAGGCGGTTGGACCACCCTTTGACTGAAGTACAGATTTAATGCGACGCGAGATAGATTCATAAAGGTCATGGACAATATTCAAAGGAATATTAAGCCATTCCTCCTGCAGAGCGGTCTCTAATTCCGAAAGTCCGGGTGGAGGTGGAAATCGGGAACGAAGTTTGAACTCCAAATATTCCCATAAATGTTCAATAATATTCAAGTCCGGAGACTGAGGGGGCCAGGCGAGATGTTCAAATTCATCGTCATGCTCTTCGAATCATTCTTGAACGCACCTAGCAGTGTGGATAGGGGCGTTATCGTCTTGAAAAAAATGGTCGCTCTCCAGGGAATACAGTCTGGACAAAAAGATGTACATGATCCCCTAGAATCCTTAGATAGTGATTGGATTTGATCCTCCCATGCAGAATAACAAGTGGTCCAAGACCGCACCCCATACCATAATGGAGCCACCCCCATGCTTCACAGTCGGCAAGAGGCATTCAGGATGAAACGCTTCTCTAGGCGTTCTCCAGACATAAAAGCGTCCGGTCGTCTGAAATAGAGTGAATGACGATTCATCTGACCATATTACCTGTTTCCATTGCTGTGGCGTCGCTTGAAAGCATTAGTTGCTGTCACCAAGGATTTACGAATTGCCACTCTGCCATAAATGTTCGCAACATGAAGTTCCCTTTTGACAGTTTTTTTTTTTTTTTTGAAAAGGGGTCCTGGAGATGACTGTTTATTTCGGATGTTATCTCGGATAACGATTGCTTGTGCTTTCGGGCTATTTCGCGCTTCAAGATCCGCCTGTCCCTCTCAGCAAGCTTTGACTTTCGGTCACTGTTGTGCTTTGAAGACGTCGTCTTAACCTCTTTCGTGTACGCTGTCATAACGGCTGATACCATACTCCTTGCAAACCCCAAAAGGTTTGCTGTTTCCGTAACCGATGCTCCACTTAAACGCTCTCCAACTATCATTCCTCTTTGGAACTCTGACAGGTCTGACATCTCAACTTATCACAGACAGTTCGGTAGAAGCATGCAACTCAGGTGATTGTTGTGGAGAGACTGATACCTTCCCCTTCACGCTCACTAGGTGTCAGACTTCTGTTGCAGGTGGCGCGGCTGTACTGCAGGTGTGAAATACGTCATACTTTTTCACAGATGTTCGTATTATTTTGTCCTCCATCTGTATATTTAGAATTTTTCAGAATTAGTTGATAATTTATTAAATTGAAAATTTTAATTTCGTAATTTGTTAGAATGTGAGCTAAATATTTTTTATACTTGTATATTAATAAATAATCAATTATTCTCTCATCTTGAGAGTTGTTACGTTTTATAATATAAACTCATTTATTATTCATTAATTTTTATTATAAATTCATTAATTTTTCATTTTGAGTTCTTTTGTATTCATTTGACAAAAAAGCCATCTCTATCTACATAATCTTTTAAAATATATCATTTCAAATATATTAAAACATTGCAAATACAACTGACATAATTTTTTTCGATAATCAAGCTCATTAAAAAAGACGATATGGTTTTGTATGTTGCTCTTTCATTGCATTTCCATATGATTTAGTAAAGTATTTTCAATTATTAATTTTCACATTAATGAAGCCTTAGAGATGTATGCTGTTATTGATACTGAATGATTTTGAACTCATTTAAGCAGAGATTATTAGTTTTTATCTAACAACAATCAACTAAAGTTTTATAATAAATTTATGAGCACTGACATTATTGAATTTTAACTTGATATAAAATTATTCTTGGACTGAAAAAGGTATTACTAATTGAATGTCATAAATTTACTTGTTTTTAGAGCAATATTATATCATATAAGAAATAGTTTGAAAGAAAATTACTGCAAACATTACACAATGAAATTAGATGTTCTGCAGCAATTTGAGTATGATTTATATTGCAAATTAGTAACTTCAACTGATAGAGAAATAAGCAAAACTTTGAATTCATGAAGTAGTATCTCACCTATTATTTCATTAGACAGCTATGTTTCATGATTTTAAACACATTTAGAGGAATGGATAAATTACAAGGGCTAATTGCTGATGTTTATTATTTTCATCTCTTAATTTAAAGTAAATTTTACCTTTCAGTTAAATTACATATAAATTGTTAAAAAACACATCATTATTTTTTAACAATTTACATGGATGTTATTAAAATATGATCATTGTATTGTGGAATTATTTTCATAAAACGTTAATATGATTTTCTTAAATAATCTGATTCTGACTGTTTAATATTGTTTAAAAATTATGAATGATGTTTTTCAATCTACAATCAATTTTTGTATTACTATTTGTCATTATTTTATTTATAATTTACGATATAGCGTAAAGCATTTTGTCGAAAACATAAACTTTGAAGGGAAAATTTCAGCTCCCTACGATTTTCCGCTATCTTAAAATCATGATTTTTATTGCGGATTCTCTTAGTTTCATTTTAAAGTTAACCTTCTGTACATGGCGACGAGAAAATGAAAAATAGAGATTAATTAAACAAAATTGCATATTTTTAGTTATTTTATATACTTCATGTAAAGTTTAAAACTCAGTTACTGTATTTCAATGTAATATGTTGCTTCTTGGACAATTCTTGCCAACGCGTATTTTGATTTCAAAACAGAATTTCTCGCGTTCTGCTGCTTTTTCTGAAGATTTCATTGAGAATAATGCATATTTATCTACATTATACTCATTGAAACTCTAAATGTTGAATTCTGCTTCTAAAATGGGTGTAATAAATTTATGGCATTAGCAATTAAAAAAATTAAAAAGAAGGTTAATATACGCTTTACCCTAGTGTATTACATGTTTGATTATGCCTGAATCTTTCAAGTAATGTATGAAAAGTGTAAAATGAGATGATAAAGTATGAGTTGATTGATATTTTTACACTTACTTGATAGTTTATGCATTGCCAAATGTTTTGGATTTTTTTCAGTCACTTCCTTCTATTCTAAAATTAGTAAGTTTCTCCTTTTAAAATTCAATTTAAATATTTCTTAAAAAATGCAATAAAAATGATGAATAATTTATTTGAAGTAAATATAATAAATTAAAGAATTGGATGGTAAAAATACTTCTTTAGTGGGAATTCATTTGCTTTCCTGCTTCTTATTGAGCTCTGAATGAAAGTAACAACCAATGTTGAGAAAGATGTTGTTGTCGTGTGCCAGCCAAGTTGGAAAAGTGGAGCCAAGCTGGCTCCACTTTTCCAACTGAACCATATTATGGTGTGGAGTCCGACTTCCTAAGTACATACGTCATAGATACCCGTTTATAGGGTAGGCTACCATTCACTCCACATTCATACATGGAAACGACAAAGACAGGATAGATAGAGAGAGAAAGTACATCCATGCCCGAACCGGAATTCGAACCCAGGACTTCCCTATCCGCAGTCAGACACGCTGACCACTAGACAAGTTGGGCGGCTGTTGAGAAAGATGAAAATGTTTAGTAAAGTGTATGTTTAATAAAATATCAGAATAATTGTAAATTAAAAAACAAAATAAATTCTTATATATTAAAAACTTTGTCAATCCAAAATTTTACAGTTATTTAATGCATAATACTAAATTTATGTAAAACATACAACACAGCTTAAAATTATATTAAAATACCGATTTGCACTTTAATAATGACATGACAAGAAGATTGGGTAATATAATATGATTTTGTAAATTAATAATTATTATAATTTAAAATTATTAATAATAAATTTTACAAATTAATAATAAAACGCATATAATTTCATGAATTTCTAAATGAAATTATGGGAAAAATTCCAAAAAATGTTTTCAAAGCTAAAACAGTCTAAAAATACACTAGCTAACGCATTTTTTAAATAAAGGAATAAATATTGCTTTATTGCATTGAATATAAATAAAAACCTCAAAACATTTTAGATGTATATAAGCTATTATATAAATAATTATATATAGAATATTATAGAGCCGAAATATATGTTTAATATTTCTATTGTTTTTTAAAGTATTAAACACCAAAGCACTTCATAAACTATACTTATGATATAATTTTAAATAAATTTAGTTTTTATCACACTGTAACAATAACATTTTTGAAGGATTTAATGGAATTTTAATCCCTAAACATAAAATTAAAATTATTATTCAATAAATATATATCTGAAATATCAGAATTTTTCATAAAATGTATTTTAATTTTTCTATATTAATTTAATTTAAAACTGGAAATAGAGTTCCTATAACAATCAAAATGTGAATGAATTAAAATCTTAATTTAACAAAGTAAAAACGATTTTTAGCATCAATAAAAACCTTGAATGCAAAATTCTAATTTTTTTTTCAAACACTAATTATTGTGTTACTTATCGAAAATCTTCATTCAAAAAACTTTTGGAAAAAAACGTAACGAAACAAATTCAATTTATATTGATAATTATAAAAGTATTAAAATGTATAAAATTAAATTTCATGTTATTTTATTTCTACCACTTACTCTCTAGTTTTACTTAATATACTTGAAGGATGTAGCAAAACAATTTATAGTTAATAAGTAACTATGAAGTATTTCGCTGCATCAGCCCAGTAAATTAAGAGCAGATAATTAGAAAATATTGATTTTTATTAATATTGATAAATTAGCTACTCAATAACTCAATAAAACTTTATCTATTAAAAATTTACAAGATTTCTGTTCTACTTTTCTTCGGAAAGATTTAGTTGCAGATATTAAAAAATTTGTTTTTTCGCGTATTAAATCTAATATATATTTGATATTGCATTTTTTAATCTATTCGAAATTTTTATAACAAAGTTCATTATAATCTAGATGTTGAGGGAAAATGATACATATATTTCCTTATTATAATAATTTTCAATAAGAAAAAACCTCTTAAATTTAATATCAGTAATAAAAGAATGTAAAAAATATTACCTGCACTAAAAATATTCATAGCTACTTTTAACTAACGAATTTCGAATATTCCTCGGATATTATTTAAATGATATTATTTTCCGAAGAAATAAGAACTTAATAAAAATATAAAAGAAATATGAATAATCAACTGGTTATCCAAATTCATTTAATGCAAGAAAAATGCTACTGTAGTGGGAAATTATCAAAGGTTTTTCCGATAAGCATCAACATTTTTACTACAGTGTATCAAAACATTTTTGAAGAAAGTTTATCAATATATAAAAGCAAGTTTGAAATTGATAAAAGATTTTTTCAGAGGATTTCAGCTATGTTGCACTTAAAGTAATTATAAAAATGCCAATAATCTGTAACTCTTTAATCTCTTATCTTCCAAATATTATAGAACTTTACTTTGATTTAACGGAAAAACTATTGTCTTTTATTATAGTATTAAGAGGATAAGAGATAATATTTATTTTTCCGGTGTAATGTTTTATCTAGCTATCAAGATTTGTTATGACAGAGTAACTTCCAAATTATTTTTGCAGACTTCTAAACAAAGATAAAAGAAACCAATTCTTTTCAGATTCCTTATTTTTATTGTCTTCAATTTTTTTCTCTTGATACAATTTATTTTATTTTAAAGCCAAACTGCTTACAAAAATAGTTTGCTTTAAAGTGAAACAATATTTTGTGATAAAGAGAAAACAATGTGTATTTTTCTTTATTACAAAATATGAAATTCAATACATAAACTGAGGATTAATTAATAAAGCAACAATATATTAATCACCAATAATGGGAACATTTAAATCATCCTTGCCTATTTAAACTAACCTTAAAGTGAATGTTTTGGCTTGTCTTTTTCTCTCACCTTACTTTCTTTTTCTCTTCGAATTTCAGCGTGTTCAATTTTGGAAGCAATATCTCAAATGATTTGAAAATTTGATATCTGATTATTTAGAATAGCAGGTAATTTTCTTGAGTTTGAAAATTTTTAGAAACAGAAAAGTTATAATTAAAAAACAGTTCTTGATTATTATTGAAAATCATGAATAGATTTTTCTCATCGCTGACGATACTGAAACATTTGATGATGCGCTCCACCTTGTTTGCTGCCGCTCGAAGAATGTAATTTGAAGGCTGGCAGAAAATTCGTCAATAAACCAGATCTACCGTTGCCCTAGGGTATATGACGTAAACGAAACGTTATTTGATTTTATTGATATTTTATCGTAATCATGATCTCAACTGCAGAGAAAGAAACAGCCACTTTATGATTAATATAATAAATATAGTCGCCATAGGATTTATGACGTAAACGAAACGTTATTTGATGATCGTAATCATGATCTCAACTGGAACGAAAGAAACAACCACTTTATGGTTAATATAATAAATATAGTCGCCATAGGATATATGACGTAAACGAAACGTTATTTGATGATCGTAATCATGATCTCAACTGGAACGAAAGAAACAACCACTTTATGATTAATATAATTAATATAGTCGCCATAGGATAGATGACGTAAACGAAACGTTATTTGATGATCGTAATCATGATCTCAACTGGAACGAAAGAAGCAACCACTTTATGATTAATATAATAAATATAGTCGCCATAGGATATATGACGTAAACGAAACGTTATTTGATGATCGTAATCATGATCTCAATTGGAACGAAAGAAACAACCACTTTATGATTAATATAATAAATATAGTCGCCATAGGATATATGACGTAAACGAAACGTTATTTGATGATCGTAATCATGATCTCAACTGGAACGAAAGAAGCAACCACTTTATGGTTAATATAATAAATATAGTCGCCATAGGATAGATGACGTAAACGAAACGTTATTTGATGATCGTAATCATGATCTCAATTGGAACGAAAGAAGCAACCACTTTATGATTAATATAATAAATATAGTCGCCATAGGATATATGACGTAAACGAAACGTTATTTGATGATCCTAATCATGATCTCAACTGGAACGAAAGAAGCAACCACTTTATGGTTAATATAATAAATATAGTCGCCATAGGATATATGACGTAAACGAAACGTTATTTGATGATCGTAATCATGATCTCAACTGGAACGAAAGAAGCAACCACTTTATGGTTAATATAATAAATATAGTCGCCATAGGATATATGACGTAAACGAAACGTTATTTGATGATCGTAATCATGATCTCAATTGGAACGAAAGAAGCAACCACTTTATGATTAATATAATAAATATAGTCGCCATAGGATATATGACGTAAACGAAACGTTATTTGATGATCCTAATCATGATCTCAAC
Source organism: Latrodectus hesperus (assembly GCA_037975125.1). NCBI lineage: Eukaryota > Metazoa > Arthropoda > Arachnida > Araneae > Theridiidae > Latrodectus > Latrodectus hesperus. The sequence goes on along the minus strand of CM075852.1, from coordinate 31,322,939 downwards.
TGGAACGAAAGAAGCAACCACTTTATGGTTAATATAATAAATATAGTCGCCATAGGATATATGACGTAAACGAAACGTTATTTGATGATCGTAATCATGATCTCAACTGGAACGAAAGAAACAACCACTTTATGATTAATATAATTAATATAGTCGCCATAGGATAGATGACGTAAACGAAACGTTATTTGATGATCGTAATCATGATCTCAACTGGAACGAAAGAAGCAACCACTTTATGATTAATATAATAAATATAGTCGCCATAGGATATATGACGTAAACGAAACGTTATTTGATGATCGTAATCATGATCTCAATTGGAACGAAAGAAACAACCACTTTATGGTTAATATAATAAATATAGTCGCCATAGGATATATGACGTAAGCGAAACGTTATTTGATGATCGTAATCATGATCACACTGGAACGAAAGAAACAACCACTTTATGGTTAATATAATAAAATTTGTCTTTCCAAAGTTTTATCTTTCTATTTATTGTCTTATAATTCATCATTTTTTTATTTCATATTTGCATTTTAATAATTAAATATACCCTTGCATTGCCTCGAAAAATGAATGACTCTTTTCTAACAAACTTTTCTAATTTATTTTCTAATTTTAACCAAAATCTAAGCTTAGCAAATGTTTATTCTTTAATTTTAGTTTCATAAAATGTAACATTTTTTAATACTATGATTTCTTTATTGAAATTATGAATACAGAAAGTTTTATTTTTAAAGTACGTGTAAAATTTTAAGAATAAAATTCATTAAAACGTTTTGCTATTGGTACTGATTTTAATATAGTTATTTGAATTATTTTACTTAAATCAAGAATTTTGCAATTTTCTATCATTCATGTAAGTAATTATCAGTTACAACTTCCCCTATTTACAAGTAGAAAACCTTACATGTTTTAAGAAATCAAATTTTTTGTAGAACATTTGTCTATTTTTTCAGTAAAATCAGATACACAAAATTTTTATTTTAAAATTAATTATTTTAGTTAAAGAATATATTATTAAATTTTTGTTAGAAATTTTAAAAGAAAGTATCAAAAATTGAATTTACAGACTAAATCAATTGTAATTTTAAATCTTTTTATTTCTACTGGCAAAAGAATTCGTGCGTTAGGAATCCTATTATTAACAATTAAGGAGTGAAAAAGTTTTCTGAAATTTTCTTTTTCCTTTACGAGAGTTTACAAGAAATAACTAATTATTTAGAAATCCAGGATTGTGACTTGTTGACACAGTTATTTTAAGAATTCGTTTGTAAATTCTTAACACAAATAAATGAAGTAAAAGTGTTAAATTAAAAAAATATCGGGTATTAAAAATAAAACCTGAAAAAATTCCTTTAAAAGAAATTCTTACTCAACATTTAAAATTTTGATGCTGAAGACTATAAATATAATGGATATTTTGTAGAATTTTAAAATCGGAAAAAAGAATGCTTTTATAAAATAGTTACAAAAGTTTCTACGCACATTTTGAATTTACAATTATACTATGACTTAATTAAGTTGAAATTGATATATGTATTTAAAATATACGTATTAATATTGTATTAATATTATGTGTTTAAAAACTAATTTATGAATAACTGAAATATAAAACATAAAATAACTCTTGCATTTTTTGCTTTTATCATGACCAAAAAATAGTAATTTCGTCATATTAGTAGTAATTCGTCATAGTACTTTTATCTAAGCGGAAAAACAAGCTCTAGTAGGTTGTTAAGCTTTTGGAAAAAATTCTGTTTTATTTAAAAGTATATTTTTAAAGTTGATTTCATTAAATTTAATTTATTCTTGTGTTTCATTGAAATGAATTTAATGTTATTTAATTTATTATTGATTTTATATTATAAGGAGGTGTTTTAAACTCTCTCTCTCTCTATTATACATTGTTTGTTTAAACAATGCTCTTCAATATTTGTGCATCAATGTTATTGACTATCATTAAAAGTTAATTTCCTATTTTCAAAGTAGATTATTTTGTATATTAAAACAAATAACTAAAACAATTTTTCATATTAAATTTGCGTGTTATTGCCAATTACTTGAACACAAGAAATAATAATTAAGAGAGCTTAAGGTAAAGTTTATTGCGGTATCTATGATGAATGTCGATGACCAGTGAAAATTGAGGGATACCTTTTAAACTTACATTTGGTAATTAAAAGGATTGAATTTATATTTAAATTTTTCCCTTATAATTCTCATTTGCAAAAGTTTACTTGTTTACGAGAAGTCACATCAAGTCATTAAATGTGATTAACTCAAGCATCAGATTTTCTATCTTCCAATTTCATAAATATCCAAATATCCTCAACAAATTTTCAATAGTTGTTAGGATTAGGATATTTCTAAAAATAATTTTCAAGCTATATATATATATATATATATATATATATATATATATATATATATATATATATATATATATATATATTATATATATATATATATATATATATATATATATATATATATATATATATATATATTTATTTAAAACGTTAATGAACGTCTCGAATATATATTATTAATATATATTATTAGTATTATATTATTGAATATCTATTAGTGTAGTTGTTATTATTAATGCATGCATAAAAATGTTATACGCTCAATGAAATTATTTTTGAAATTCACTCAGATTTTTCGTTATATAAAGGATATTTTCACAATAAAATTTTCTGTAATGAAAATTTTTACGTGTAATTAAGTAATGTGTGATTAGTGCTTGCTTCCTACAATGACTTCGATTTATTTATTTGAGAAATCTGTAAACTATAACAACTGAAGAATATATATTTCATATGACTACTTTCATAACTTAACATTTTTAATTTTTAATTTAATTTTATAATAAAATTAAAATTACAAAAATAATATTTAAAACAAAGAAAATAAAGCCATATTCATTATAAACCAATTATTTAACATCTTTCAGTTTGAAATTTGATTCAGTTATTTATATTTGTTTGAATAATTTATGACTTAAGCTTAGAACATTAATTAGTTTAATAAATATTTCATTGCAAAACTGTTATAGTGATTAATATGTAAGAGATTTACTTTATTTATCATAGCGTCTTATAATATATACGAATGTAGAGCTACAAAGGTATATAGAATTGTTATTCTCTACACAGTTTAAATTTTACAACATAGTATCTAAACTGGAAACAATCATATGAAATGGAACCATCAAATAATTAAATAAAATTAAATCGTTCTCAAAATATTTCATTTACATATAGGTAGCAATGAAAAAAATAAGATCATACTAATGTCACATATTCATGTATTTAGATAAATAATTCTAAATGAGCGAGAGAAATGTTTCATCAACATATTTGAATATTTCAGCAATTTTACAATTTTAACTCATATTCATATCCTGAGTCTGCCTAAGTAAGCTCCAGAACTCACTGGTGTTGGCCATGCTTAAATTCTTTTATTCTCATAAATTACAAATTTTTATTCTCATAAATATTTAATTCATTTGCAACGATAAGAAAATCTTTTCTTTCTTCTCCCATATTCATTATATTCTTCACGAATTAAAAAATAAATACGAATTATAAAATCATGTATAAAATATTATTTAGAGATACTGATTTTAATAAAATTTGAATTTTTGGATGGTATACATATATAAAACTATCATTGATTTCTTTTAAGAAATGTTATCTTTAAAATTAAAAAATGCATTATTTTTTTTAAAAAAATGAAGCAATTTGAAGAAGAAAGTTATAATATTTCTTGGAATATTAAATATGTATTTTTATAAAATACAGATAAATAAATAAATAAAATTCCGAGGCCATAAACTGAGAACGATTTAACTCTGAATATTAAACTAAATATGGTGGAACTAATTTTCAAAATATCGCATGTTTCTTGCTCAGATGCTGTACGTCTAGGGCAAAAGATTTTAGTGAGTATAAAGATTTTTGATGTCCACCTGCGACATGCTCCGCAAGGTATTTATTAATTACTACCCCAGAAATGCGATATTTTGGAGTACCTGAGCCAATACCCTAGCCATACATTGTCCAAATGTTTGGTCATCTTGCTTGCCAAAAATGAGCTATCAGTTGCATGACGGCAGTCCATAAATATGGGAGATATATGGGATCTTTAATAATCTTTTTGAAAACTATCGCTGGGATAACATGTCATAGAATAGTTGCATTGATTGCAGTATCGATTCACTATATCATTGGGTTGTTGAAGCTATTCCTCTGATGAGCATGGTGATTGACTGGGTTATCTTCCTCTGTCGTAGGAGGTAGGGACCATTATTTAAATAAGAGTAACAGCTGAATTCTTTTGTAAAACGAAGATTGATTGAGACAACTAACCTCCGACCTTTTACACTTATATGTGATGGTCATCAATTCCTAGGTAGAAGTAGGATTCATCATTAATGTTACGAATGTTACATCATGTGACGAATCATTATGCTCGGTTAAACATCATTCCATATAACACTGCCGATGCTGTGGTATTAAAGGCAAATATCTTGATGACCATCATGAAAGTGATTTTACATCATCCATATGCTTTGAGGTAGTTGAAAGACTCATGGATGGTATGGTATAAGATGCAGTATGTTGCACTGATGAGATATGAGCAACTGTGGCCTGGTGCACAATCACGTGACGTTATCTTGCAATTATGCTCTTTAACCTTCCATAGCCTTCATATCATCTATATGTTCTTCCTAGCAACTGTCCCTGTAAAGCCTCCACCCAATTTATCCATCTACTCAAATTGATTTCTCAGTTTATTCACCAAGTTTGACACAATCTGAAAATTAGATCCTACTCCAAACATTCTTGTTGACATAGGATCAACGGCAGCCTTATGGTAGCATTATTCTTGATCTCTCTAGGAAGTCTCTTTGCTGTTTCTCTAAGATGAAGATTTATCATTTTTTTCTGGTGTTATAACATGATGTTGATCAGTAGAAATTCATATAATAGCTGGAATTAAATAGAATTATCATTGAAATTTAATCATTTGATCATTCATATACAGGAATTTATAACTGAAATATATTTCGATATAATCAAGTTATTTTTAAACGTATTTTTTCATTTAAGTGTTGTACTAAACCTCCAACTTAGACTGACGAAGTTAGACTACAACCATGAATTCTTTGACCTACGCATTCAACAATGCAATTAACAGGGTCCTGGTGTTGATGCATTTTAAACAAAAAAGGTAGAATCTCTCACTTTCAAAGAAATATACGACATTTCAGATGCTTAGCAGCAAGACTCAAAAGACTGATGCAGGCATTCGTCATGTGGGAGTGTTAGAGGTAGATCTGGTTTACTATCGCTGTACCAGAAGTGTCAAAGTGGTACTAGCTAATCCTTCTTAAGAATATTTTGAGAAAAAAGTTCAAGCTAGGTAACTTCTGAGGCAGCTGGGTAACTTCTGAAAAGCTGGTGACTACCACCATCCTCAGCAAGAAATCTTATAATAATAATAAGAAATCTACGTATAAAAATTATTTATGAGAGTGTTTAGGATACGACACATATTTATTAAAATACGTCTTACAATGCATGATTTAAAATATGTGACTTACGACGCACTTAAGAAAAAGCAATCTGTTTATTTAGTTCAAATTAAACTTATACACTTAACATTGATTAATGAAAGCTTTAATATTTGGAAGGTTTATTTAACACACATTTAACAGTGCTTAGGAAACATTAATAGCAACTGTAAATCAATGTCTTACTGAAGCATAACCTAATTCACCAAACTATCAGTTTAGGTAACTTACTTTCCTGTTTTTAATAGCGTTAAAAAGATTAACTGTCATTTATCAAAATATTCGAACACTTTTATTTTGTATATTAATAAAAGAAGCAACAATAATAAGGAAATAGCTATTTGTTACTTGATTACATCATTCATTATTATAATTAATTTATTAAAAATTAGCGTGAAAGTGTAGCGAAAATGCAGGGGAGAAGGATTACACAGAGTTATTACTTTCTATTTCGAGAGGAAATTAATGAACTTCTATCCAAATTTGCAAATATATTTGCTACGTAAAGCTTTAGAATATTTGTGGATGCATTTGAATGTAACATATTTTATCTCCTTTATTTCCGAATGAATTATTTATTTTAAAAGTTCATATAATTCATCTTCATAACAATGAATCAGTTTTAAAAAAGAATATAAACAAAAATTTACGCTAATAAGGAAAGGAAAAAAGACTGTTCGATAGTTGTAGAGAAATAATATGTAGCATTGTTTTTATCAGTAGTAAAATAAAACAATAAGATAATTCTCATAAAGTAAGAATTCAAATCCTATATTCTCATTAGATATGAAAACTTTTGATAAAATAATGTACATATTTTTGAATTTATACCATGATACAAACTAAAACTTGTTGTATTTATTTTTAGTCTTGAGAATTTCATAAAACAAATTGTTTTATATACTAAATATATAAAAATATATTATCTTCTGTATGAAAAATGAGTAAGAAGCCTGATTCGTTATATGAGAAATACTTTCTTAAAAAAAACTAAATAATAAAAGGATTTTATGTATGACGTGTAGTATATGTCGTTATCTAATAGATTAATCACATACATATTAATTACCAGCATAAAAATATAAAATTTTACCAATCACATTCTTTGAATTATAATTAAACCAATGAATGATCGTCAGCGGAATCTTAATATATATATATATATATATATATATATATATATGATTATCACTATTCCTCATTAAGAATAACTTCAAATATGAAATAAAACCTAAGCACATACATTTAAGTGACAAAAATACAAATATATGCTTTGATTCATTAAACTTTTTATTCATCATTTTTCCTAAAAGCTTATGAAATTAAAATATGAGGGAAAACCATTAGAGCAAACGAAATATTATTTAGACATCATTTTCTAATGATATTAATGAATCTTTACATTCCTATCTACATAATATTGCTAACAAATAAGCTCGTTAGTATAAAATTATTTTTTAAATCCTTGTTTACATAATTGTTCATTTTTAAAATAAACTTCAATTAAATTTTTAATGACGTGAAATTGTCCTTTAGAAAATGTATTTATTTTGTTCTTTATTTCTGTGATATTGTTATAATTGTTCTTTCGCTTTATGTCTCCATTTATGAAATGATTAATAAATGAAAGTAATTTTGAATGATTTTATGCAGAAATATCATTTTCCTTTAAGAAAATGGTTATAAGTTAAAACTTTCTATTCACCATTCTAAAAAAAACATAAATCATCAAGAATAAAACTAATTTTAATTCGTGCTACTGAAAAAGCTTTTCAGTTCATATTTTTGTGCATGACACATGCTGTTGTATCGATTTTATGACCAATCTACATGAATTACAACAAAAGATAAAGCTTTTTGACGATTGACTGCTTCTGAAGGTTTAAGTAATAGACTAAGACTAAATCGACAGAATATCTCTGAAGGAAAAGTAATCAAAGATAATCTGATATCCTTTCAATTGTTTTTTTTTTATTTAGTTTGTGGTAAAAACAGGAGATCCAGGAAAATTCCAAATACATGAAACCATTACAATTAATCCATTCAACCAATGCAATCAAAATTTCTAGCTTGGTTGTTTGAATATTTAAGCTGGAGACTGTGATGGTTTTAAGCCACTCAGACTTCACATTAACCTGATTTTCGGTCTATAACCAAGTTATGATTATAGAGAGAAAATCGCTCTATTTTTCAAAGGAAACATCCACTTTCTCATTGTACTATTTGATCAGCATATTGAAAATATTCACAAACAGAGTGAAAACTACTATTGGGTGACAAAATTTTTTGTCATTAAGCATTTCCAAGGAGCCGGCCGATGGCTAAGTAATTAGCTTTCCAGTGTCCTGAGTTCAAATTCTCCCGGGTTCAAAGTTCAATTCCTGCATGGATGTTTCTTTCTCTCTGTGTTCCTTGGCTCTTTCTTCTGAAATGATGAATGAATGTGGCTCATTTTATAAAAAGATTTGTTGTAGGGTGACAATGAGGCTACTCACCTCCGTGACTTGGTTCCCTGGTGCACACCGAGTAACTAATAATGAGTAGTGGATTCAAGCATTGTCATGGCGAAGAGTTAGTCACATAATTCCCACCTTTAGGATAAAAACATTACAAAGGATTAATGGAACTTATATAGGAGGAGCTTTGACCTAATTTGCATAATTCAAATAAGTAAAAAGTAGAAACTTCAATCACAAAATATCTCCTGCAAAGCATTGCTTGAGGGAAGGAAAATAATGTGGTAAAAGTGTTTCTTGAGTTAAGATTTCGAAAGTGCCAACAGTGAAATGATATTCTATGTATTCCTGTAAGTGTGTAATTCCACGTATTTTTGCAACTTTGTGATCCTACATATTCTTGTAATTTCATAATCCTATGTATTTTTGTACCATTGTTTTCCTACATAATTTTATCTCAAGTCCCAAAATTGAAGCCACGGGGCTTGGTTAACGAGGGAGTCATTCTCACTTTCGGAAGGAAGTGAGATAGAGTCCCAGGCTGGCCAAGGTTCCGTTGTTTTCACTAAAGGTGGCCTTGGCACACTAAATTTGTCCGCAATGTCCTCCAGCTGAGGTGACGCATCTGGGGGTAGCAGGTCAAGTCTTGAGGATTTTCTGCTTGCTCCCAGCTTCAAAATCCTGAAGACTCCATCCGGCTGCTTCTATCCAACTGGTAAAGTCCATCTCAGGGCTAGGTACAGGGAAGTATGCTGGTGTAACAACAACAACAACAGTGAAAAGATAAGGACATTTTATATGAAGGGTGAAAATATAGAAGAAGCTGTACGAAATTATTGACGAATTTACAAGCTGAAACCAGGCCTAAACTTACTGAACTTATTCAGTAAGATGTGTACGTTATTTAGCAAGAAAGTTTGAGGGAAATGGATGCATTTGTGATTGGCTTTTATTTGGCAACCATGTTTCAGATAATGATGATTATGTTCACTGCAGGTCCACTGCGTACTGAAAATGGTGTTATTTATAATTTGAATCTCAAAAATCTCTATTCTTGGCTCTCATGTTGTGTTCTGAGGATGTTACCTCATTGTTTTTAGAACATCCAAATATAGTTGTCCTGAGATAACTAACTGAGAAAGGATGTAGCAAGTTTTTATTATAAAATTTGATGAAGATAATACATGGATTCTGAGGATATTATGCACGATAAGACACGTGAATCTTCAACTAAAAATATTAACAATTGCTTTCTGTGGGTGTTCAAAATTCACATGATGAGACATCAATGCCTCTACATGAAGAAAAAAGTGAATTTTAGTATGGTATTGCCAGAACATCTCGGAATATATTAGAATTTTTGAACGTAAAATTTTAAGGAAAATCTATGGAGCAAGGCTTGAAAATGGTGTATGGATCAGAAGAAATAATAAAGAATTGATGCACCAAGTGAGAAACAAAGACATAGTGAGATTCATTAAAGCACAAAGAATACGGTGGCCTGGCCACGTACACCGCAGAGATGAAAAAAATATCATAAAAAAATAACAAAGGGTAAATTATTCAATAGCAAGAAGGAGGGAGACCCAGAGAAACATGGATTGACAATGTGGAAAAGGACCTGGAGACCATGAAAATAAAGAATTGGAAAGATTTGGCTCTGAAGCGGGAAAAGTGGAAGGAGGTTGTATTGGAGGCTAAGGCCTGCATAGGGCTGTAACGCCAGTTAAGAAAGAAGAATTGCCAGAACATTCACACTTGGTTCATACTTCGTCTTCCATGTCAATACCACATTTGTTAAATCCTACTAATCACTAATGGTTAGTATAAATCAGCGTTATGACACCGCTTAAGTGACAGTTAAACCCCAGATCATTGAAAGCAATTTTATTATCCACCACTTATATTATCATCCAAGAAAACTTTTCATGGATAGCAGGTCTTATTCTCGAGTCACAAGAGAGAAAACTCTGACAATACTTTTAACCATCCAGACAGACATTTACGTAGAAGAAAAAAGAGCAATATTTATCTTCTCTTGTTCAACAGTAGTTGGGATTGATCATGGGGATATTATGTGCCGGAATGGGCTGATTTACTAGTAGTGACGGGAAGCTTTGATATAAGTTCCTGTTGTAGAATAATGTTATGCCTAAAATGCTGCCACGAAATACCATTATTGGTATTACATGGATATTAAGTGAGATCTTAAAAGATAGATTTATCTTTTGTATCTTTGAAGTTTTGTAATCACCACGACCAACTGCTCCAATTTTTTCTGAATTTCTGATTTTAAATTTACTAGAAATCTCTAAGGTGCTAACACCTCATCTACGACTTGTATTAGAATAGAAAAATCTCCCAAAATGCAAAGTAATGACATATTTCAAGTCTAATGCACGTTGTAGATGAGGTGGAACAGATTTCTTCGGTTATGTTACTTTCGATATACTTGTTGACAATTTTCCGTATGCCGTGCACTGTCACCTGCAAACATGGACACGCTTAAAACGTGCAATGTCAATAAAATCCCCCTTTTCCCTTTCCTTCCTTGTGCTGTTATTAGATTGTCATAATGCTCCTTTTTGCAAATGGATTTGGAGAAATAATTTTTTCGTACTCCCTAATCATTCCAATACGCCATTTTAAGCTTTCATATAAACTGATCAATTTGCGTAAGAAATAGTAGATATTATACTGTTCAAATTTTTTCAATGTGACAGTCACTTTAAATTTTGCATTGTTTAAAATCATCAAAATGTGCCTTAAACCATCATTTCTAAAAGTATGATTTCATTGGTTGAGTGGATAAACAGCTAAGGTGTTATAAATAGGGCTCTTGTTTACCACTGTATATTGGCAAGATAATACTTTAAATTCATAATGTGATGGATAAAATTTGCAGAATATGTCCCTTGAAACAACCTTTTCCTTTAATTTTGACACTGCTACAAAAATAATAAATTTCGTTGCCATAATCCACATCATAAAATGATTCCAATTAACTTTGGAACTTAAATATTCTACATTAAACATTTTTGATTTCATTTTTCTTAATTTTTATTGGTTTCTTTCTATTGTGTACTCTAAAATACATAAAACTTTATGAGAAATATAATTAATTTTTGTACGATTACAGCAAAATATTTAAAATAGCAAGCATCTTGTGCAAAAATTTTTTTTGTAAACTATTAAATATTATTGAAAGTTAGTTCTTAAATTTATTGCATTTTAATAACTTTTTGTTCAGAAATATTGAGCTAAATTAAAAATACCTTTAAAATCGATAAAGTTAAGAATTTTTTTATAAATTAGCATGATTTCTGTAACAGGTATCGTTATTTGGATAAAAAATAATTTTATTGCTCATACCACATTTTGGTTTTTAGTAATTAATTTCTTTATGGCTAAGGAAATAAACTGAAACTTTTATTACTTGTCATAAATATATATGGCTATATGATGCAATTATCCAGCAATAAATTTGGAAATTAATTTTGAAGGCTAAAATTCAAAGCCTTATGTTTAAAAGTCATGAAGCTAAGATAAGTACTTATGTGTGAATTCAAAAAAATCTTTCAAATTTTTATATAATGAGAAATGCGTAATTTCTCGAAAAACAAATTAATAAATTATGAATTTTATTTAGTAAGTCGATTAAAATTTTACTAATTTTCAAAGATTTAAGAAATTGTAATTAAAACTTTATCAACTATTGAAAGTATTAAAATTTAATAATAAAATTTACTAGTCAAAAGGTTTATTTTTCAAATATGATTTTAACTGTAGTTAAAAAGTACTTTCATTCAGCTTAGTGGATAATTTAAAAGTTGACGTTATTTTTAAAGTTTCGTGTTACTTTCACTTGCCAAATTTTTTATTTATAGCAGGGTGTATTTAATATTGCGAGAACGGATATCCTGAATATTTCAAAGGAAAAATATTCTTCGTATATGGTTAATGTATACTATTGCAATACTTCCTATTATACCATGAATTAGATATCATGGGAATGAAGTAAAATTTTCTGCTTCCTCATTTATCATTGTCTGCATTACAAAATAAAGATTCCAAAAAGTATAATCCCAGGACTGCATGTCAAATCGCTTTATTTCAGCTTTTTTGAAAATACTCACGAATTTATATACCCTCACATGATCCAAAAATAGTTTTTTTAGAACAAAAATCATTTAATTTAATCGTATGTCCACTAGCTTTAAAATCTAGTGATGCATTTGTCTCCTTTTCTTAATTTGTTGCAAATTTGTTATGACAATATAAATAATACTTTAATTCAAACATAATATTAATTCAATGTTTTTTTTCTATTGGGTAATGTACAGCTAAGCCAAAACATTGTTACAATTTTACTAAATATGCAACAGCAAAAGTAAAGAATTATCAGAAGCACAAGTAAAAAAAATCTATTTAATTATCTTTCAATTAAATGAATTTTCTTTACTCTAGTCATGTAATAATGAAAATTTTTAGAAAATTGAAATTCGTTGAAAGTCGTTCGAAAAAGTTGAAAATCGGCAACACTTAGAAAATAACTAAATAGTTGGAAGCATTCATAATATGTACGTTTCACTATTTTGTGTAAAAATCTTCGTTGTTTGTTTGTCTAATATTCATAGGTCGTAAAAAGAAATTAAAACTCCCAAGGAACAACTCAGGCAGTTATGTAATATGTATTTGAAAATGAAAATTCAACAGCTGCTAAAAACTAATCTCTGGGCTTACCTTTCTAAGAACAATGTTCTAATGCAATTATGGCTGGCAATTATGAGAACAAAGATTACAAATTATCTTTCAAATTATTGTAGATGGAATTATGGCAAATGGTTTCTGTTTATTTTCGTTGTTACGATGTCTTTTATTGTCGTTGGTTTGTTTGGTTTCTCAATTTGTTTATATATAGTTATTGATCCCCTGCTGTAAAAATCATTTTATAACGTTAATTTTAATGAATGTTCTATATCAGGATCATGAATAAGAAAATATTGTAAGCAAGTTTCAAAAGCTTTCTTAGACGATTATTCGATTTTAACTGTTTGTATGTTTTTGAAACTCCTACTTGTTTCATTTGATAGAATTATAAATTTGGAACACATAGTTGATTTTTATACCATGAAATTTTCACTTTTGATGCATGCAAAAAACTTTTTTCAACAAGCTATTAAGGTTGATGGCGCAACTATTCGATGGAAAAGAAAAGTACGTCCATAATGCTAAAACTGCTGGGAATCCATAATTTTAAGTTTTCTCCATGTTCGTTACAGTCAAGTTACTTTCTTCTGTTGAATCTAAAATAAATTTAAACGTTAACTTTATTTAATACATTTTAAATTAGGCTGATTGAGTAGCAGAATCTGAAGCCCGGTGGCTTAGTGGCAGCATTTCCCGCTCCTATGACACAGGTCCGAGGTTTGATCCTCGGGCTGGGCAAGGTTGACTCAGCCTTTCATCCCTTTAGTGGGTCGATTAACTGAGTACCAAGCATGCTTGGGAACTAAACACTGGGGGTCCTACGTTAGGCTGACCACCTAACTGGGACATATGATTCGCACTCCAGGGCCCTTGGTCATGAAAACAGTTATGGGCACTGTATGCCTTGGCCCACATGGGCTGTCGTGGCATGGAGTTTAGTTTAGTTTAGAGTAGCAGAATCTACGATATGGTATTATGAGGTAAAAACAGCATTTGAATTTTTGGATGGTCCCTCATTGGATAGCTGAGATTATTATAATCAAGCAAATGTATTTTGGAATCAAAACCTTTTTGTTCCATATATTTTTAGAGCAAAACAATTTTTGAATCAATCTGCAAACAGATCAGCCATCATCAATGCCTTCCCTATCAAATGAATCATAATTGTTTAGTATTCTTACCTTTTATAGATCCAGTTATAATAGATTTGTTGATTAATAAATATTTTTGGCATTTTATCAGAATATATATTACTATAAAACAAGAACATCAAATATTATTTGGCTGCTTTAAAATCAATTGTTGGTTTTTTAAATTTTGCTATAAATGAACTTTCAGGCATATTGTTCCCGAATAATTCCGTTTTCTAGACATTAAATATTTGATTGTAAGAATAACCAATATGTTCAATTATTTTCAGTAGTTTATCCTGGAAACTTTTTCCAGCATTTTCATCTGATGATGCTATTTTTTAAACTTCAAAATGTCCATTTTTTTACAGACAATCTTTCATCTATCCTGCACTTCCATTAAATTTCAATTTCTTTATTGCCTCAAAAATTGTTCATGGTCCTGATTCCTCAAGTTAATAATATATCATAAATGATTTCTGCTTTATGATTTTAACTTTCGTATGTTTTTTCAGTAAATGTTCTACCCAAAACACTATAAGTATTTCTGTTTCCTCTAATTTAGAATTTCGATTATAAGAGGAAGTACAACGAAATGAAGGAAAAACTATTAAAACAGTTTTGCATTCCCCGTGAGTCTTAAGAACAAAAGGAAGTAGACCAAGGTATTCATATATATGTGAGCATAAATTGACCGTCTTCTGATTACGCTTTAAAAATTAAAATTAAAAAAGAATGAGGTGGGGACTTATGCTAAAATGAAAAAAAAACTTCTGTGAAAGATATACTGGTGTACCATATTATTTCAAAATCATGTAAAAAAAACCATAGAAAAAGCGTTGATTGTATACATTTATATACGCATATGACTCCTTTATACTTAGCCAGCTTATTAGTATATTTATAGTATAAAAACTTATATGCCAGTATTTCAAAAAATATATTCTGAATTATACAAGAGGTGGTCACAAATTAGTGACGGTTTAAAATAATTGTATTACTATTAACACAAGTTTTTCTGTAATGACAATATAATTGTTAAATAAAAGCAAAATAATTATTGTATGCACTCCTTAAGTAATGGTTTTTTTATGCGTCTTTAACGACAGATGACAATATTTTCGGAAAATCTTGTGCAGCGCCATGCACGACAGAGAATGGAATTTTATTAAGGATCTTTAATAGCAAATATTTGAATTTAAATGTGGACATTGACGTTAGGTTTGTAAATTTATTCTTTCTGTATTTTGATATGCAAAAGTCCAGGGGGTTGAGATCAGGACAAGTTGTAAGCCATTCTTCTGTGGAAATAAAGATGAGCGATTCTGTTTGCACCACTGTTGTTTATGAGCGAGTGCCGAATCTTGCTGAGATGTAAAAGAATATGTTTTAAATATTTTTTTAATCTTTAAATTTAGAGATTTCAATACTTTTCCTAAATATCTAGGGCTTTCAGATATTAAGCTACTTTTGCCCCGCCAGAGACGGCATCATTGAAAAAGAAAAGCGAAGTTCGCCCAGACGTTGCGTTTCATGGCTTCCAACTGTTAGCAATTTCATTCGGATTGTTTCAACCATTTTTGCGTAGTAGGAGAAAAACAGTGGCACGACAGCTTAAAACTTACTCCAACACTGAGGTCCGTGGAAAAGTACGTTTTTGTGGGCAAAACGTTTAACGAGTACGGAGATTCATTGTGATATATCGACAGTGTATGTACCATGCACAATACCACATCCAACTATTGATTGTGAAATGGTGCCAGTGGCTCGAAGACAGTCCCAACGACCTAATCGATGCGAAAAAGCCACGAAGGCCAACAATGGCAAGTTCACAATCGCAAAACAACGGAAGACAATTTTTGAACTATGACCAGGCTCAAACAGCTTCTACAAGTTGGCTCAAGGACTTATGAGCGATTTTCTATCGTTAGGTCATTTAGCGATTAGTGCTATGTTGCAACAAATGCTCTCAGCGACTGATAGACTATGTAGAGAAAGAGTGCGTCATATTGTATAATAGCGGACTTCTCAGTAAGTGTATTTTTTATTTACATTGTTCGAATGTATCTACTTTTTTTAACGCTCCTAGCTTTTGTTAATTTTAACATATTTTTCAATAAAAAGAAGAATCAGTTTTCCACTCTAACTTAAAAAATCCGAAACCATTGCTGAAAATGGTTTCTGGAATCTCTGAACAATTGTCTTTGTTGAACTAAAATTCTGCATCGATTTTGAATAAATGCTCTTATTTTTGCCTGTTCTGAAATGCTTGTAGTAAAAATGATTTCTCATCCGAAAATTTGAGCAGCATGTTGTTTCAGTAGCTCATACCAATTTCTTAGTCTTTCCATTTTATTTTTGTCATTTAATCCATGGACTGCCATTTTCTTGTTTTTAATTTTTAAATCTAATTTAGTGATGATTTCGAACTAACGTGTTTTGACAAATATAAGTTTTGTAGAAATTTTTCCAGCAGATTTGCGGCAGTGTAACGTAGTGCATATTTGCGGCAGATGGATACCTATAGTCTAACTGTATCTTTAAACCATTTCAAAGTTCTTTCAATCAATCTTTTTGACACATATAAATATTTCGATTTTTTAAATTTCACAATTTGACTTACTTTTTAAATGTTATTCGATATATTAAGCGTAGTTCAGCATACACGCTGATGATGCAAGTAATAAAAGAAATTTTTATTTAAAAAAACAGTCTGGACTAATAATCACTGAATTGAAATAAAACTATTAAATGTGTTTACAACACAAAAGTAATTTTTGAGCAAAAACTATGCAGAAGAGAATTTTGCTATCTCTTATTTGTGAACCCATTGTAGCAATTTATTTCAACAAATGAATGATATTTTATTGCATTTTAAATGTCACATTAAGTGTGAATAACCTATACCTTAAAATAATTCAGTTCACAGATTCATTCAACATTGGGAATTTCGATATATTTGGATGCAGACGTCTTGCAGCATTTTTAGTACTGGAGGATAAAATTCTATTTGAAACTTGTGCATCTAATATAATGTTCTCTTTGACTTTTATGCTTTTCCAGATTTCATTGTTAAATGCGAAGGAGAAAAGTGTAAACAGATGCATTAAAGCGCGCGCGTGACTTCATTCCATGTCGTTACAAGTCTTAGATATTTTTTATATACTCTATTTCCTGGTTTGTTATAAAATATATGCATATAAAAGGTGAAATATGTATCTTATATGAAATATGTATATGTATGAGATTTTATATAATTATATAGTTCTTCACAAAATATATACACATATGCATGTATGTATTTAAATATATTCAAATATAATCTTTAACTATATTATGATAAGATTGCATAAAATAATCTTTTCAAGTAATATGTTTTATAAAATAATTTCCTTCTCTATGCTAATTTCATAATCTAAATCAGAATTTAAATACTGATTCAGAAATGATTAATTTTAACGAAATAAAATGTTAAATGGCTAACGTGGTATTGTGAATACCGTGATTATTCAGTGTAGATTCTATAAACAAGTATAATGGAGAAACTTTTAGTCATTATTTTGTACACTGTATATAAATAAATATGCAAAAACATTTAGCATACACACGTTCAGTACATAATATATATAAAATGCACGTCACATATGTTTTAATTTATACACGTTACTGGACAGACGATAAGCATGATGTAAAAAATAAGTTGTACTTTACCTCAATTACACATTTAAATTAATCAATATTATTAAAAAGTTTAAAAAATAACTATTATGTAGATAATAATATGTTAATTCAGCAATTAAGGAGTTTATTACAATAATCATACATATATATAAACATTATAATATTATTATTAAAATAATATTACTATATACATAAGTATTGTTAATAGGTAAAATTATAAGATATGTACAATAATGAAACGTATAATATAGGAAATATTAAATACTTATCACAAACTTAAAAAAGCGATATTATTAAAAAATGAAAACTTAAATAGATATATAAAAATGACGAACATTTGCTACCCTTATAAACTGAAAATTTTCTACATCAATTCCTTTTACTGCTAAGGAATTTAAATTTGTTTTTTAAATTATACTCATTCATCTAATTAGTAAATTGTCATTCGTTGTAAAGCAAGTATTTTTCAATTACGCCAATTTTAAATTGCAGATAAATTTAATTCTTCAGTTCATTTATTCCTAAATTTAAATATTCTCACATTTAACAACGTCATTACTAAAAACTTTATTGGTGATAATTTAATTTTGATTTGAATCTTCTGATGAAGAGAATAAAATCTCACTTCATTTTTAACTGTTTAATCTCATTTGCGTTTGCTCAGGAAAATCAAATGAACTGAAAAGGCGATGGAATATCTTAACATAAAATCCAATTTCATTATCTATTTTATAACTTTTCACAATTTGTATTAAGAAAATTTTATTTAACTTTAAATTCTTACACCCTTTTGTTATATACATATTAACGACCACACGTTCTTGCTTCATTATTCAGGAGGGGAACATGAAGATGAAATCCATGGGTTTTAATTCTGTATGTGCACATTTTTTCCTCTCTGTCTTTGAATCAAGTCAGTAGTTTACAGAACCTTTCTTCAATATTATTGTAAAATGTTCCATAAGAGCATCATGCAACTTTAGTTGCATGATGCTCTTATGGAAAAGTATGATGAATTTATGTATCTTATGGATAGTATGATAAAAATCCACAAATACTTCCGGATTTCATCCAATACAGAGGGACTACAAAATGTGAAAATCGAAAAAATGAAAGGAAAATCATAAATAATATCCATCTTATTATGTTGTTTTCACTAAATGAAAGAGCTTATATGAATTAATTTAATATTACTTTTTCCTAAGTCAAATAAATATAAAAGCTTTGTGAAATCAGTCAAAAATATTTGCCCTTTTATCTTATCATTGTAATCATTTGAGCTGTATTTACATTAAGCAATAATAAGGAAAATGTAAAATGGAATTCAAGCAATAATAAAAGAAATGCAAATAAGGAAAATATGTTATTTTTCAAAATGAGTTTTTTTAAACAATTTTTAACAAATATTAGATATCTTAAAATTCTCATTTCATTTTTTATTTAAGTTTAATAGGTCTTTAAAAAATATAATAGCTGCTTTTCCTATATGTCTTACATAATATTGGAAAATTATGTAATCTATTCTTTATTCATTTAAAGTCATTAATTAAAATAATTTTAGTTTAAAAGTGACTATACTTCTATAAATTTAAATTCTAAGGATTTAATATTTAAAATATTGCCGGCAATTAGTTATCTTTACGTTGTGTGTGTGTGATGATAACGACTTTAAACCACCCATAATACACTACTGAACATAACAATTGTAACTATGCAAATAGAGGGAGAGAAAGTATGCAAATATCAAAGTCATATTTATGGTATTCAAACATTATTGCTTGAAGAAAAGTCATTGAAATTTTTAAGAATTTTGAAAGCCTGTTCATGCGAAATCAGTAGCTACCTCTATAATCAATCTCTATCATATTAGCTTGGCATCGAAGGGAGTCTGAGGGATATAGATTGTATATTCATACCAACAGAATGCAATGGCAACTTTCATGAATCCTAATAAATGCCAACTAATGACGTGCTGTTTACTAACCAACAATTGGTCAGACGTCTTTGCAGAAAAAATGATACCAATCACACTCGTTAAAAATACTTTGTTATGTAACGCAGAGCACAATACTATAGCTAATATATGTGGTCTTCAGATGAAATGTATTGTGAAGACAGCATAGTTCAAAATGTTGATACATCGTGTTCGTAGTAAATTTATTTCAAATCAAAAAGTAATGTGTACAGTATGTTATTGTTGTTTTTGTATATCTCTACTGTTTAGAAACTCTAAGTCAGATCTATGAAATTTGTCATATTGAAATTGCACTTGTGAAACAATCAATTTTGGTATGCCCCAGACAAACTCGAATATGGTCAAACGTGGTTAGAAGGTCAGCGCATTTCAAACAGGCTGGAAAACCAATCAGAATAGAACATAAGTCTCAAGTGGCTACTGTTGAGCCTGGTGATGGCCGTCTGGTCCCACCTACAACACTGGACTATGAATACGCCTCCAGGTCACTTTCTCTAGTACCGTTGGTGAACAGGTGTGATTGCCAAAGAAGCATTAACAGGCATTTTAGTTCTTGAGAACAGCTCCAAATAAGTCACTGACTCAGGTATGCCCAGGAGCAACTGCCTTAGCTAAAATATCTGCTATCTCTTTACCATGTATAACAGAAAGGAAAAGTATCCATTGAAGGCATTTGAAAATATGAAAGAAGCAGCAGTTGAACAATCTGTAATTAAGATATGTATCTATAAGCAACCTCTATTATAACTCCAAGTGATAAGTTCCCTTAACTGCGTGTGTCGTGAAAAGAATATTTTACATGATGATTATAAAAATGCAGAGAAGTCAAAGTTTAAAATTAAACTAAAAACAATGTATGAGGATCCAGTAGGTAACGACAGTTTGGTTATAAAAATGGAAAATCCAATACTTATTGGATAAAAATAATTTGTTACACATTAAAACCTTCTTTCACTTCTTCTCTTTATTAATTACATTTAAGTATTTTTAAAACATAGTCACTAGATTCAGATTTCAAATGTTATACTCTTCTTGAACTATTCATTAAGTCTGGTAGTCACAGCATTTCATAAAGAGGCACTACAATCAAGATAAATTTTTAAGGAGACTTTCAAAGAGGATTCAAGGAGGGAATTTTAGGATTAGGTAAAGAAAATCTAAGTGTATTTCATGAAATCCTAGTACTTTAGGCAATAAGCGAGGAGTGCTTTCTGGAAGAACCGGGTATTTATGACTTTTTTTTCCTTCTCATTTTCCAGTTATTCAAGACTTGCTAGATTTATTTCAAAAGGAAGTTTCGATATTCCTGACATTGCTTCTAGCAATTTCTATCTTGTACCAAAGTTGGAATAGTTTTAAGAGATAAAACTTCTGAAAGTAATTAAGAGTTGGAAAATGCAATGACCCGTTAATGAATTAGAGACAATGCTTAATGAATTAGAGACAAAAAAAGCTTAATAAATTAGAGACAAAAAATATAATTAAGGTACTCTAAATATAGTTACAAGTAATGATTATGTGCATAAAGGACAGACGCTTCATGTATGCAAGAGAATTTTTCCCAATAAATGTTTTCATCTTTCAATTTTCGTAAAAAAATTATCTTTACTCTCTTATTGATACTCCTGTTTTAAGTCTTCAAATATTAAACATTGTTCATAGATTTATTTTCACAACTAAATGTATTAAAAATATTTAAGGCTGTAATTATTGTATGAGAAATGTTATTCTCTCAAAAAAATATAATTAAAGGATGGTTGCTTAAAAGCAGTTCCCATTTCAATTCTAAAGTTGAGTACAGAATTTTAAGGACTATTTCCTATTTTTGGATGATTACAATGCAATTTATGGATTGCGCCATTTTTTATGATTGGGTTGCTTAAATGTCAATTTCTTCGGGAGGAGATTATGACATTTAAGTAATTGAGAAACTTTTATACCCAATTTATTCATCTCTTTTAAAAATTTGATTATTTTTTTTACTTTTGAATATAAATATAACTTAATTATTTTTAACGGAATTTCAATATTTCATATTAGTTCAGAAATCATTTGTTAAGGAACCTGCTTTTTTCATCAAGTAATTTCTACTTATTCTAAGGCAAACATTCATAAATTCCTTCTTATTTTAATGACAGAAAGAGCTTTATTCCAGGGGGTTTGCTTGTGTTTAAAATATATGAAGTCAATTAAGTTTGTTTGATCGTTATCTATTCAGAACTGTAGAAAAAACGAAATATAGGAAATCAATTAGGTTTGTTTGATATAATTTTTTCATAACTGAAATATCCAAGAGTCGGTGTTATGTTAAAGAAAATTTCTTTTATAGTAAATTCATAAGATCGAGATTACAAAAGCTGGAGTATATATGAGAAAATATTGTGTTCTTGAATATTAATATTGAAAAAATTAAATTATATCCTTTTGAATATTTCTTTCTTTGAAATAGATCCTTCTTTTTTTTAAATGACATTTTATTTATCATCTCTTATCATTATTGTAGCTATTAGGTTTTAGAGCAGACTTAAATTTTTCTTAATTACTTTATTCAAAATTAAAAGCAAAATAAAAAATCAGAATACACTACATGTTTAAGACTTTTAATTTGACAAAATAAATGAATTCATTGGGTAATATCTACCATTAAAATATCTAAAAAGAAATGTCAAACATCATAATATAAAAATAAGAAATATAAAATATTTTTGAAAAAAATATTTCATTATTACTAGCATTGTGATTAATTCAAACTATAATCTAAATTTCTTGGAATAAAATTTAATATACTTCTAAAACCAATAACGGAAAATTATCTTTAAGATAAATAACATACACTCGCAAGTATACACCATAATTTAAAGTTAAAAAAATATTCGTCACTGAATTGAACTCTAATATTTAATTTATTACTTAAAAATTACTCGAGTTTAAAAAACAGAAAAATAAATTAAATTTAAGCTTTCTGGACAAAACGAATAAGATTCGAATTATAAATGTTCAATATAGATGTCAAAATAAATATCAGCTTTCCTCTTAAACATTAATTTTTGTTAACTTGAATAATTCAACATAGTATTATTTTAAGAATTAAAAATTGCTTTCAAAATGAAAGCAGATATCTATTACTTAAAACATATGTGCTAAGCTATTGTGTTAAAATATGGGGAATACAAAAAATTGTATATGTAATTTACATAAGGACACATAAAAGTGTATTCTCATTCTTTAATATTTTATAAAATATCTAATCAAGTGGCAACCTTAGCTGCTATGTCTATTTCAGAATACATTTAGTAATTTCACTTTATACTGAATACTTGAGCAAGTTTTTTTACATTCTTATCAATTTTTTATAAATATATCCGGTCATGGTTATATACCCAACACAGTATAAAATCTTTATAATTCACAGTAGAAATAGATGTTTCTTAGAGGCACAAAGCCATTTCTTGCAACAATCATGATAAAAATTTTGTGAAAAATACCTATTCAAAATCACATGCTTTTATAATTAGCTTCATTCAACCTCAGCTTACAAATATGATACACAATGCGGAATGAAGCGGAGAACAAATATAGAGATATCTCAGTAGCATATAACTGGCTAATGAGTCATTACTCTATACCCAGAACCCGACGTTATCTGATTTGGGTTCGGGGGAAAAATATATTTGGGGGCCCATCTCAGCTTTTCTGCTTTAAAAATGAAGAGACGAACTTTATGGAGGTATTTAAATTTTTCATCTCATGGTAGATGTATAACATGAAAATTGACAAGAACCTAAAATAGCTTTATAAATAACCTCCTTTCCCTCCAATGGTTAGATGAAATATCGTTCAGTCCATTTCATTGATTTTCTGACAATTTTATGTCATAATTAAAAGGATATAGTGCATCTGAAGAACTGAAAGTTGAGAATAATGATGTTTAAATTTATAATTAGAAAATATGCAGACATTTTTAGCAATTTGAATTAAATTTTCTGATTGTTAACTTTATTATTTAGATACGAAAAATTCATATCCTTGTTGACATTAGGGCTGAATTCAGCTAAATTTTGGCAGTTACGATGGCTCAGTTAAGCCAATCAGAAGCTCGTATTTTTGTAAACATATTGCATTTTGCCATATGTGAAAATACTGGTTTTGATTGGCCAAATAAATTCATCGTATTGAGAAATCGTAGCTGTATTTTGTCCAAAAAAGTAATGGATTTATGAAATATAGATTTTTTATGTTCATACAAGACCACATCATGCTTTGGGGCGTCAGTACCATTTTAACGTCATGCACTCTCACATAACCGGTGACAAACATGTTACAGTTTAAGACAAAAAGTAATATATTACGTAAAATTTAATTATAAAACAAATTTAAATAGAATTATTAATAATGATTTTCATAAATCTGCCTTTGATATACAATATTTAAAAGACAAATGGATTGTGAACTTATGTAATACTTGAAATTTTTTAAACATAAAAGAAAACAATTATGTCATTTTTTTGCATATATATACTAGCTTGAATATTTATAAAACGCTTCTATTCGTCAACAAGGTGAATCTAATAAAAGCATACCTTATAATTATTTTTTCAAAATTTCCTTGAATATAAAAATACAAGTAAGATTTAGAATGATTAAATAATAACAAAGTTTATAACATTTAATCACTATCTATCATTTTACTGTATCATTAAGAAAAACAAGAAAAAAATAGTTAGACAAGACCATTCAACAAGAAGCATAGCTTTGTCAATGGAAGGAATATTGCTATATCAACTTTACTGAGTAAGATAAATTACTTAGTCTGTCTTTGATTAACTGAATTCTTTTCTGATTCTCTGTTGTTGTTGTTGTTACTAATGACACTTGGACAAGCCAAGCTCGCTATGCCTTGGCTATGCGAATTTAAGTCAATTGGGAGCGTCTTTCGTTTTAATCAGAGCACCATGAAGGTAAAAGTACGACTTTGCTCTACACACATACTATAGGTACCCGTTTATAGGGTAGGCAACCATTCACACATCATTCATACAAGGAAAGGACAAAGACAGGATAGATAGAGAGATAAAGTACATCCATGCCCGAACCGGGATTCGAACCCAGGACCTCCTTATCCTGATTCTCTAAAATTTTGATTTGAAATTCTGATCATCATCGAGACAGTACTTCTCAAATGAAATAATCCTTTCATTGAAACATATTCAAAGATTTTTATTAAATTTTAGTCATTTTTCAGAATGTTTTACAAATGAAATTTTAAAAGGTTAAATTAAATGCCAATCCATAAAGCTGCGATCAAAATTATATATTTGACATCAGCAATCATAATATATATATATATATATATATATATATATATATATATATATATATATATATATATATATATATATATATATATATATATATATATATATATATATATATATATATATATATATATATATACTGCAGGCAATGAACAAGATGACAAGTTGGCCAAAGAGGCCTCAGCACTTCATCCACCTTGTCAGTGATTAGTGTCAAATTCAGATTTTCAATGAAATGCATTGCATTATAATACAGATGAGAATATCAATTCAATTATTTTTTGGGTAATTCGGGTGCATGATATTTCTAAATGACATTTAAATTCAAATTTAATCGGACTAGCATAACAGATATTTTTAAAACAGAGGATAAGAAATACTAACAATTAAAAATAATTAGAACTGAAATTACTAATGTTTTCTTAAACTATTCCCACCAATGTCTTTTCGGAATAAGATGAGTTGCAGTCCAGTATAATTTAGAAGTAGAACTTTCAACTCCAAAGTCATCTTGAGAGAGAACATGAAGATGGGAGGGGCAGCTAAAAAGATGTTCCCCAGTCATTTGCATAGTATCACAGAGAGGAGAGTCGGACAGATCAATTTTGAACAAGTGAACTTGCTGAAAATCATGTCCTGTGATAATTCTAAAAAAAGCCATTCCTTTCATCCTAGGGAGGAAAAAAAAAGCTAAGTACATTTCTGGCTGTCGAGTAGACAGGCCCAAGATTTACGATTAACCAAACCTGGAAGAATACAAATTATTTCTTGTCAAATTTTGTGTCTGAAAAGTCACTTGGCCTTTCGAAGAGGAATCAGGAGACAAAGTGGATGTATCATCAAAGCCTCTTTGGACAACTTATCGTCTTGTTCATTGCCTGTAGCATATATATTATGATTACTAATGTCAAAGACATTTAAATTTTAGACGAGATTAATGTCAAACTTTACATTTAAGGTCTTTTTTCTTATATATCAGAGCTATTTGAACTTCACTCTAAGCCACATAATGAGTGGCACAAATTATTTCAGCAAGCTAAGCATTATTTGCACGACACATAGAAAATTTTCAAATCTTTTTTCTTGTACACTCACAAATGCAATGTTTGATTACAAAGAAATAATAAAAGTGATATATCTCACTCTCATAGTACTTCTCCCAAAGTGATTCTCAGGTGTAAAAAATTCTCAAAGGTTACTTAAAGTAATTCCGTCACAATGACGTTTAGATATATATTAATACATACTTATATGAAAGTTTTAAGAGAGAAATTACATTTTATAGTAAAAATATATATTTCAATAAATTGTTATTAATATTGATAGCTTAAAATATCTAAGTATCCAAATGGTTTCCGAAAATGGGAACACAATGTGTATTATCTCAAAATATGTTAAAAAATACAAAATTAAGAAAACAATTAGTGAACAGAATTTTTAATGCACATTAAATAGCTTTATTAATTTTTGTAGGCATATATAGATTTCTTTTACTGCACAATAGAGGATGTTTCAATAAATTTCTACCTGAAATTGTAGCTCTATTAAATTTTGTGCAAACAACTCTAAAATGCTGAAAACATGTTTTTGAAACAGCGGGAAATAATTCTTAAAAATAAAACATGTATATATATAAAATCACATTTTATTTTTATCTCATCATCCTAAGCATCATCACTTTCATCATCCTAAGCGTAGTTAATCGAAATGTAGTTAAGTTGAAAATGAATCACATTTAAAATAAAATTATAATTTCAACTAATTCATTCATAGACCAATTTTTAGACACTGAAAATATAATGATTAATTCGCTTTGATAATTGCTTCAGATCAAAGAAATTAATATAAAACTTTGTGTTACTTTTTGTTTTATTAAAAATATTACAAAAGTTGATGATAAAAAGAAGAAAGATAGAAAACGGAATTTAAGAATTTAATATGTTTTAATCTCAATTTTACAACGAAAGTTAGAGCTCAACATTTAAAGTAACACATTTTGCAATATTACATAAATACACATTAAAATTGTCTGTTCTAGATACATACAATCAAAAGAAAGATATTATCCTGCTTATGAGATGTATAATTTATATCGGACCAACTCGGTAAAATGATATGCCTATTTTACCAATAGTGATATTATATTTGTTTCAAATATATATATATATATATATATATATATATATATATATATATATATATATATATATATATATATATATATATATATATATATATATATATATATATATATATCGAGGGTCACTCTGAAATTTTTGAGATACATCTAGGTTTTTAAAGTTATACCTTCAAAATTTTAGGTGTGTTCAAAGTAGTCACCTCCAGCATCAATGCACTTTTGTAGACGAATTTTCCACAGATTACATGCCTCAAGCCATTCATTTCTTCGAATAGATGAAAAAAATGCATTTATAGCCACATCAATCTCTTCTTCTGAATGAAAACGACGTCCACGTAAGTTCTTTTTTAGATTAAAGAATAACCAAAAGTCGCACATAGCTAGATCAGGTGAATACGGTGGATGTTCGATCACTTCAATTTGTTCTTGTTTAAGAAACTCAACTGTTAATCCGGCTGTAGGTGAAGATGCATTGTCATGGTGAAGCATTAGTCCCCTAACATTCAGTTCTTGTAGAATTTCTGGAAGACATTTAGTGGTATACCAGTTTGCTGTTACTGTCTTCTGTCCTTCCAACTTGATGGCTTTGACCAATCCCGTACTTCTGAAGAAAACGGCATACATCACTTTTTTCAGTGCGCGTTGTTTTTTCACCATTGTCAGCGCGGGATCATCTTCAAAGAACCATACTTTGCTTTCTTGACGTGTTGGAACGTCAAAAAACGGTAAGTACGTTTCATCACCTGTTACAATTTTAGAAATGATGCGGTGGCCACCATCATTCAGCATATCAAGAGTTTCTTTACTGATTCTGACACGCTCCTCTTTTTGATGCTCAGTTAGATTATGGGGAACCCAACGGCAAACTACTTTGTTTTATATGTAATTCTTCATGAATGATTTTGTATATGGCTGCGGATCCAATGTTAAGTTCCTTCTGTATCATTTGATAGGTACAGCGATTATCATCCATTAACATTTTTCATATGGCAGACACATTATCCGGGATTACTGCCGACGGCGGCCTTCCTGTGTGTTCTTCATCCTGAAGAAAATTGCGACCTCTTCTAAATTCTCTAAACCATCTGAATACAGTAGCACAAGCTGGAGATTCATCACCAAATGCTAATTGCAATCGTTGAACGTATTCTTCTTGATTTAATCCTGTTTTGAAATCGTAGAAAATCATAGCGCAAAAATGTTCTCGCGTCAAGTCCATTTTCTCTTCTGTTACAAATTTATTCGACGCTAAACAAGTTGAAGTAAGTCAATAAAAAAATCGTCTTTTGTGTTAAAATATTTTGTACTTTAAAATTAAACCGTTATTTTTATTTTGTTAATTCTCGTCTGTGCGTATCTCAAAAATTTCAGAGTAAACCTCGTATATATATATATATATATATATATATATATATATATATATATATATATATATATATATATATATATATATATATATATATATATATATATATATATATATATATATATATATATATATATATATATATATATATATATATATATATATATATATATATATATATATATATATATATGTGTGTGTGTGTGTGCGTGTGTGTGTGTGTGTGTGTACATAAAAGTTAATTAAAAATGAAAAGGAAATTGAAATCGATCCTGTCAGAAAACATAAAAATATTAATTAAAAAAGTGAGACTTCGTAACTTGTACTTGGTTCATGGAGTTTTAATTTGGATTAAAGTGTTTAAAGACAATATTTGTTGCAGTATTCTTTACTGAAATGTAAATTCCTTGGGATGTTATTGATTTTTTACTTCCGTCATAACGGAAATTAGAAGTAAGCTTAAAGAAATTCATTTCCGGTGTTCGGTCTCTTGAATTTAATGAAAAAAAAGTATTTCATAAATTTGTTTTTCGCTTCCCTTTGGTACAGATATCGTATTTCAACATGATATATCTGTTTCTTATATAGGTTTCCTTTTAATTTCTTAACATTTATTTGTATTTATTTTACGAAATGTGTATTTTATTTATAAGTAAAGTTTATTGCTTGATATCGTATAGAGATAGATATCATTTACCCAATACAATTCTTTGATTATTTACTTTATCAAATATTCTAAAAATGTTTCCATGATAGTGGGACTTTTTAAATATATAAATCCATAAGAAAATATAAATTTGTGTGTGCATTTTATAAATTTATAATTTAAATAAGAAATTATTTAGCTTTCAAACGTTATCTTTTATACTATTTTTATAAATATAATCTATATTTTTTATTGAATATATATATAATATATTATCATATTCAATAAAAATTCATAATTATAATCATAAAATTATAGTAAAATTCATTTATATTTATGATTATTAAATTGATGGTGTTGTTGTTATATGTGACACTTGAACAAGCCAAACTATCTAGCCAACGGCTATGCGAAATTAAGTCAGAGTGGTGTGTCTTTCGTTTAATCAGAGCACCATGAAGGTGAAAGTACGACTTTTGCTCTTCAAATCCTCTGATAGATGGCAGCACCAGAGGTTCTACTTCCACAATTTTTCATTGATCTGGAGGGGGAGGAAATTTTCTCCATACCATTACACCCATAGTAATTGCTTAACAAGCGACCACAGGACATTCGTTTCCACGGATTTAAAGAGCACGTATATCGCAGGTTGAACCCAACCCTTCCGGACGGAAGGCTGATTCCCTGACCACTAGGCAACCATGCCCCCCTGATTATTAAATTAAGCTGTGTACTTATGCTGTGAAAAATCAAAACAGTTTATTATTTACTGTAAATAAGAGCACATACATATATTTTGAAATTATTGGATTTATATTACTTTTGAGCTTGTGCAAGAACAATCAATTATTTTGTAATGAAATCGGAAACATTTACTTACCTGTTAATACAGAATTATGTCTCTATTTAGGATCTATCAGTAACATAGGAGAAGGTACTTACCGATGCCCGGATGGAACATCCCCCTCCATTCGCCACAAAAAGATATCAGGAGTACTTGGAGCAGCGTCCAGTGTCACCTCGATTCAAGTGGCCAACTTGTTGCGTCTGTTTAAAATACCGCAGGTACATTAATAAATTCATTCTCCTAACATTACACACATAACATATAGCAAACAATTTAAGGATTAGTTTTTTTAAATTGAAAACAACGATAAATATCTTAAATGCTTTTACTTCAGTTTTTATGAATGTTTTATATTTTTGTGTATTTGGTGAATTTTAGATCTCGTATTATGTAATAATTATGTGATATAATACATTTGTATCCTAGGAAACAATAAAATTGCATTTATCTTAAAATTTTCTAACATTTTTAGATCAGAAGCAGATTATTTTGTGAGAAATTATAATTTAAACGTTACTTGAATTCCACGAAATGAAATGAAATAAATCTCGCACATTTGTTGATGCTATGTTTTGTTGATCTATAAAATTTGTTAATTTCTCAATTACTTAAATGCTTTATATTTTTACTACGTCTTATGCAATTAGTTAATTAATATTACTTATATTATATTATAAATAAGGCTTTCTAACTAGCGCTTGCAGCTTATATTATTTTTTTCAATTGCAAAAGTAATTCATTTTATCAAAAATCATAGATCTTTAAACAATAAATCATGATCTATAAAACAATATCTGAGAAATATTTCAAAATAAGAATTAAAAAATAAATGTATAATGTGAAACTTTTAACATATTTTATCTTAAATAATATCTTGAATACAAGAATTTCATATTACCTATCTCTGTAAATGCTCTATAATGATCATAACATTTATGTTATCTAAACATAAGATTACATTTAAGATGAACTAAACAATATAATTGCATTTAAGATGAACTAAACAATATAATTGCATTAAAGGTAAGCTGTCTCCAATATTTTCATGAATATATTTCTAAGGAATGCGTTTATTGTAATTTGCATACGTGTAATCCAGATTTTCGAAATTTATGCAGGTGAGTTTCTTTTCTACAAGTCCCGAGCTCAGCAACAAACAAAGATTTGAATATTTCTTACGAACTGTGCCCTCGGACACTAATCAGGTCGACGCTATGGTCCAAATTATAAAGAAATTGAATTGGACTTACATATCAATACTATATGAAGAATCTAACTATGGCATACAAGTAAGTTGCTATCTAAAGCTTTTGATTTTAATGAAACCTCTTTAAGAAACATTTTAACCAAAAATTAATAACGTTGTAAGCAATATATATAAGAATTAATTTCTTAGAATAAAATTATTATAAACTATAAAAATTAGAAGAATCTTGTTTTCATATTAAGTTAAAGTATCAAATTAAATTTAAAATCATTTATAATTATTCCTTCACACACACACAACTTTGCATATATATATATATATATATATATATATATATATATATATATATATATATATATATATATATATATATATATATATATATATATATATATATATATATACTATATATATATGTATATATACACACACATAAAGTGGTGTGTGTGAATGAATAATTATAAATAATTTATAAACATAATTAAATTAGAAATACATTGTGTATTTTAACTAGAATAGTAATAACCTTATAGATTTGTAGTTAAATTTAACCACATTAAATTTTGACATTAAAGGACAATTAAAATAATTTTTCCTTAAATTTTTATAGAAACAGATGTTACAATATTTTATTAGTTTTGAATTTAAAATAATTTAGCACATTCAATATTTTTATTAATTTCTCAGAATAATGCCTGAATATTAAATTTTGATTTGAGCATCTTCAGTTCATTGATATTTACTACTGGCTTTCGAAGCAAGGTTAAAGCTGCTCACTTTTTTCTCTCTATATACAAGTTCTTTCATCAGTCCTTCAGTTAAATGTCTTTTTTAATTTCAGTTCCGATGATTTTTAGAGGTAATCATGGCTTAAAATTCCATGCCACGCAATTTAATCGTTAATAAGTTTTTTGCTGCTTCAGCTTTATTCTTTACAAAAGAAAGAGTTTTATGTAGTAAACTAATTAGATATTTAAATCGATTTTTTACTTTTACTGGTGCAATTCTCATCTTAATCTTAAATGTTCCTTAAAGAAAAGAGATTAAGAATTGACGATTAAATTTTGTACTGTAAAACATTTCATATCTAATTAATAATTATTAAATTCATTTGATGTTAACAATAATTACGATAGTTTAAATATATTTAATTTAGTATTCAATTATATGTTTATCAATGTGAAAATAAGAGCAATTATTTTGTATCATCCGATATTTTGATTTTGGAAATTACTAAATTTTTTAATGAAATCAAGAATTCTCTAAATATATTTCCAATATTATACTTATAGTATAAGCTTTGCACGTGTTAAAGATGCGAAAAAATAAATCATTCTAAATATATAGAGCATTTATTTAAAAATGTAAAATTAAAGAAAATCTTATTTTTCATTCTAAAATTTATAATGCATTTAATATTTTTCATTTATATTATGAATAGCATTTACAAATTATTTTTAAGTAACATAGATATAGTTTACTTCTTATATAAATATTATAAAGCTAAATATACTTTTCAATATTTATTTTATTACTTTTTTTAATTCTTATCAATATATTTTCTCATTAAAAGATATATAAATGACGACTTTCACTGGATAGAATTTCTGTACGTTTTGTTTCCTTTATAAATTCAAATGAATATTTTCAGGCTCAAATGACTTTGTATGTGTTCAATTAGATGTAACACGAAAATTTGATACAAATTTTAAGATTTGCATTAAAGAGCATGAATCCTACTTATATAGCATATGCTCGCTCTTATGAACGGTGAAATAATTCTTAAAATCGAATGTTCGTAAGATAGATAACTAAAAGATTTTAAAAGTATTTTTATTGAACTGTTCTGAAGTATTGTTAGAAAAAAAACATTCAGTATGCATTATAAAAAGACATATGCTTTTATAATGCATACTGCATAAAAATAAATTTCATAATTAATATAATTAAAAACAATTCTTAATTTCCTTTTATTGAGGAAAAATAAGTTAAATACTTTTTGCTTTCAAAACTACTTTACTATAGAATTTCACAGTTTTTTTTTCTTTCTTTTTTTTCTGAAAATGTCCCTCAACTACCTAAAGTATCTTGTTAGCCATCCATCTTTTTTTCCCTAACTTTAAAAATTAATATTCATAAAAAATTTCCTATCGAGTAGTATTTCATTGTTTTAGTTATGAATATTAAGAGAGGGAGAAAATATTTTGAAATCATAGTTTAGTGATAATGAAATATATAGTATCATATATTATTTATATATTTGTCACTTTAGTTTACATGACTTATTTATTCACTTGCTAAACTATAATTGTTTGTCGATAAATGAAGACTTATATTTTACATAGTTAATATTTTCCTAAAATAAAGTCGCATTGATAAAAAATTTTGTTTTTAAACATGTATGGAATATAAATAATTTTTAGCAGAAATAAACATAAAATGAAAGAATATTCTATTTATAAGTTATTTGATTTATGAAATAAACATGATGAGAATCGAAAAAAGTCTATAAAAAACTTCATTTGACAGTTTTTACGGCTCAAAAATTTTAAAGATTTTAAGTTTAAAAAGTTTTTGTCTCATACATTTCTTTCTGAAAATCTTCATTTCAGCAAATGAGTTCAAAGTAGAAGAAGCATCCATACATTTTCATTTGTTTCTAAACCTTTTAACAGTTACTTCTTCTTTAGCATGAACAGTAGAGGAATTTAAGTTAGTAACATTCCAATCTTCGTTGAGGCAGAGAATTCTTGCTGAACTCATTTATTTCTTTTGCGTCTTCCGTGAAATGAAAAGGAACTAGATCTATGCACAAGATAAAATATAATCATTCAGATAAAATACGTGAATATGGTATTCTCTAAGAAACGGATCGCAATTAAAGATTAAAATTTTACTGTTCCTTATAACTGATGGATTTAGATATATATTCTAGCAATACTATTGAAAAATTATATATTTTTTAATATCAGAGAAATGTCATTGGAATAAATAGCTTTAGAGTTTAATTACACGTTACGATTGAAAAATATTTTAAATGGAAAAAAGAAATCTGATTGTCTCTGTTGAGAGCCAGCTTTATGAATAAACTAAAAAAAATATTGTAATGACCAACACATGAATCTTGGGAATAAAATTCTATACACAGTTACATTTAAACACATTTTAGATTTCATAAAGTTATTAATTTATATTTTAAGTTTTTTGCTTGAATGGTAATTTTACCTTCGTGAATTTTCATCGTAAAAATATCAAATTTTATAAGTAATTAGTATATAATTTTTACAATAATCAAAGTTTTGATAGTAATGTTTTCTATTGATAGCATTATTAAGTATTTCACTGATGTTGTGAGTAGAAAACATGAATTGAACAGTATCCAAAAGTAAAGCTATTTTTGTTTAAATAGTAGTCTCATCCAAAGTACTTTACCACATGCTCATGTGCTCAGTCGAAAATAAACAATATAAATAAAAAATTAAATTATTAGCATTAATTTATATCTAGTAAAAGACTGATAAAATTTATTTTCACAAATATATTTTGTATAAATACCAAAGAGGAGGAATGCAACAACAGAGGGAATAGGTTTGCTGAAAATATTTGGGGAATGAACTGTTTCTCAAAGCAAATGTTGAAAGTGGTTTGAAAATTTTCAGAAAAGTGCTTTTAACATCTCCGATAGGCAGAGTTTCTTAAGACTAACATTGATCAATTGCGATACCAGAAAGATCTTGTTAGAATAAAATCTTTTTAACAACACATTAGAAAATGTTAAAATGGGTTATGTACTTAAGATGGGTTATGTGTCATGAATTTGATTGATTGGGACTGAACTAGTAGGGTATATCCTCCCAATCGCGGCTATCGTTGCAACTTTTCTCCGTCGCCAAGCAATTTAAACTCTGTTGCAATTTATGACGATAAAATGACGTAAAATACGAGAAAAAACCAAACCTGTAACAAAAAATCTGAAAAGCAACAAAAACTCAATTTGGCAACACTGTAATCAAAACAAAAGATGACAAAATATTACACTTATACCATTGTGGCAGCATGCACATCTCTACTCGCATGGTATAAAATCGAACACTTCTTCGACCGGTTGATTACTAAGTATTAAAATCACTTATTTCCATACAAGTATAAGCTATATTCTTCATCATATTTGCTTAGGTGAAACAATCAATAAAAACATGATAAGGAAAGGAGTATATTGAATATCCAGAAAACTTTCTTCCTTTAATTCTAATTTGAAGTATAACCTGAATAAATTGATGTTGTGCAAATGGTATGCCATTCAAATACCAATACAGCATCAGCTGTTGAAACCAAATAGAAAGTTTAATTCAGATCAGTACTGTTAGCCATTGATTAATTCATAAATAGCACTCCATAAAAGAATCTGAAGGCATTCAATAAGAAGAAACCATACTACTTCTTGACAATACTAGACCACATGATTTTTGGGAACTCTTCAAAGATTCGCAAAGCTCGAAAAAATTTTTCTGACCATTGTACTCTCATGGTTTAGCATGCTATGGTAATTATTTATTTTTTCTATCAAAATATTTGCACGACTTAAAATTCAATAATGAGACGATATCAGAGAAGCATTGATTCAATTTTTTGCCTCTATGGTTAAGATTTTTTTTTAAACTGGGCTATAAATTTAGCATTAAGTGATCAGAAAGTCCAAAGTTATAATTATAATTATATCATAAATAAAGTTATCCAAAAAATAATTATATTATTCATTCATAATATGAAACAGTTACTATTTCGTTTTATTCTAAAAACGGACACAGAACTTTCCAGTAGACTTAATATTAATTACACAGCTCTCATTATTTAAATTGTGTACTAATGTTTTTAATAAAGTAGCACGAAAAGTGTGTTGTTGTTACTAATCCCAGATGGTCCTATTCCAATACTAGACCAACTCCACAAGTCCATCAACAGCCAGGAAATCCAAAAACATAAGAGGCTTTGAAAAAGCTTCTTCCAAGTCAAAATTCTAACAGCTCAAGATATGCTCAGGTGATGCCTGTTCAGCTTTACATTTTGTGCACAGACTAAAAATCTTACTAAACGTGAAATGCAAGTCTATTGGCTTCCAGTTCCTCAAAAACTAAGAACCCGGAAGAGGGTTTTCTAGGATACCAATTATGAGTAGGTGGAACCATCCAGACATCCATAAGCGTTTGTTTTTATTGGACTCATGATAAAGGAAAAGAGTTACAGCTTCTGTAATCCGCAGAGACCATGGACAAGCTAATGGTAGAAGTCTGATTTTTCTCCGAGCTTTAACTGGGCGTAACTGGGCTTGTTAGCTTTAACACCCAAGGCGTGAAGGCAATGGAATGGCTTTTCGCCTTGGGTGACCCTGCTAGGACCTATGCTGCCACCGTACTTTGCCCATTCCGCCCAGTGTCACTTACTCCAGACAGAGTTGGTGGAACCCTCCAGACATTTATAAGCGTTTTCTTTTTTACTGGACTCGTGATAAAGGAAAAGAGTTACAGCTTCTTCAGTCCGCAGAGACCTGGACCTTCTGTAGACCGCAGAGACCATGGACAAGCTAATGGTAGATGTCTGATTTTTCTCCGAGGAACGCTTGTTAGCTTTAACTGGGCATAACTGGGCTTGTTAGCTTTAATACCCAAGGCGTGAAGGCAATGGAATGGCCTTTTCGCCTTGGGTAAACTTGCTAGGAGCTATGCACCCGCCTTACTTTGACCCTTTCGCCCAGTGTCACTTCCTCCAGACAGAGTTGGTGGAACCCTCCAGACATCCATAACCGTTTATTACTCTCAGTGAAAACCTCATTAAAGGTAGATGGCAAATCCGATTGTAAAGGTTCCAAAGAGACAGCATTAGCCAGTGAATCAGCAATCTCGTTTCCCTTAATGCGACGTGTGACGGAACCCAGCACGAAAAGTTACGATGATACGTATATAGTTTGTTAAAATAAACTTATTTCAATTGTTTCTACAAAGAAAATACACTTTAATGTTGAAAAAATTATTCAAATTTCGTACAATCTAAGCGTTACACTTAATAGCTTCCTCTTTATCTAATACTCACTATCTTTATTTATTGTGGACAAAACTTAGCATAGATTTTGAAAATTTCTCATAATTTATTCTTCAAACATAATGTATTCTTCACATTTTTTAATTTATTTCAGGCTTTTACAGTCTTAGAGGAATTATTATCAAAAAATGAAATTTGCATAGCCGTTAAGGAGAGACTCACAAAGGATTCTGGAGTTGCTGGGGATTCTTATTACAATAATATAGTACAAAAGCTAATGGCAAAACCCAGCGCCAGAGGTAAAGATTTTTAAACATTCAATTATATGTTTTTAATCAGGTCTGTTAAGTACATAATATGTATTTAATTACGCGATGTATTAAATTTCTTGTAAGACTTATTTGTTTTATAAATAGACACATAATTTTGTGATACATATTTTTTATATTTCTTTGTACAGAGAACTCATCCTTGACATTTAAGATAATTTGCTAAAAGATAAACAACATATTAAATACTCTTTTTTTTAAAATAAAGCGGAATTCGGAGACATGCTTATGTTATGAGCTATCATTGTTAAATATAGTATCAGGATTCTGTGAAATGTATTTTTGCTAAATTAATATTTCTGTGTCGATAACAGAGTCACATATCATTTTCATTTTGTAGGACTCATTCGATGAAATTCTTTACCTCCTATTATATATCAACATAAATAATTATGATACACTAAAAATAATTTCACAAATTAAGCGTTATCATTTTCAAAATAGATAATTTCAATTTCAAACCATAATCAGATAAATAATTCTAAAGTTTATTATATGTGATGAGAATGTACACATTCAAAGATATTTATAGAAAGAGGAATTTAATAAAATGATGTATATTTGAAGTATGATATTAGTGCAATATATATGAAATACAAAAGATCCTTAAAATTAGTATATAAAGAAAATTATTCTTTCGTCTACTTAAATATATATTATTATTCTATTAAGTAACATACTTTTTTACATCGTTTTTAGCATCAGAGTCTTTGGAGTTTCAAATTATTATATCTCAGGATTTTACAAATTATTCAATTATTTTTTGGATTTTAGATGTAAAAGCGAAATGTAATTATTTCGTGCAAAAAACATTATAAAAATGTAACGATTATTTTTTAATTAATTTTCTTGCGATAAAATATGTTTAAAAATATCGTTTTTCCGATTTGGGTATCAAATCAGGTTTACACAAAATATTTAGTATGATTTTTAGAAGGTATATTTATAATTGAATTAGAGAGAGAGAGAAATAAAACCTCTATATGATAAGAAAAACTTTCCTCACGTGTAGTTTTTTTGAAGAAAAAAATACTAGAAATCTTTTTGCTGTACATGTTCCTTAGTAGTCTTAAAGAAATTTGCATAGTATTATTTTTAATAAAAATCATTACCTCAATTTCCATATATATTAGAAAAAAGAATGAAAACTCTTGCTTTTTATATTTTCCTTTTATATTAAGTATAATGATCATAAAAATCTGAAACTCCAGGTTCTGCACAATAAAAAACTGAAATAACTTTAATATGCTTTTCATTCTTGAATTAAAAATTCATAAAGACACAAAATTCATAAATTCATGAAAACAGCAATCAATTAATACTACATTTATTTCCTTTCGTTAAATAAAGAACATTAGATTCGTAAGTAATTTTATCATATTTGAAATTTTTATTCTTATAAAATAACAATGAACTAAATGTTAAATAAAAAATATTACAATTATATTTTTAATAAGAGTAAATTACATTAAAAAATTATTTATCTTCAAAGTGTGCCAATTTCTGTAAATGATAGTATGTTTTTCTAAAATGATAATTCAATACTTTATATATTACCATAAAATTAATTTAATACTCAAATATATCTGTGTTTTACATGAAATATAAATATCATAAACAAACATATTAAAGAAAATTAATCAGTTTATATAGTTTCTAATACATATCAAATATATGTATATGAAAATAAGTGTTAGAGACTATATAAACTGACAACTACAAGTGGCATCAAATATATTTAAAACAGAGTTCTACTATTAAAATAAAGTCTAATTTAATTATTTAGGGAGCATTTCAAATGTAGTATTTATGGTAGTTTCTCAGTTGATATTATTTTATCTCACATTTCTTTTTAACTTATTGTCTGATGTTAAAATTACCAAAACAATGTAATTGATATTTTTGCTTACAATACTTGAGACAAAATTAGAAAATTGAAACAAAAATATTTTCATTAATGTAAATTTAATAATAAAACAATATCAATAAGTTTTATACAATCTATAACGGTATTAGTGTTAGTATAAATTATGAGTGATCCAAATAAAAATTCTAATCAAAAATTTTGCAAAATTATTATAGTGGACAAGTAGGAACTAGAAAAAAGTAAGACTGCACTATATGTAATAACAGCTAAGAAAAGGCATACAATATGAACATTTTTATAATATTAAAATGGAGTTAAAAATCTTCGATTAATAGAGTATTTCATAGTCTTGATATACAATTTGAGAGTAAACATTTAATTTTTATCAATTGCGTCATAACTAAATAAGACTGTTCTGTCAAAATATGTCTCATTAATAAGAAAGTCTTCAGCTAAATTAGAAGCCACAATTCCGAGAAGCTTTCAAATAAATTATTTTTATCCATCCACTTCCAAGTCGCATGCAATTCTTATGAGTAGTAAGCAAAATATATACCTCACTTATTTTAATTTAGAAAACTTTCGTTTAAAAAAAAAAGCGAACCGATTCTTTGTCTTACCAGTCATTGAAATTTTGACTTTATTTAAAAAAACGGTAGTTATAGTAATGGTTTAGAATTTGAAGTTAAACTATTAGAAATACAAAATAAAAGATTCAGCTTACTGTCAGCCTTCCTTTATAAAGATCTGAAACTTAAACTGTATTTGTGAAAAACATGTATTTTTAAATGTCTAAAGTATCTCCTGTTCAACTTTTGTTTGGAGATTTCTTTAAAAAACTGATCTTAACGCATATTTTACTTGACTAGTTAGAGTTACCACCATAATGAAGTAAGAAAAAAGAATTGAATTCGAATTCTTAACTGACACGAGCCTGATTATCCTTAATATGATACATGTTTTACCACTTATTTAAAAAAATCCATTTTATTGCAAGTCAAGAAAGTCAGTTTTGCTACAAGCAAATATTAATAGTAAGACTTAATGTTTAAAGAAATGATGACCATGCTAAAATCTATCCATTAAACGCACATGGAAATTAAAGTTAACTGAAACAAATACTTTCCTTTCATATATGCATTTCTTCATTTTATAAATTATGAAAATATGTATGTTCTTGTAATTTTTAAGTGAGCCAATAAAATCAATCATCTATTCAGCAGATATATAATTATAATCGTTACAATAATTGTTGTTTGCAATAATCTACTAGATCATTTATCCGAAAAACTTGTTTTTTGCATCTTAGAATATTTTTCATTGATTATCAATTTTATGAGTATAAAGGGGCTTAAGAGCAAAATGAAACTTCGACAATACACTAAAATTTTACTTTCGTTGTACAATAAAAGCAAAATGAATTTAAAAAATTGACTTTTACACTGCAGAAATTTAGTTCATGAATTTACAAGCATAGCCTGGTGAAATAACTGGAAAAGTTGATTCTGAAGTTATGCTTGTCAATATTCTGCGTAGTTCACATGGAGACTTTTTTCACAAATTAGATGGAAACATACACTTGGGAAATAAAAAGCAATAGTTCCTCCATTTTTATAAAAAAATGATATCGAAGTAAAATTCTATAAATATTTATCAGGTTGTACATGTTAAAAACATAGACTTCTAAATCATAGTGAAAGAGTTTGAGGAATTTTACCTTCAATGCAATAGAACTTATTTTTAAGAATGCAGTCATACAGGATATTTATTCTCTTACTTTTACTTTTACTTTTAAAAAACTTTTTAGTTACTGTTAAGACAAAAAAAGTTCTTTGATGTTGTTAATTTAATTAATTCTTATGATGTAAGCAAATATAACGTTGACTAGAAGATTCCTTTCAATAATTACCTTCGCTTTACATTAATTCTCTCTCTTCTCAGCTCAATTTTTTATTTATCAAATTCTGGTTATAGGCAATTAAGATATCCAAACTCCAGCTTGCATCTATCTTCCATTTTAACAAGAGAAAATTGGTAACGCTTCAGACTGCTGTAAAATATTTGGGATTATTTTCAGAACATAATATAATAAAAACATCCAATAAAGTGTCCACACCTCATCAATTCACTTTTTTTGGAAGATCTTTGAATATATATTAGAAGTTTCAATCAATTATCACTTAGAGTTAATCAATATGAAATTCAATTCATCTGTTTTACGTAATATGGAATTCAACACTCCGAATTATATATATATATATATATATATATATATATATATATATATATATATATATGGAAAATGATAAAATATCCATCTTAAAATTAATGAGCTTTGATATAATTCCATCCAAATTAATGAATTTCAATTATACAACAAAGTAATTAGATAAGTTTAATTTTTTTCATCTATAAGCAGCATAGAAAACTACAAAATATAAATTTAAGATTATTTGAAATATTATACATTGTTTATTAATATCTATATATTAATACGATTGTGTGCATTTTATAAAAAGCAAATTTGTAAGTGAAAAGAAAAAATCAAAATATTCTTAAAATATCCTTTTTCAATATATTATAATGAAAAATACATAATACATTAGAAGAAATTCATCCTCGGTTTATCATGGAAAGTAAAAATTAATTTTTATTTGTTATTCTTAATGTACAAAAACAGTTTTCTTTACGAGAAACTTCGTGAAAATCAAATAAATCATCCTAGCACTTATCCAAAGTAAAGTATAAAAATAGTTTTTACAATAACACAGACTAAATCACTTACTTCATGCGTTATTAAAAATTGTTTTCTTATTCTATAATTAAATTATACAACTGGAGATTGAAAAGCAATATTTGGAAACTGTATATTGCTGAAAGATTTCCTTGCAGATTACAAATGAAAAAAACTTTCTGTTTTGAAATGTCTGACCAATTTAAAAACTGTCGTTTTACTTCAATTATTATTCATACTTCTAACGAAAAAATATTGATATATTCTTGTTTCTGCTTAAATTTAAATGCAAATTCAATATAATAAATATGCCTTTCATCTGCATAAAGTTAAAATTAAATAAAACAATTTTAAAGCTTATATATACCCAAAAATTGTTTTGAAAATATTTTGTAACAATTTCTATTTCGAGTTTGTTACCGATTTTTAAGAGAAAGTAATTGCTTCCTAATGCAATCATAATCTGAGACTGTGAACTATTTAGAATCTGTTAAATATAGTAAACATTTACAATAATATAATTTTGAATGTCTCATCGTTATATGTGTGTGTAGCTTTTATAAAAATTTCATGTAATTACACTACATAAAACACGTTTACATATAAAAATATTATATTACAATTCTGGGTGATTCGACTGAAAAGTACTGCATGTGTCATTTAAATCATAACTATTTATTATTGCATTAAGCTAATTAATATTACATTAAAATAATAACATAAGACTTTATAAAATTGAAAGTATAAGCAAATTGTGTAAAATTATATTTTGATTCTAATATTTTGTTTTTAAGTATTAAAAATAGGAACTAGTTAGCTAAAATTCGACATTATTCTATATTTAATATAATGTAAAAGCCGACCGATGGCTGAGTGGTTAGCGTTCCTGACTCCTGAACTGTGGGTCCCGGGTTCGAATCCTGGTTCTGGCATGGCTGTTACTTTCTTTCTCTGTTCTCTCTGTGTTTCTCTGTCCTTCCTTCTGTGATGATGTATGAATGTGGCCCACCCTATAAACGGATTTGTGGTGGTATGGCGCGGGTAACGCTACTCCTTGACTTGGTTCACAGGTGCCCGCTGGGTAACGACAAATGAGTAGCAGTCTGGCCTTGTTGTGGCATAAGGTTCGTGACCTAAGTGCCCGCCGTTGGAAAAAAATATTATGCAAAAATAGTAATTATACAATTGGTCCTCAGGTTTTAGATAACTAAATTCTACAGAGAATTAAAAAAAATTAGGAAAAGCCACATAGTATGAAAAAACATATAGTCAGATAGTTTTACACGCATGTGCAAGTGCTTAATTTGCTTTAATCGTATAAAAATTCGCAAAACATTTATTCTGTGGTCAAGTTTCTGTGTGACTTAATCATGAAGTAAAATGTTCTCAGTGTACCAGTTTCGAATTTTTGCGATATTAACTGCACAATAATTGATGCCAGCGAAATTATAAAGGAATAGTTTCATAAGCATCATCTTTCGCATATCACCAAAGAAAAAATTTACATGATAGTGTTTCAGTGACCACTTAAAAATCAAACTACAAATTATTCCTAATCTCCATGTAAATGCTATACGTTACATGAAATAATTGTGTTTGCTGTATATATTCTAGCTAAACATAAGAATACATTTTAATTGTTAGTAAAGTGCTTCATTTATCTTAAAATTATTGACATTTCTAGATATATTTAATAATCTGAATAAATGTCACTTTTTTTAAATATTATTTTGTTTCCAAAAAACAAAAAACCTCACTGATCATATTCATAAAAAATCAGATTTTATTAAGAATTAAAAATTTCGAAACTACAAATTGTACAAATTAATTTTAAAAAATTTGAAAATAAATGTATTTTGTAAGTATGAATAGAAGTTTTTTCAGCATTCTAATTCAATTAAACCCTAAAGAATTTACTTCATTTTATACAAACCGAAATATTATGTGATTGATGTTTGAAATAACTATTGTAACTCAAA
Organism: Latrodectus hesperus; assembly: GCA_037975125.1. NCBI lineage: Eukaryota > Metazoa > Arthropoda > Arachnida > Araneae > Theridiidae > Latrodectus > Latrodectus hesperus. The sequence goes on along the minus strand of CM075852.1, from coordinate 31,278,931 downwards.
TCACTATTACCAAAACCTAGCATTCCATTAAAGCTAGATTTTTATCATTCATATCTAAGATTACATGTAGAAAAATTAATAGCGACATGTTTCAAAATGATATTTTTCGATAATGAAAAATAATTTAATCCTAACGATGTATAATTTGAATGGAAATTAATATTTAAAACTTAAAATTTTGATATTAAAAATTTATCTTTTCGGCATCAATTGGTTCCTTTACGCAATTTTAACATCGGTTAATTCATGAATGCGAATCAATATTCACTCATCAATTGGTTTCTATAATGAGTCTAATCAAGAGTTCTTGGGTACATCATCTATTTTATATTCAACTTAGTCAAACATTTGAAACCTTTAAAATATTCTTGAATCTTTCAAAAATACTTTGTTTTCCTAGAAATTTTAACTAGCTGATCACACATTGTATTATTAATGTTAATGAAATAATTTTTTTAACAACTGCGGGCTCTGAGTGAATAACCTCTTGCAACAACAAGGCTGGAAATAGCTGATACACATTTATTATAACTTGGTGGTACCTGTGACCTGTAGTACCTGTGGGTACCTGTGAACCAAGTTACGGAAATAAATAGCATTACCCACATTGTATCACCATAAAGCCATTTATAGGGTGAGCTGCATGCATTCTTCATCTCAGAAAAAAACAAACAGACACAGAGAAGGAAACATCATGCCCGACCCGGGATTCAAACCCAGAACCAACAGTCTTGCAGTTGGGAAGGCTAAACACTCAGCCATCAGCCGAAATTTTCTTTAAACCTGAAGCTAATTATTTGTATCTTATTTTTCACAAGACTTGTTATAAATTGGATTCATGTTGTTGTTGTTGTATTTGTCGTGTGCCAGCTAGGTTGGCAATATGGAGGGCACTGCTCCTCTTTTTCAACTGAACCATATTTTGGTATGGAGTCCGACTTCCTCAGTACACACATGCCATAGGGACCCATTTATAGGGTAGGCAACCATTCACACCTCATTCATACTAGGAAAGAACAAAGACAGGATACATAGAGAGAGAAAGTACATCCATGCCTGAATCGGGATTCGAACCCAGGACCTCCTTATCCGCAGTAAGGCACGCTGACCACTAGACAAGTTTGTTCGGCAATTGGATTCATTTAATTATAAAATAATTCTACAGTATGCCATATTTTAATCTTATTAAATGTGTGGATATAACATAAGAATAAATATTAATTCATAAATATTTACCATTTTATGTATAAATACATATTACTAGAATGATGCTAATTGTATTTATATTATTACAAATTTCTTTGAAATTACTCAAACCAATAATGTTGATTATCTTGAATATTATTCAGATATGACAACGAGTAAAAAACTTGTAAATATTTAGAAATTACGATCGAGAGAAATTTAAACAAAAATAATGTCGATAATATAAAGAGCACTCTGTAAAAATAATTATTTGCACTAGAAAAAATAGGGTGTAATGCGATAAAAATGCTTGAAATTTGAAAACTATATATCATCTTAGTTTAAAAATATTTAAGACACACACACTCGTAATTCAAGCGATGTCATAGAAGGATCGCTGCTCGTTTTGTTCCCTCGCCATTTTTTCTGCCAAACCTTTGAATTAAATAAATTTTTAAAGCTACATAACACAATAAACAAATTCCGATTAACTTAAAAATGCAATTTCATAATATCAGAGAATCTCTAATATTTAGCACTGTTATCTTTTGTAGCAGAAGAATTCTTTTGATTTCTATAAATAACAGGATTTGTTGAGATATCTTTGAAGTATTTAATTTGTAAATGAAGTTATTTTCCACATTAAATGTTACAAAAATATCGAAGCCCTTAGCACATGAAACATCTGCATTTTAAATCTAAATGTTTTGCTTAAAATTTCTAAGAAAATGAATATAAATATATTTATCTTGAAGATATCCAGTCATTTAGTTAATATAAAAGCAAAAGATAGTATAAAGCAAAATTTTAATAGTTTAACAAACTAATTCAACAAATAAAAAATAGCACAAAGTTTGGCACAAGCAATATTTAGCTCTCACTTAAGTAAGCTAATTTTTAAATTATTAAATTAATATCTGTAATTACTAAACTACTAAAAACAATAATTAAGCACGACTCTGATCTGCTCTTAGATAGCTTGAAAAGCAGATTTTTCTACTTAATTATTTATTTTGTAAAACCTTCAAATATTATAGAGTAAATACAATTATTGGATTTAATGGATAGCTTTTTGAAAAACAATATAGAAAAATTCTTTTATTTAATAATATAATAATAAAATATTAAAAATTAATTTAATTCAATTTAATAACTGTTTTTCTTTCTTTTTAAATATGTGGCTAAAAATGGTATCATTCTGACAAAAAAAGATAAAAGATTACTGCAATATACCTTAAAATGCATAATTGATTGGCAAAAATATATTGATAAAAAAATTGTGTGTGAGATCGCACTGTCACAAAAATACTTTTACTTATGTTTAAATATGAAATATAAAAGAAAAAAATTCAAGTTAATTTTTAAACTACATGGAAGATTTTGTGATAATATAACATCATTTGCCAAGAAAAGTTTCAAATATATATATATATATATATATATATATATATATATATATATATATATATATATATATATATATATATATATATATATATATATATATATATATATATATATATATATATATATATATATATATATATATATATATATATATATATATATATATATATATATATAGATATAGATATATTTAAGACGTATACTAATTAAATATCATTCATAATAATAAAGAAAATGTTTACTGTAGAATTTATGCATTAAGAGCTTTTAAGAAACAAATTATAAATACTGAACACCGATAAAACATTTTAATAACTTTTAAAGAAATAAGATTTTTCTTTGTCTATAAACGACAATACTGTACATCATTTTGCTTTCTTTTGAGTGATCATGAATAGTACTCCACTGATATGTTACTATAACATTTTTTGTGATGATACATATTAATATATTGGGTATTTTTCAAGAACTATAATAAAGAAATTTATATAAAAAATACAAGGGTCACTCTGAAATTTTGGAGATAAAACTAGGTTTTTAAAGTTATATTTACAAAAGTTTAAGTGTGTTCAAACTAGTCTCCTCCAGCATCAATGCACTTTTGTAGACGAATTTTCCACAGATTAAATGCCTCAAGCCATTAATTTCTTCGAATAGATGAAAAAAATGCATTTATAGCCACATCAATCTCTACTTCTGAATGAAAACGACGTCCACGTAAGTTCTTTTTTAGATTAAAAAATAACCAAAAGTCGCACATAGCTAGATCAGGTGAATACGGCGGATGTTCGATCACTTTAATTTGTTTTTGTTTAAGAAACTCAACTGTTAATCCGGCTGTATGTAAAGATGCATTGTCATGGTGAAGCATTAGTCCCCTAACATTCAGTTCTTGTAGAATTTCTGGAAGACAATTAGCGGTATACCAGTTTGCTGTTACTGTCTTCTGTCCTTCCAACATGATGGCTTTGACCAATCCCGTACTTCTGAAGAAAACGGCATACATCACTTTTTTCAGTGCGCGTTGTTTTTTCACCATTGTCGGCGTGGGATCATCTTCAAAGACCCATACTTTGCTTTCTTGACGTGTTGGAACGTCAAAAAACGGTATGTACGTTTCATCACCTGTTACTATTTTAGAAATGATGCGGTGGCCACCATCATTCAGCATATTAAGAGTTTCTTTACTGATTCTGACACGCTCCTCTTTTTGATGCTCAGTTAGATTATGGGGAACCCAACGCCAAACTACTTTTTTCATATGTAATTCTTCATGAATGATTTTGTGTATGGCTGCGGATCCAATGTTAAGTTCCTTATGTATCAATTGATAGGTACAGCGATTTTCATCCATTAACATTTTTCGTATAACAGACACATTATCCGGGATTACTGCCAACGGCAGCCTTCCTTTGTGTTCTTCATCCTGAAGAAAATTGCGACCTCTTCTAAATTCTCTAAGCCATCTGAATGCAGTAGCACGAGCTGGAGATTCATCACTAAATGCTAATTGCAACCATTGAATGCATTCTTCTTGATTTAATCCCGCTTTGAAATCGTAGAAAGTCATGGCGTGAAAATGTTCTCGCGTCAACTCCATTTTTCTCTTCTGTTTAAAATTTATTCCACGCTAAACAAGTTGAAGTAAGTCAGTAAAAAATCGTCTTCTGTGTTAAAATACTTTGTACTTTAAAATTAAACCATTATTTTTATTTTGTAAATTCTCGTCTGCGCGTACCTCAAAAGTTTCAGAGTAACCCTCGTATTCCGTATCATTCTCAGATCATCTAAGCTCATGGATAATTTCGATGATAGAATTGTACTTATATCACTCTTAATACAGGTAAATAGATTATCTTTTTAATAATATCTAATTACTTGCCATCCTATATACTACCATCAACTCTGCCATATTTTTACAAGCACAATTGCCAGAAAAATAAGGTACAAGCCGGAAACATTTACTAATACAAATATATTATCAGTCAATAAAAGCCCGGTATTATTTAACAATAAACGAATAATAAGCAAAATTAAATAATGTTCTCTAGAAAATGTGAAATTGTACTTTAAATATGAAATGGTAAGTCGGGGAAGAGAGGAATGTGCATAGCAATGTAAAGATAGCAGGATTAATAGAAGTCGGAAGTATATGCAAATAATTAAATTCGCTTGATCATCTGGTCACATTATACCTTGTTTTTGTCTATAAAATCCAACAGCAGTCATTTTCTGTATATGCATGTAACGGAACTATAGAAAGAGTGTAGAAAATCACATGTTATCATTTGCGAATCAAAAATATACGCAAGAAATGCGAAATTAGGCCATGGACAGCCATGTTGAATTGAATCTCAGTACAATTGAGGTGTGTATGACATCATGGGATTAAGCTATCTGAAAATGCGGAACAGGAGTAAAGCACCATAAAAGTGCAAATCAGATCCCATAGATTAGGCAAAGTCAATGAGGGATTCAGAGGGATCTTTTCACAACAACAAGTAATATTCAATCTTATTTACCATTATCAAACGGGGCATTTGTTTCCTAAAATATCAACCTTAACGAATTGCATGAGAACGTGCTGTTAGCGAGGAACCAATGCATTCGGGTTTCTTTGACGGTTAGACAAAGGGATGTTCATTTGACTCAGCACTTACTTTATCCCCCTTGGATGAGCAAATCACATTTAGTATTGTTTTTAGACGAATTTCATTTCCATTTAGAAAAATAATGATGGTGCCCGGAGAATATTATGTGCAATCTTATAACGTTGATTGTTATAGTGGCACCACAACAAACTTCATAGATTGGGCGTCACCGTGTTCGGGCAGCAGATGAGGCTCCTGTCAATATAACACCTGATCTTTAAGTAATATAAGTTGTTTTACCTATGGTTCAGCCAATTTGGTAGATGTGCCCAAATGCATTCGAGCAGAGCAATTATTTGCCTCCTCGTGTCGCACGTCACGCTCTGAATAGCTTTAGTAAAGGAATAGATTTGTTTGATCGGCATTCTCTTCTCTCATCCCTTTCTAACTGAGCATGTTGTAAGTTTTATACTTATTAACGTGCTTAATGATCATCGTAACCACGAGTGACGGAGTCAATGTTCCTCTTCATATCGAATCAGTTCGTTTGAAATATAACGATCTGCTTAAGGAATACAAGTTGATTCTTTATGAGTAAAACTATATACTATCGTAACCAAAAGGAAAATATCTAATTGAGAATAATTTACAGATATCTCTAACTCTGTTAAATGTACCATTTCGTATAAAATTTCGTGTGAAAATGGAACATCATGAATGTAAAATTTTAAGCTGCATATAGCATTTCTAATCCTTCAGATAATATAAGTAGACAATAGAGTAAAAATGAGTATATATTTTTGGTTTTTCGATCATCAGTGTTTATTTAAGCAAATTGAAACTACATCAATTCGTGTTTTATTATTCTAAATTTAAAAAAAAAGTAGTTTAATCACATCAGCCTAAGAAAAATAATTTTAATGCATTGGCTAAATACATCAAAATATGATACATGAAAAAAGTCTTGCTATGGATGTACATCAGATATTGGGAGTATCCTTTGTGTATCGTTTACATGTACACTTACTAACAGGGTGCAAACTATTTTATGAAATTATTTGTTTACTTTGATAAGGATTACCTAATCTTGTGAGGCAAAATGTCCTCGTGAATATGGCTTTCACATTGTTGTATATTTGTACAAAAGTTCAAGGTGATTGAAAAGCATTTGAGAATCCAATATGTAGGGCCTTCTAGAGATTTTTCTGTTTTAGGATACATTCATGTGATAACAGGAGAGTAATCTGGAAAACACTCAAGTACCCACCTTTTCAAATGAGTACAAGGATTGTGGAACATTTGTTAGTATACAGTGAAGTATCTAACACATTCGCTGCTAATGATGCCCTGAAGCGTCATCGAGGCGCTACTTCATATATTGGTAGGGAAACTAGGATTTACCCACCCGCTGGAGAACTTTGCAACTTTTTTTATTCTTCAAGCAATTCTAACGTTATTGGCACTTAAAAAACCGTATATAGAACACAAAAATGACTTAAAACATGAGAAAAACAAACCTGGCAACAACAAAAAATCTGAAAATGCAACAAAAATTCTATTTGGCAACATAAAAGGGAAAACCGGAAACACTATAATCAAAACAAAAACTGCCAGATTTGGTGCAAAATCTCTTGGGGGATGTATCATACTTATACACCGGTGGCACTCAGGGAAGACAATAAGTTAAATACTTTATTTTCAGTGGTGCAGTAGAGAGTAAATAGTCTTCTGCTTACCAATCCCTCTGATCAGAAATCAGATAAAATCCCTGAGGTCGTTCACTTTCAATTTCAACACAACCAAACTGACCTCCTTTAGGAGACTCTCACGAAGTAGACCAGCAGAGTCTAAAATATGTTTGGGACTGACCTCTTTTATGTGGCATTTGATGCAAACTCGGAAGGTCTTGGCGCCATTGGAAAATCGAAGGGTTTTTAAATGTCTAGTGCACAGTCGAGCCAAAACAGTTTGATCTCTCCTGTCGGTGATAAAGAGTTTTTTAAGGCATGTTAGGGCAGCGTTATTTTTATATTTCAATGCGTGGTTTTTTTAAATTTTGTGCTTCAATTTTTCATGTACATTTTTAAAAATGACAATACATTCGGCTTCTGAGGATGGATATATAAATTTTACCAGTAGCGAATTTATTAATATTTGTAATGTAATGGATTGCCGACCAAATTCGGGTCAGCGTTCCTGACTGCGGACAAGAGGTCCTGGGTTCAAATCCCGGTTCGGGCATGGATGTACTTTTTCTCTCTATCTATCCTGTCTTTGTCCTTTCCTTGTATGAATGGGTTGTGAATGGTTGCCTACCCTATAAACAGGTACCTATAGCAGTGTATACTGAGGAAGTCGAACTCCACACCAATTTATGGTTCTGTTGGAAAAGTGGAGCAACGCACCCCATGTTGCCAGCCTAACTGGCGCACGACAACAACAATGTAATGGATTACTATCAACTAGCTGTAGCTTAACTACCGCAATATTTATTTCATTTCCAGGCTTATTATTCATTTCAACGCGTATTACTTGTAAATGTGTTACTTGTTGTTGTTGTTGTTGTCGTGTGCCAGCTAAGCTGGCAATATGGGGTGCGCTGCTCCACATTTTCAACTGAACCATATTTTGGTGTGGAGTCCGACTTCTTCAGTACACACATGCCATAGGGACCCGTTTATAGGGTAGGCAAACATTCACACCTCATTCATACAAGGAAAGGACAAAGACAGGATATATAGAGAAAGTACATCCATGCCAGAACCGGAATTCGAACCCAGGACCTCCCTATCCGTAGTCAGGAACACTGACCACTAGACAGGGCGGGCGGCATGTGTTACTTGTAATAAATGTAAATAACTTTTTCATGTGTTAAAATATAAATCACGTAAAATTTAAATTATATTATCAAACGTCTTGCCAAAGCTTTAATTAATACAGTGTTTTCAGATTATATATTAATACAATAATTTTTGAAGTAAATGTATTTTTATATCTCCTTATATATGTTCCCATAAAAATTGTTAGCTTTTTTCTTTGATAAAAGAAGTTCATTATTTCTTTGCATCCTTCTTTAAGTAAGTATGAAATTTGTTTCATTTATTTTCGTCATGAACGAATTATTTAATCTGTTTGGGAATTAAAACGCCACACATCGTATTACTCTTCTGAAAAAGTTCATTACACATTTATACATTTCTTTTTATGAGGACGCCATCTTGTAACGCAGTAAAAAGATTTCGGAAACACAATTATTTTCCTTAAAACCCTGCTAAATAGCGAGCAACTTTTACCTAACAATTGAGAGAAAAAAATAATTTAAAATAAAATTGTAAAACGACATGAATTTAGAAGGAAATTGGAAAAACACCTTTCTATACATAGTTGGAACCTCATTCCATTTATATAAATGTTTTATTTTCAAGAGTTCATTATACATGCAGCGTACATTGAAATAAGTTAATTAAATTATACATACAAAATGTGGCATATATATATTTTATTACATACTATAAATGCAAAAATTTTAATTTGCTTTTATTGGATGCATTGCTTACAACATATAATCCATTGTTTAAAACTTGTTTTTTATTTTAAATCAATTATAAATTTTAAGATATTTATATATTTAAAATTTAGAAACTAACTTTATAATCTATAAAATGTAAAACTATAAATAAAAACATGTAAGTAAATTAAAGTATTTATTTTTAGAACAACTGATTTCTCTCAATTGCAGTCGAAGAGTTATTGTTATTTCAGCGTTTATCCTTATGGTACTAGTTTAAATAATAATTAGATAGAAGTCTTAATTTATTTTCAAAATTAAATAATAAATACATATTTTGTATCTAATAATAATAGATAACTAATATTCATTTGTAAAATTACCATCTTAAATACATATGTCTAAAATTACATTGAAATTTATGTAATCATTGCGCTTTATTTTTTCCTGATTTTAACATATTAAATATTCAGAAAATATTGAATAGAACATCTAATTTATCCCATTAACTTTTGAAATAACTAACCTAAAATTTTATTTAAATTGTCACTAAATAGTCATTTCTTTCACTTGAAAACTACTTCAACAGATATTTACATTTTAAAGAATATTTCGAACCACTCCAAACTTCTAAAACCGATAAGACACATAAACTGTCGAAATGACAAACTGAACAACAAAGGAACTATTTCAAACATTTTTCCTCTGCAAGATTATATATGAAGTCATTCTTTAATTAGTTATTTGAAACTCTTACACTTTACAAAATTTTAGGAATAAAAGTTCTTTGAGTTTCAATTAAGATAACATTTATAAAGTAATATGCTGGTTTTCTTTTTTAGGTTGTAGCGGGTATAAAAGATTATTACATATTTATATTTAAGTCGTCCATATCCCATTTAATTAATACTTCATAAGTCTTTATAAGTACACAGTCTCTATATTGCACTCGGTTTCATTAAACTGTTTCCTTTTACATAATCTAATACTGTTTTAAATAAGCTAATTATACTTTTACATTCAGCAAATATGTCTCGTTGTACTATAATTGAAGTGCATAATTAGTGCTGTCTTAATTATTTAATATTTTAAATTAAATATTTCAGACTAACAGCATATCTTAATTATTTAATATTTTAAATTAAATACTTTAGACTAACAGCATATCTTAATTATTTAATATTTTAAATTAAATACTTTAGACTTACAGCATTATTGCCTTCTTTTGGCTTATGCAGTATTTTTCTAATATTAAAATTGCTCTCCAAATTTGTAATAATAATCATTATTTTTTATTAGTTAAAGTTCGTTTTAACTTAAAATAGCTCTTAAATATTCTAAATATTCTTAGAATATCTCTTAAATTTTCTAAAGATTCTTAGGATATCTCTTAAATATTCTAAAGTGGAATCTGCATGCAAAATACTATATATATATATATATATATATATATATATATATATATATATATATATATATATATATATATATATATATATATATATATATATTTATGTATATATACATTGCTTTTCATAACTTATAGTTGATGCTAAAAGGTTGCCCTTTAATTTTTATAGTAATTCTTCAAAAATTAATTTATGTATTCTCGAAATCATAAATAAATTTTTTTCTTCTAGTTAGATTTTCTCACCTTGATGATTTCGTGTGAGCACTTCTGTTTATTTCAAAAGCACTTTTCTAATAAAGGAAGAAATGATTGAAAAAGGATTTACTAACTTAATTTTTTGCATTTATATTAATAAGCAGTCAATGTTTCTTTTAGTACAAGTCATGACTTGAAGATTTCTTACTTTTAGAGAATTTTTACATACAGCTTGCTTTAAAATTTTCTCCCTATAATTCATAAGAATTTCAGCGTTTTAGTTTTATTTGTTTTTTTAACCACTAAAACACACACACATGTATCACACAATGTGAAACTCAGATCAAAACTTAAATAAAGTAATTTTTCTCTCATTTAATTGCTTTTTCAATATTATCAATGCAGCTCTAATTAATGAAATTGTTTTACTACAGTGATGTATTGATCCAGATTTATAAACAATACACATAACGTATAGCTTTCTGAATCTGTGTAAATTAGCTTCTTCTTTCAATAAAACACAGAGTTTGTGTTCCCGTGATTGAAGAATACATTCTTCCAAAATTCATGATATTTATTTAAGAAGACTTTTTTCAAATGTCATCAAGAAAACTGGATCTGTCTTTTATCCCAGACGAGAACTTTTTGTACAAATGCCTTAAGTACCTTCATCAAAAGTTAGATAATTTAACCATTTATTTGAGAGGTCTCAATTCTATAATTCATTATTTTTATTAGCATGTCATCTTTCCAAAACATATTCACGAAATAGATTTCTTATTATAATTAATAATTTTCTTCTCTTTTATTATTTCGAAAACTATTCACATTTCATCAGAATTAATAATGCTACTCACAATCTTCCAGCAATTTCTAAGAATTACATCGCCGGTTATAGTAATTTCTAATTTATATACTTTAATGATTTAAGTAAACAGTGATTTAGGATTTTGCATATTTTTAGATGCCTATAAATAAATAAGTTTTCAATTTAATATGAATTTAATGTTTAATGAATTAATTAAAATCATTATATATTTATCAAAAAAGTTAACAAACATGTATCTAAGCATCTCTGAGTTAGTTATGAATCAGATATTTAATATTTAAAAGGGGCTCAAAATTCAAAAATAAAAATTCATGTAATTCATACTTATATAAAATATTATCTTTTTAATTATTGATTTATTCATTTAAGCAGAAAAATACTTGAAATTTTTTCCTAAATGTATGTTTTGCAACAAATTAATTTTTAATTACTAAGGAAAATATTATTTAATAATATAATTGTATAAAATAACATTTAATTATATTTAATAATATTATTAATGATAGGAAAAATATTAAAGTGTATTCATTATAATATACTAAAATTAGAAGTTACCGTAAAATAGACTGAGCTGCGCGGGGTTCTAAGCTATTGATATTCATGAATGTTTTTAATAATCATTCCTAAATACAGAAACGAGTAAAGGTTTTCACTTAAGCAAACAATCTTCAAAATAAATTATAAATATACAGTTTAGAAAATATTTAAATAGGTTAATTCTATATGATTACCAGCATTGTTTGTTTGTTAATAATAACTATATTTTAAAAAAAAAAACATGAAATGCTAGATATTTTTTATTCATTTTTAAAAAGGATTATTATGCGTAGATAACGTTTTCTACAGTAAGAATAATGAAATATGTTTCAGCCATTATTAGCTTGTGTCTATGCTAATCAACAAAAAGCGCACATTTTTCCCAAATAAATAATTCTCATAAACCGTAATCCGAAAAATTATTTCAAAACAAAAATCAATTATAATAAAATCTACTAAAATGCTTTTTGTACTAGGATATTTTTTATTTAAATAAGAACAAATGAAGTGACTAATTTAATCTAGTAAATGATTTGTTGATATATTTTACATTTTAATATTTACACATTTATTTTACTTTCAACTGAGTAATTTAGCCCTCAATTAAAAACTTTTAAAACGTTGTTTGGAATTTTCTTTAGCAAACACAGCTGTACGTTTATAAAATAAAATTATCATGTTCTTCTTTTGTCACTATGTCTTTACGTTTTTAAAGGAAATAGTTGTGTTATTTCTTTATTATTTATTTTTGTTAACTAAATTCATAAATTCATAAATATTCAAAGTGAAGCATTATTAAAACATTATTTTATGCCCAGTAAATTTTCACATGATACATATTTAAGGGATAAAATTACAGTAACTTCATTTTACCTTTGTACCAAAAAAATGTAAATTGAAATAGGAAATACACTTAATACCCCTCCCCCGCACACACAATCACTTTTTTGATAAATGTAAATTTCAATAAAACCATTTTTCATTAACAAATATGGTATTCAAAATAAAGATATATCAAAGTAAAGTATATTCACCCAAGACTCCTTAACAAAGAAAACAATCATCTCAAAACTGCGTTGATTTCTTTCCCAGTAATATCCAAAGCATCTTGCAAGGAGTCAAGTGATTGAAAACAAAAAGCAAAGCATAAATATTTATAAAATATCAAACTTTTTTGAAAAAGAAAATAGTGAATCTTATTACGATACTTGTATACATACCAAATTTTTGAATGAAGAAATGACTTTAAATACTTTAAAGATACAAGTAACTTTAAAAGAATAACTACAGAAAAATGAGATTAGTTTGTAAAGTGTAAAAACCAAAAAAACTTTAAGACTATTAAATCGAAGTTTATATATATATATATATATATATATATATATATATATATATATATATATATATATATATATATATATATATATATATATATATATATATATATATATATATATATATATAAGATGCCTATTATAAAAATCTTAAAACAGAAACTGTAGGTATTTTTTATACTGTGGCAAAAGTACGAAAATCGAATATTTTTGCTAGTATAAAAAAATAATAATGTTCTTACTAAGCAACTTAAATTGGAGGACACTGCGTTATATTTAATTGAAAATAAAATATAACAGAATTTCTTTCTAAAGCGTTTTTTTAAATAATGGAGAATATAATAAAATTTATTGTCTGAAACTTTCTAAATCTCCGTGAATTAAAAATGTTATTCCGTTATAAAATCATTATTAACAGGTATATAAATAAAACAGTTATGGGACTATTATTTAAAAACAGAGAAATTTATTTATTCTCTACATCAGCAAATAAAAATAATCATTAAATTAAGATATTTATCTGTTTATAACTTTATTTCATGAGAAACACAATTGATTGCAAACACTTAATTTAGATTGATTTACATATATCACGAATTAACTAAAATTACTGTTGCAGTTGTTTCTAATCTCAGACCAGATCAATGAAACAATTGACATTAAAGAAGACTAATACAAGAAAAGGACAATTGTGAATGTCCTCCCAGTCCATTACACAGCATTCCAAGATGTGCTGAGGTGATACCTGTTCCTGATGGTATTTGAGACAAAGAGAAAAATAAGTCCTGTTCGTGGCTTCATCGTGGAAAGGGGGAGTTCGTGGGAGGGGTGAGCAATTTGCGTCGGGTGTATACGCTTCTGGTAGGGTCACGGAAGAATGTCACTCCATCATTCCCTACAAACCAGTCTGCTAATGTGGAGCTAAAGCAGTCTTCCATCTTTTGGTGCTCCAATCATCAGACGGCAAAAAATGCATTTTACCGCTATGAATATGTTGACTAAAACTACTTCCTTTATTTAGGTGTCATCATTTTTGGTTCCGATCAGGAAGTTGCTGGAGTCATGAGAGCAGTTCATCGAAACAACGGCTCTGGACTATTTTCATGGATTGGAAGCGACGGATGGAGTGCTAGAGCCCTAGTATTTGATGGCAACGAACATGTAGTGGAAGGTACAATCTCTGTTCAGCCTCGAGCATACCCAGTTTGGGGTTTTGACCAGTACTTTCAAAATCTAAAAGTTCCTACTAATACTAGAAATCCTTGGTTTACCGAGTTCTGGGAGCACTTTTTCAGCTGCAAATGGCCTGATAGCATTCAGACACCTTACAACTACAATTTCACCAAATACTGCACGGGTAATGAGACAATGTCGTCCGAAAACGGATATGAGGCTGAAAGACAGCTGCAATTCGTGAGTGATTCAGTCCTGGCTTTTGCGTATGCCTTAAAGAAGATGCATGAAGATATATGTGGTGGTCAACCTGGTCTGTGTCCTAAGATAGAGCCAATAAATGGAGCGATATTGCTCAGTTACCTTAAGAACGTATCGTTTCAAGGTAATAAAAGATTTTTTTTCCATTTTTTCAATTTCCAGTTTTGAACACTTTAACCAGTATTTATAATTATTTGCCTAATATTTAACTTGAAAATTTTCATGAAAACAAAAAAAATAATATACATACATTACATACATATTTATATATATATATATATATATATATATATATATATATATATATATATATATATATATATATATATATATATATATATATATATATATATATACATATATATATATATATATATATATATATATATATATATATATATATATATATACATATATATATATATATATATATATATATATATATATATAAATATATATATATATATATATATATATATACATATATATATATATATATATATATATATATATATATATATATATATATATATATATATATATATATATATATATATATATATATATATATATATATATATATATATATATACAGAGGGGAGAGTGAGAAACAGACAGATGGATATACAATCGAAATCTAAAAGACTACAAAAATATTTTAATCAATCAAATTTTGCAAAAATTGTGATTTTTAATAAATGTTCTAATATTTTCATACATCTCAAGTATTTACAGAATTTAAATAATCATATTTAAAGATTTTGAATAAATTATTGGTAATAAATAAGAATAAATGTATAATTGTATTGTAAATTTTAAAATGGAATATACTAATTATATAAAATTCAGAGCACTTAAGTGTTAAGTTCAAATGTTAATATTGTTGCGAATTGTTGAAAGAACATAAATTTAAGGTAATTAAAGAAGCAGAAAACTGTCAAAACAATCGTCTTTTATCCATCATTATTTTACAATTAAATGTAATATGTTTTAGTATAAAAATTCAATATTTTTGTTTTATATAACACTAAAATGAATAAAAGAAGCATTGTAACGTTTAAAAACGATATTAATGAAAAAAATAACATAATCTATTTTAGCGGAATTAACTGCATTTCCAAATTTTATCTTGGTGGTTTCACATCCAATATCAGCCTTTAAGCTCGGAAAGCCAGTGTCATGACTTTAGTTTCTATATGCACATCTGTGAGGGAGCAATTTTCAGAATTTTTTCCTACAGATACTTGAATAAGACTTGCTAATGCAATCCGTATATTCAGATATCTTATGAAAATCTCTATCTCTTCGATTATGCATTGCTAAATTACAAATACAGTGATTTTTTACTAAATATTTCAAATAAAGAGGTAATTCTTCCAGAATGATTTCTCAAACAATTTTCCTTCAATCCATAGTAATATATTGAGTACATTTATGTAAAGAGTGTACAAATCATTTGTACATTACACGTGTATATTTGCTGTTAAATCTTATTAAAATTGCCAATAAAAATTATCTGATGTATGCATCTTTATTAAAGTAAACCCTTGATCTGTTAAATAGGAAAAAATTTTTAATTTAATTCCGAATAGTGACAGCTTCTGGTTACGGAAAAAGCACTAAATATTTTATAGATTCAGTATTATGCATACATATGTATATGTGTTTCAGAATTTTTATAAATACATTTTACATTTGTTAGACAGTTTGCTCTGCATTTCAAATATGTATGATAATACGAGGAATTAATATTCATCTGTATTACTAAAAGCATATCGAAAAAAAATTTTTTTTGATTAACTTAAATGTGTATATAATATATACATTAATTCTATTCTAATCTTGCAAAACATCTGTTTGAATAGGGTACTCCAGCAATGTAAATGAATTCTAATTTCATTGCCCAGAGTTGTATGATGGAAAATATATTTCTTTATCAGCTTTTTAGCCGCATTTTAAAAATCCATTTATTTTTGTTTCCTCTGCCTCTAAACTTTATTCAAGATGAAAGACAATTAGAAGATAGCACTGCAGAACACGACGACTTTGTTGTTTAACTTAAATTTACAGATCACTATCGTTCATTCTTGTCATAAGAGTCTGTAAGTTTTTTAAAATGTATAATGAAATCATTATAATGCTTCAATAATGAATTAATATTGGTTTTTATGTGTTCTGCTTGTATGTTCCTAGAATAACATTTACCATTTTGTTCTTAGGTTTAAGCGGTAACTATTTCCATTTTTCTGAAAATGGTGATGGTCCAGCACGTTATAATATAATACATTTTAAGCAAGTTAACCCTGGAATTTATAAATGGATCCGAGTGGGAGAATATAAAGATGGTGAACTGCATCTTAATCTTTCAATGGTCCGCTTCAGACAAGAAGAACCAATGATGCCAATATCCGTATGCAGCTTACCTTGTGGAATCGGTCAAGCCAAGAAATACGTGGAAGGCGGCAAATGCTGTTGGCACTGTTTCAATTGTAGCAAGTATCAAATACTCTTACAAGAAACATCATGCTACGATTGCTCACTTGGCTTTCTCCCAAACGCAGAGCGGAATAGCTGTGTTGAAATACCACTCCAATACATGCAGCTGGACAGCTATTGGGCAATCAGCATTATGTCATTTTCATCGGTTGGTATCTTTTTAACTTTGTTCGTAGGTGTGGTATTTTTCAAGAACCATGATACACCAGTTGTGAAAGCATCAGGAAGGGAATTAAGTTATGTACTTTTGTCCGGCATATTTTTGTGCTACGCTATAACATTCCTTTTGGTACAAAGACCATCAGACATGAAATGTGGTGCTCAGAAAATGGGCATAGGCTTATGCTTCACTATTATCTATAGTGCAGTATTAACCAAAACCAACAGAATAGACAGAATTTTCCGATCAGGTGCAAAAAGCAAAAAGAGACCTAGCTTTATAAGCCCAGCATCTCAACTAATTATTTGTGGTGGAATTATTAGTATACAAATAATTTTTTCTGCTATGTGGATGGGCTTTAGTCCACCAAAAGCTATTCACTACCATCCTACGCCAGACGAGAGTCATCTAGTATGTGCTGCTTCTATTGACGCAACATATATGGTTGCTTTTGCATATCCCATGGTTCTAATAATTATCTGCACAGTTTACGCCATTCTAACAAGAAAAATTCCTGAAGCTTTCAATGAGTCAAAATTTATTGGTTTCACTATGTATACTACATGTATTGTATGGTTAGCTTTTATACCGTTATACTTCACAACTACTGATCATGATGAAATTAATGTTTTTACAATGTCAGTGACAGTCAGTTTGAGTGCCACAGTGACATTATTTTGCCTTTTTACGCCAAAACTTTACATCATATTAATGCATCCAGAAAAAAATGTAAGAAAACCACTGATGAATCAGAACAAGTACATCGCAAACAACTGTAACATTTTATCACCTAATAAAAAAGAATGCACAGAAATATCAGAAGGTAAGTATATTTTTTAATAAGCATTAAAAAAATTAATTTTCCTTCCTATTAATATTTAATCCAAATAAAATTTTATACTACCTTAACAATTTAACAGTTTATAATAATTAAATATTAAAAAATTATCTTCTTGATTAATGCGAACAGAAAAAATTAACTGTTCAACATTATGAAGAACACATTAATTATAATATCAGAAATTATCCACAAAAGCAACAAAAACATAAGAAAAGCAAATGTGCAATGCGTATACGCATCAGCAATGTATAAAATAAATGTGAAGAGCATAATTAGGGTTTAATACAGAAATGTTTATAATTTTGCTAAACATGTTATAAGAAATTTATAAAACTTTCACACCCACAATTTTCTTATTAAACAAACATTCTACTGATGAGATTCAACTATAAGAATCTGCAAAAATTTGTTGAATAAAATCACTTCAAAAATTTTTTACATGTATTTAAGTACTTACAGGGTAATTCTAAATTGTTTTTACAAATTAAGGAAGGTGATAGCACCCCTGCAGACTGGCAGAGACTCCAGACCAAGCCTATCACATATACCATAGAACACTGATTGGCATTTTGTTCAGAGGGGTAGAAAAGAGGTAAGTAGAAACTCATCATGCATTAATAAGAAGCCTTGATGGCAAAGACAAATTATGCGTTCTCTTTGTTGACACCAGCCTGTGGTCTGAGAGGGGACACATTCGATTCCTATACAGCACGCTGGATGCTCAATGTTCTTCGTAATTTTCAACATTTTTCTATTTTATAATTGTTTCTTGTGTGACCTAATAATGTAAGTCGTCTCTGACGAACTTTGTACTAGCTTGCATAACATATATCCTGATTTCATCATCAAAATTTACCATATGGAAATTTTTCACTGAGAAGAAGCAAACACCTTTTTGCTCATATTGGTACACTAGAAGGCCAATCAGAACAAATACTGTCGCTTAAAGACGTCGCAACGTTATTGCTTCAAAAATTATCTTGATAACATAGCCCTAAACTTTTCTTGAATGCAATAGCGAAGTTCACGTTCGAGAAATTGGCAGATATGTATTTCACATAAGTTGAAGCCAAAAGGAAGAACACGTGAAGCACGAAGATTGTACGAACAGAAGTTTCACGAATGCGCAAACACCAGAAATGAAAGAGAAGGTTTGGACTAGATTTGAAGTAGATCCATTCGTAAGCTATGGGTGGCATAGGTATTTCTCAACCAGTAGTTTGGCGTATTTTACACAAGAGATATCTGTACCCCTACAATTTTGAAAAATGCAACCTTTACACTCAAATTATTCTCCCTGCCGAATAGACATTGTGCAGGAATTGCTGAAGATAAAAAATAACTTCCAAAATTACGTGCATTAATAATATTTGGTAATTAGGCAGCCTTCAGCCGAGAAGAGATTTTAACATGCGCAATCAACAAGTTTAATCTACAGTAGTACCCTAGCATTACCCTTTATAAACAGAAAAAGAAATTTTCTGTGGACGCCTTATCAAGTATCCTTGGTGGTAAGTAGATACTTCTTTACATAAAGCTATATCACTTGATTACGCAGTTTACTGAATATGCAAACAAGTTCCGCCCATTTTATTTAAATTTGTTCCTCCCTCCATACTGAAATATGCATGGCTTAAGTGCGGTGCGTTGAAGCCCCCACACAATTTCTATCATTATCTATGAATTCTTGAATGTCACATATTCCAAACAAAAAATTGAGCTTTATGGACTTGTTTCTTGGCCTCCTCTCTCAACAAACCTCAACACACAATGGTTTTTCTTCTGCGGGCAAATAAATTTTTAGCGTACAAGACGGCTGTTGACTCAGCTGAAGATCTCGTGTTGGGGAATCGTTATTGCCGCGCACAAAATTATCATGACTCGAGGAATATTTGAGAGAATTCGTCAATTGTTCTTCCTCTGGTATCAATTGTGCAGTGACATGCGTGATCCACATTTTAAGCACTATTTGAATTTTACACTAAATAAAAATCTGACTGTGCAAGAAATGTCCAATATTGGACCTTGCATCAGTAAACCTCACAAAATCAAATCAAAAATGAAAACTGACTGTGCAAATTTTAGTACTGTCCATTCGTTTTCCTAACACTGTTGTCAACTCAGGTTTGAATTAAAATTCCTTTATTCTTTTTCTGAAAGTGACCCTATGTTTCTATGTAATTATTGCTCAGTTGGATGGGTAGTCTCTTCTCTCTTAATTTGTAAAAACACTTAAGAAAAACCGTGGTCAGCAGACATACACATTTTTTTCAAGAAAAGATTCTTTATATAGATTTTTATCATGAGAAACTAATCTGGCAGAAATATCATTTTCAAAAAATATAAGAAAAATTAATTTAGTGCATTTCAATTGAGTTTTAGTCAACTATAATTTATTACATAGTAAACAAAATAAAATAAATTTTTAAAACATACAATGATTGAAAAAAAAACATATCACCCTAGCCGAAAAATCTGTATTAATATTAAAATTAAAATCACACTTTAAGAATATGATAAATCATCATGATTGTATACTTGATCAGTTACTAAACATTTTCCAGCCCCCATTTCTTGTTGGAAAAAGGAGGCAAACGTAGGGAAGTCAAAAACACCAAATACTTCAAATGCTGCAATTTAGTGGACAATTTCTAAATTAATTGTCTCATATATGTAATTTACTTCCCTGGCTAAAAGCTAAAAAGAAGAGATTTGCTCCTGAATAAAGGCAGAAAAAAAAATACCCGCAAAAATAACTGGATAAACAAATTTTCTACACTTGAGTTGCCTGTGGAAATCTCGGGATCTGCAGCAGAAGGGTTAAGAGCATTTATTTTTTTCTATAATTGGTAGGAATTCTAATTACAGAAATTATTTGTCCTCTTTTTTAATTTGATCCATTTCATAAATACTAACATATTTTTTATTCCCAGTTCTATCAATACTCTCTCTCTCTCTCTCTCTCTCTCTCTCTCTATATATATATATATATATATATATATATATATATATATATATATATATATATATATATATATATATATATATATATATATATATACATACATAGGGCGTTCAGAAAGTAAATTACACTTGTCTCTC
The DNA here is from genome assembly GCA_037975125.1 of Latrodectus hesperus. Taxonomy (NCBI): domain Eukaryota; kingdom Metazoa; phylum Arthropoda; class Arachnida; order Araneae; family Theridiidae; genus Latrodectus; species Latrodectus hesperus. The sequence continues at coordinate 31,257,901 of CM075852.1, read as the reverse complement.
AAGAGATGGCTTCTTTGTGAAAGAAGAATGAAGTTTGCTTAGACTATAATTGTGTTTCATGGCTTCCAACTGAAGCAATTTCATTCGGATTGTTTGAAACGTTGCCACTTAGTATGAGAAAAAAATAGCACGTCAGCTAGAAATTTGTTACAACGATGCAATCCATGAAACAGTATGCTTTTTTTTTGCCAAAACGCTTAACGAATAAAAAGAATCATCATGAAAAATCAGCAGGGCATGTGCCACGTGCATTGTCATGTTCAGCCATTGGGAAACGGTGCCATCAGTTCGAAGACGGTACCACCGACTTAACTAATGACAAAAGGCAAGGAAGGCCCACAACGGTGAGCACACCGGAGATGGTAGAGAGGGTGGAATGAATTATTCTCACTAATCTCAGATTGAGCGCAGTTGGAAATATCTGTTGGCAGTGCTCATTCCATCATTTATTACCAATTGGATTATCACAAATTGTGATCCTTTATTCTTTGAGTTCCGAAAACAAAAGAGGAAGTTTGCTGATTTTCTTAACTTCATTCAACGTTATTCTGCGGAGGTAATTATTTCTTGCCACATCATTGCAGGTGATGAGACACGGGTGCGTCACTTCACTCAAGAAACGAAGAAAGTGTCGATGGAATGGAGACACACGTCATCGCCTGTGAGAATGAAATCCGAAATTTCCCCCTCAGTTGGTAAACTACTGTTTTCTTGTGAATCAGTTGTTTATACCAAGTTTATGCGGAAAAGCACAACCCTTAATGCTAAACACTACTTTTATTACAGCGAAACAATGCCGTACAGTCCTGATCTGTCATCTTTCGACATTCGTGTGTTCTGCAAGATCAAAGAACATTTAGACAATTCCCTTCTAAATCTATCAAAGGGTGCTAAAAATTTTAAGTTGATGGAACTTTAGTTGTAAATTAAATATTCTAAATGGGTTATCAATTTATAAGTATTTGATTTAAGAAATGCTTTTAGCAAATATAAATAATTTACAATGAAGACAGATAATTGATTTTAAGAAAAAACATAGGATAAAAATAATCTCATAATATATTTTATTATTTTAGAAATATTATGTTACACGTAATATTTTTTATCTATAAAGTTTGTATTGACAGACAAGAGAGAACGCCGGTAATATCTGGTTATTGAATTTCTTCTAAGTGTAATACTATGACGCATTCCCAGTTTTTTCAGCTTTTATTGTTACCATTATTTAAAGTTTTGTACTTTTGTTTCCATTTTAAACTTATTTTATGCCCCAGTCTCATGCATATTTAATGCCTGGAGACCAAGGATACATGATAAAGGGTTTCGGTATAAAAGAAATAATCATTGATCTTGATGGGGAAAATGCTAAACATTATTTGATGAATTTCAATAAAATAGACATTTTGACAAGCAACTTTGCAAAAGCTCAATAAAAAATTTCTTCTCGATATTTTCGAAAATTTACGTCATTTCTCTTAGCTATTTTTGCATATTTATTTTTTTATTTCAAAGATTGTCAGCTATATTCACATTTTAGTTGATTAAATAATGAGCCGCTTCATTTTTGTTCAAATTAAATCAATCCAAATGTAGTGACTTAAAACCCGCGAAAACGCTGCATAATGTAAACAGAGAGAAAAATTGCTACAAAAACTGGGAGCTTAAAAGCCAAATTTACATCAATTATGAAATCAATAAATCTTCTTATACATAAAAAAATATTCTTTTCTAAAACTTATTTTCATCCTTAAATAAATGTCAACAAGTCATTATTCAAATACTTTCCAAAAATTCCTTTCCCATGCATATTACAAATATACATTATATAATTCCTTGAAAAATATATATAATTAGAAAGACATAACTTTCATTTGCTTAAACTTGAATACTTAAGAAATAATTAAAACAAGATACTAAGTAACAATTAGAAAATGAATAAGCGCGAGCAAACTTTTTTCATTTTTCATCATAGCTATACATAGTAGAAAGTCATTACAGTTTACGAAAAAAACTCGAAGTAGTTTCTAAACTTATAAGTAAAGATTAAGTAATATTAGCAGCTTAAATAAAAAATACTTTAAATTTCAATATGAATATTAATACTTTCTACTCATATAATATGACGTTATTTTAGACATACATAAATAATTTCGTGAAATAATATATAATATATATATATATATATATATATATATATATATATATATATATATATATATATATATATATATATATATATATATATATAAAATAATTTTTCTTTCCTTCTAGGTTCCCTAGACCTAAACAGCAAGCTTAGCAGCGGTTGTAATTCTGTGAAAAGGTTCGCAAGTTGTGGAACACAAACAACGAAAGAATTGTGTGTTAAAAATTTCCCTAGATGCTTTAGTTGTATAATTATTAATGGTGAAATAGAAAGAAGCTAAAGATTAGCTTAAGTTTCCTGTATTTTCAAATGGGAATTTAAGTATTTATAAAGACTTATGTGTAAGATAAGAGTAATATTGAAGGTAATATGAAAACATTCTAATTTATGGTCTAAGGTAAAATATGAATTCTAATATGGTATGAGTAAGATTATTTTCGAGGTGCTGTCACATGCTTATTAAGTTTTTTTTCAGTTGAGAAAGGATCTGTTTTTTTTTATTTTCTATTGGATTTTTTTCTGCGTTAAATTTGGTTAATACATCGACATATTATCTAAATAAGGCTAGTGTTTAAAAGAGTATGTAACACTATATTGTTAAGTTATTTCATCCTGTATATTCACTGCAGATCAAGTCGCAAAATGTTTGTTTTTCTAAGTTCCAAGGCAGAAATAAACAATGGAAAGTTTTATTATTCGAAAATGCATAAAATGTCATCAATTCATCGATGTAACAAGTATTTAAAGTCTCGTCGGTAAACTGCAAAACGTAATTTTTAATATTTTTGCTAACGTTCTTAAATATTTATTCCACTAGGCAAACTTATTTTGAGGAGCCATGAAATAAATTTTGCAAACACTTAACTTTGCAATATTTCGGATACCAAATATCAATCACATTCTTTTGAACAAAAAGCAAATAATATATTTAAAATACTTAGTTACTGTATGTGATTAATATTCCAAAAATAAAATTATTATCTAACATAATGAATAAATCATAAATATTATTTGTAATAATAATTTTTTCTAATCAAAATGTTTATCCATGTAATGGGCACTGAAACCGGAAAGTCCATATAGCAATTCAACTGTCTCCATCAATTACTTCGCATGAGAACATTCTAGAAACAGAGCAGGCTTAGTTGTAGTAAGGAAAAAAATCTGTAAAATTAGATGCTGTAAAACACAAGCACATCATCCATCGCCCAACGGTGGTTGAGATCAAATTCAAAGAGTTCTACTCTAAAGAGCAGGATACTATACATTCATTAGATCAAACTGCCGCCCAACTTATCTAGTGGTCAGCGTGTCTGCTGCGGATAGGTAGTTCCTGTGTTCGAAACACGGTTCGGGCATGGGATGTATTTTCTCTCTCTATCCTGCCTTTGTCCTTTTATTATATGAATGTGGAGGGAATGGTTGCCTACCCTATAAACGGGTCCCTATGGCATGTGTGTACTAAGGAAGTCGGACTCCACACCAAAATAGGGTTCAGTTGGAAAAGTGGAGCAGCGCACCCCATATTGCCAGCCTGGCTGGCACACGATAGCAATAACAACATTAGATCAAACTGAACTCATTAAAAAATTTGTTTTTTTTACTTAAAAGCCCTAGTAACATTTGTTTCTTTTACTAAGAAAACATCGATAAAAGATTTACAAAAGATAAAAGTCCAAATTTAACTATCTACATTACAAACTTATAGCTATATCAAAAAGGACTGTTTTCTTTCTCAGTTCAAGTTCATTTCAACAAATAATAAAAAAATCATCGCTTTAAGATTACCGTTTTTATAAATAATCCTAAATATTTCTTAAGTATTAAAAATTATTAAGCGATACTAAACCTAATGATGTAAAAGAATTACAGCCTTCCAAATCTGAAGAATATTGAATTTTTAAAAATTATTCATATAGAAGTTTTCTCTGATATATATATATATATATATATATGTATACATACAAACATATATATATATATATATATATATATATATATATATATATATATATATATATATATATATATATATATATATATATATATATATATATATATGTATGTATCTATGTGTGTGTGTGTTTATTTCCAGTTTATAAAATAGAATAATAGAACGAATATATTAGTTTTACAATGTATATGTGTACAATGTGCTTTCTATATGCGCACTGTAGGATAAATTAAAATAACGAAATAAGAAAAAGCTGTCATTAAATTTCTACATAATTTACATACAGAGTTATATAATATTGTAATTTATGAGCAATATTCTGCTTAGTACTGTTCTCCTTAAAAGTACATGTATCCGATATTTTAAGCAATGAAAAGGCATTGCATAAGTTTTGAACTGTGTATAAGAGCGACACTTTTACCACAATAAGAAAAACATTCAAAGATGCAGTCTGCTTATGAACAAAACTATCCTCAAAATAATTGTGAGAGATTTGCTAAACTTAATTTCAAGATGGGCTCTTTATGATTACCAGAGAAAGAATAAGTCTTCAGTAATTAGTTGTTTGCAATTATTGTTACGCAAATTTACATTTACTGTAGGAAGAAATTATAAAATGGTATGGAGCAAAATTAAAAGAAAGAGAAAGAATGTTGTAAAGGAAGTATGGATCCTTTAGAAATTAATTTACAAAGGGAAATAAAGCTATGTACATAAATTACGTCTTTAGTAATCTCGATTAATTATTTTATACAGTAAAGAATTGCTTTTATAAATGCGTACAATGTTTGGTAATGAAACGATAAATTAATATGTGTGTAACTAAAATCTACACACCATTACAGTTCAAGAGATAATAGTTTTGCAGTACATTTAATAAGATTTAAATTAAAATTTGTATTGAAATGTAATACATTTAGTATCACAATTTTTCACTGTAGAAAATTTATAGTGTTCAAAATATTACTAAGCAAACGTACAAATTTCTCAGAACAAATAATTCAAGTCAGATCGAGCAGTATACATCAGTAAACGATGTGTCCATCATGTGTAACAAGGGAAATTTCCACATCGTGGGAAATACTTATTCAGAATATCATTAGATTGTCTATTTTGAATTTGAGATATTCTTTCCTATTACATTGTATTGATAAGAATTTTCTTGTTTGTGGCGTGAAATTATCAAGCAGCATCTTTTCTCAAATAACTTTACATTTTCCTAATAGAATTCAAATCAGTGGACCCTATTGTGATTATATATGTATATATATATATATATATATATATATATATATATATATATATATATATATATATATAGCCATGACAGCCCATGTGGGCTAAGGCCTACAGTGCCCATAACTGTTTTCATGACCGAGGGCCCTGGGGTGCGAAGCATATGTCACAGTTAGGTGGTCAACCTAACGTAAGACCCCCAGTGCTTAGTTCCCAAGCATACTTGGTACTCAGTTATCGACCCACTCAATGGATGAAAGGCTGCGTCAACCTTACCCAACCCGAGGATAGAACCTTGGACCTGTGTCATGAGCGCGTGAAACGCTGCCACTAAGCCACCGGGCTTATATATATATATATATATATATATATATATATATATATATATATATATATATATATATATATATATATATATATATATATATATATATATATATATATATATATAATCATTGTAAATATTGAACTTCCTATGTTCTTAATTTCTTAATGCCTCGGTATACCATGATAACATGTCCCTTCCTAATTATTTTCTTGGCACAATCCATGGATTGGTTGGGTGATATTACCTCCGAAGTGTCTGGACTTCTGCCTGTTGGTTCGCTGGAAGTATTTTATTTCCCTCCTACCACCCATCCGAGGATTAAATGGCGGCTAATTCTCCTATCTGTCATCTGAGAACACGTTCTCTAGCGTGACCTTCAAGAATTAGGATGGTCTGCTCACTGCGATCATGAGTCATCACGAGAAGGGAAAGAACTGTATTGGAAATGCAGAAGTTTTACTTTTGAGCGCTCATTTACTATGAACTTAGAAATTTTTTTAATGTTTTTATGATTGTTCAATATTTAAAAAGTTTTAAACCTCAAGAATTTTGATATTTTTTTATTTCTAAAAAAAAAACAAATTTAATTTTTTTCTGAGTTAAAATACTATAATGTTTAAAAAGCAAAATTACTTCAATAAAATACAGATTTGAATTTAAGAGGCTTTAGAGATCTTAACTGTGTTTAAAAACATTTAAAGATTGTGTTATCAAAATATATGTAATTAAAAAAGGGTAATAGCAAATGCTTTTTATATTACAATCTTACTTCTTATTATGTATGTCACTCTTTAAATATATAAATATTAACTACATTTTCCAACACTTATTTGACACACAAAGAGTTCCCTTTATTTAGCTTTATTTTTCTATTGTCAAAAAACATTTCATTTACCAATTAAAGAACAAACTGAAACATTATACATAAAATGTAATAAATTTACTATACATAAAATACATCACGCATCAAATTTGATGAAAATTCATCATACATCAAATTTCAATAAAATAATCGGTAAAAGATGCATGAAAAAAGAAACTATGAAATTATAGATGATTTCGAACAATAATAAGAAAATCAATTATGATTTCAAAGTACAAAGAAAGCAAAGTTTATTTATTTCAAAAACATATATGGTAATTAAAATTAAAAAAAGGCATTTAAATATCTTTTTTGTACCAAATTATTTTTCTGTGGATGATATTTAAACTGTTATAGCTATATTCCCCCCCCCCCAATAAATTGCTATAGTACAATAATTATATTGCATAACAAGAGAGAATCACTGCGTAGTACATTATTCAATAGTTTATGTAATAATATTCACAAGTTTAATTGTTTGCATAAGCTACTATTACCAATAACAGTAGGCATGAGTAACCAATAACAGTTTAAACATCACTTGGTTAAGCAATGTCAATAGAAATATTTCAAAATTATGTAAGACGGGAATAATAATTTAACTTTCCGCATTTTTAGTTAAATTAAGATCCTTTCTACGGATTGCTTTTACCCATTTTTGTTTCAGCTGTTCATTTTTTATAGAAATTGAAATACATGGATTTTATTTATTTCGTTGTAGTTGCTATTGCATTTAGTAACACAACAAGAGTTCAGCAGTTGAAGAAAATATTAGGAAAATATTAATATAATCCAAAAAATATAATTGAAAAATACTTGTTTTAATAAAAATTGTCTTAAAATTCAGGTTAATATTTTTTTTTCAATTCAACTAAATTATAATATCTTTTCCATATCCTTTCCTATACATTTTTATAATTATGGAGTAATTATTATAAATTCTAAAATATATTTTATTTCATAAGATTTTTTCATAGCCTTTTATAAATTTCAACATTTATATTACATTTAACAAAACATTATATTTCTTAAGAATATTATTAGACACATATTCATGGTTTTATAAGTGCCCCTGATACTTCTTAACTGGGGATATTATAAATATGTTTATATGAATATGCCATAATAAAGTTTCCCCTCAAGTGATTCAATATACAATTGCATCATTAAAATTTATTATCAATCAATATCAGTTGCGTTATTATATATTCCCTTCTTAATGAATATTAAATGAATTTTAAAATAAGACTCTTCAAACAATGTTCTACTCACACATTCAAATTTAGGAAAGAATGATTTAATATTCAGTTTTAATTTTAGCTTTGTTTACTTCCTATAGTTATGAAATAATTCAAGACATCAAAACATTATAATTTATATACATTCTTATAATAAACTACACTACTTTTGTGGTAATATGTGATTAACTAATCATCTTTTGTTATATTTTGAAAGATGAATAGCAAAATCTTTTCAACTGAAAATTTATAAATTCGTAAACTGTAAATGAAAAGAATATATGAAATTAGCAAGGCTGAATTTTTCTACTTAATTCGAGAAAAAACTTGATGCATTATACAGAACAATAATTATATAGAAATCTTAATTTGTTTACATAAAATATTTAGCTTCAAAACATAAGATTATAACAATAAAAGTAGTTTTCAAATTAACATTACCTTAATATTACTTTCTTAACAAGAAAAGATAATTCAATAAATAAAATCTTTAGCATTTATTAACTTAATAATGGCCAAACTAAATATCTAATCAATTAATATTGGAATGTATATTGAGTACAATAATCTACTTTTTGATAACAGTATTTGCAAGGACTAGTAATTACGATAAATTCAGAGGGTATTAAGACATTTTTAGAACGATTTTGGGGCCGCTTAATTAATGTTTAAAATGTAAAGACTATTTTTTTAAATGTTCGATCTGATAGCTTTTTTTTCTGGACTACAAGTCTGCATCGTGATTTCCAAGATATAAGAGCATTTCGTAAAATTTCCAGGGGTATTGCTTTTCATTCCTCTTCCACTACTTTCCAGAGTCCATCCATCGTGGTGGGTTTGCGTTTAGAAAGAGCTCTTTTTAACAGACCAAAGGCACAATAGTCCATAAGTGAAACGTCGGGGGACTTCACAGGAATATGTTGAAAAGGTATATATGCAATACCTGTATTAGTCTCCATTATTTCAAGAAATGCAGTGGTAGGTTTCGAAGTATGACTTGTAGCTTTGTCTTGTTGATATTTCACTCTTTGAAAGACTTTGGGATATAGAAGTGGAATTTCTTCTGCAAATATAGGACGTAAAACCTTCTCCTGATAATATGATGAGTTGATTTTAACATTTTTTTCTACTCTTTTTATTAATTATTTCCCATTGTAGGAGAAACCTGCGACCATCATAAACCCCTTACTGAAACTTTCTTTACATTGACGGAACCAGGTTTGTACATTTTTTCTCCTCGTTTCCTTTAGTAAATAGACCTTTTTTGTTGCAATCATTAGGTAAACCCATGCTTCATCAAGGGTCACAATGTACTTTCATTTATATCCTGCTAAATGGTTTTCATACAGGATTCTACAAAATGTTTTGCATTGAGTCACATGTTTCGGCAAAAGCTGGTGAACATTATGTTTTTTAGCTTTTTTAAGTTATAAATATTGATTTATTATTTTATTTATTGTTGATACAGATGTATCTAAAGACTTTGCAATTGATTTCTGTGTTGATGGATTTTCACTTGTTACCAGCGATTTCACTTTAGGAACATTTGAAACAGTACGTACTTTTTTCGGATATTCATTTGGAGTCTTCTTTCCATGCAGAAATAATGATTGACGGTTTTTACCAGCCCGATTAATAATGTTGCTTATTTTGTACTTAGAAATTTTAATACCATGGATTTCACAACGTTTTTGAATCCTGAAATAAGAATATTTCTCTTGGGAAAGCGCAAAAACATATCCCTCAATCCACAGCTTGTTTACATGCTACATTTTGAAAGAACAATAAATTTAAAAGTAGCAGACGATATTTCTCATTTCAAATAAAAAGCTATTGCCAAAAGTTTTTATTTCAAAACATTTTAATAATTAAAAAATAAAAACTTTAATAAATTTAAAAAGTTTTAAATAATATATAATATAAGTATAATAAATATAATAATATATAAGTTTTAAAAAGTTAAAGCATAAATTAAACACTTTTACATTCACCTTCAATTGAATTCTTTTCGTTTGGGATTACTACTTCAATGTACTTTTTGTATTCAAATCTGAAACGTTTATTAATATTCCACGTTTATCAAGGTGTAAACACTCACCGGCCGCTCTGAGCGTCTCCCAAATATTCTTCAGTGCAACCAACATTCTTCAGTGAGCAGGCCTGTAGTCTCGAAGGTCACGTCTCTAGGGATTACAGGCACCCCCGAGAAAAATACCGCTCACACGAAAACGCATTTTCGAGTGCCCATATTTCTCTCCTAGAGCCCTAAAGCTTGATTTAGTACCACTGATGGACCCTCTGCAAGATATCCTCTAAAAGCAAGACGCTGAGATTTGCCAGCGGTATTTGTTTCCACTTCAGGTGGCATCTAGGGATTTTTAGTTTTCTTTTTTTTTGTGTTGGATCCATGGAAGCGAGAACAACAGCAATCATTTACTTGTAGCATTATAAAACTGTACAACATTAGTTGGTGTTGAATTTTATTTATTAAATTGAATCTGCTCTCCAATTAGAAGAGGATATAGTCATTTGTATAATGTTGCAAAAGATACTGCATACAATAAGTGTATCGATGACGTCATAAGAGATGAACATTTGTAACAGAACATCGAATTTATAATCTATTCGTACATAAAAGTCTTACAATATATATACAAGGTAATTTTATTTCAGTTTCTTTGAGATGCTTAGTTGTGTGTGACAGACTAACTCCCTATTTTAGGAACAATTTATTGTATTTTGGAAGATATAAGTTTGGGATATGTTAATCTATAATTCCCTAAAATGGTCTAAATTATTTTCCATAGTTTAAAAATGAAATTCTCATATTGTTAATTTCATATTGGAACATCTCATATGGGTATAATTTTTATATGTTTTTCAGATTAGCGTCATTGATACTGTTTATATAATATACTGATATAAATATACTGATACTGATAAATACATGATACTGATAAATTAAGATACTGATAAATACATATACATATTTAAATGATACTGGAAGGATAACATAGTTTCAATATTTTAAGTTCTGTAATTAATTTTTGAATTTTGTACCCAATGAGAAATCTTAACACATATATTGTGTTTCTAATTTATCTTATCTTTGTTGCCGTATGACTTTAATGGAATATTAATCTTTTACAATTTTTTGAAAATAGTAATAATTCAAGTAAATTCTTTATAGTTATAAGAAAATTGTTCCTTAAGTTTCGTCTAATTGCAAATAATTCTTGTAAAAAAATCAATATTTTTTTTTACCTAAATCATTTTCCTTATGTTTTATAAACTGATCAGCTACACACAAAATGCAAGTGTAAAGTAAAAACATTTTGAGTAAAACATTCCCCATTAAAAATTTTGTGAAGACATAACTATAAATCATATTACTTGGTCTCTTCCGAATCTGATATAAGTTTTCCATTGTGTCCACACAGAAAAACAAACAAGAGGATATCATGTTGAACTATAAGTGGTCAACACAGCCAACTCAAGAAACTTTTGTTGGCACTTTGTCTCGCAAGTGCGCAAAATGATAATATAAATTCTTCGTTAGAGGGAATAACATAATTTAATCAAAATTCCTTCACACGTTGAAGAATTTATGTGTCAATAAATTTAATCCATACATTTGCTTAATGCACTTAATTTTATATACATTTTATGCAATAAAATAAATTCCCTATATAAAATAAAGGAGCGTAAAAAAATCAATACATGAATTGAAAAAAATGTTCATCATTTTAAGCTATTTCATATTATTTTATGATACAAGACAATACAGAAACAACAGAATATGCAAAAAGTACTTGTAAACTAAAAGTACTTTAAATGAAAATATTTTTTAAAATATTAACCATTTAATGTATCAGATGCAATGTCCATTAGCATATTCATTTCATTCTTTTAAAATCAAATAGATTTTTCGGAGAAAATAGGAAAAGAAATACTAATAATTATACAGATTTTTATAGAGTGGAATTTACTACAATATGTTCAGACAAATTCCCCTATTTATTAGCTTCCATAGGTTTGTAGTTATTGATGTAGAAATAAAATTGTAGAAAATTAGAAATAAAATTTCCAGAATGGAATTTAAGAATTTTTAATTCTTACCCATTGTTGAAATATTCATTTAATATTTTTATTCCATTACCAATAAATACCAGAATCTCTGCATTTGTCGAATTCTTTTAATTAAATTCACCGCATTATTAGTGTGTGAGAAATGATATATTTAACTTAAAATTATTATTTCTTTTATGAATTTAAAATTATTATGTAATAGTACACCCATTAAATACAACAATAAGTACGTGCGAACATTTAATCAAATATTGTTGGTTTCATTTCTTCTTCTCATCACTTCTTCTTTCATTCTCTAATTTTCTTCTAATCATTCACTAAATTTCATGCTTGTTTAGTACATTGTTCTTAATTTCCATCAAAGCATCTTTTTTTCTTTGCATACAAGCACTATGATAGGTTACCAAAACATTAAAAATTTAAACTTCCAATAGATTTTATTGTTAAGGGCATATAGATCAAAATACCGTATGTCCATGCTGTTTTAAAAAGTAAGAAATATCTTCTTTTTATATTTGTCTACAAAGTAAAAAATAGTATTCAGTGAATACTTTTTAACTGTAACAATCATATGTAAAATAATTTATAGCAGTGCATATAGGAAAAACCATTGATCTCAAGTGCGATACATAAATTACATATGAGTTACACAATTGAACATGTTAAAATTTAATTTTCTTTTTGCTTCTCTATGCTTTTTTCCACGTGCTTTTAAAATCTTAAATGTAAATGCAAATCAGAACTTACAATATGTTTTAAAAATATTCACTTTATAATTTCCTCCTTGAATTCAAATTTAATCCTAAGCATTGATACTTCACTCAAATTGTAACATCGTAAGAAAAAGTATGTAGAGAGTAAAAATAGTTAGTTCTCAATTTTAGGCAAACTTTGTTACGTTTAAATATATTATTTTAATACGATTTTTTAAATAATTGCTACCTTTTGGTATGTCACCAGTTAATTTTTTAAATTGTTATTATTTGTGTGTTACAGCTGAATTTTTAGATTTATACTTCCTTTTATGTTTCCATGTTTATCATTTTATGTATTTGCAATAACAGTGTTCTTTATCTCAATACATCACATTTAAGATACGCATTATGCTTTAAGTTTATTACATGTGTGTAAATAATATAATTTGATGTTTGTAACTATTTAATAATTTCAATGTACATTTAAAATGTTTCAAGTCGAATTTTAAAGGAAAATATTTCTATTATTGTTCATATATATTTATTGGTAAAAGTTTACTTGCTATAATTTTACCCCTTAATTATTAGGCGATTTTTTTATGTTAAGATAGATGTGACAAACAAAATGGTCATTGCCACTATGTAAAAGCTAAATTAAAGCAGGTTTACCAGAAACTGAATTTTATCACTACATTTTTTGCCAAATCAAGCGGGTACCCGTAAGTAGATTTCTACCGATTCATTACATTACAAGAAAAAATATATTTAAATTAACCATAAAGTTCCGATAAGGAAAACAAATAAATGTTATGAAGTAATGAATCTTATAGTAAAAAATATAAAGTGTGTATTTTCCATTGTTTTGCAATAAAATGAATTAAAATTTTTGTAACCATAAAAATATATATTGGATATTTATATTAAAACTGATAATTATTGTACATTTTTGTTATAAAAATAATGTATTATGAACATATAAGCTAAAATATTTTCATCACATACTTTTTAAGACTGAACATGTTGTAATTCTTTTTAGCATTTAAATTTTTATCTCTGCATTAATATGTTTCATTTTAAACATATACAAAATCCATTGAAGATAAAACATATCATGGTTTAATTCAAATTTTAGACCATTAAAAGACATGCTACGGTTTCTTATCTTTAAAAACTAATAATTTATTTCAATTGTAAAACATAAATTTAAATTACTTCTTGTTAACTTTTAATTTAGGTATTAGCATGTGGATAAGATTCACCACAATTCAATGTATTTTATGGAATAATTAATGCATAAAAAAGAAAACATATTGCTAAAAAAAGAAATACATTTACATATATAGATGTATTCATATCAATTACGACTTTAATTCCTAAATATAATGGATTTTAGTCCACACATATTTGTTTAATAAAGTTTTCTCTTTAGGAAATTCCTCAGTAAAATTTACAGTATCTAATTTTATAGATATTAACTCTTGTTCAAATCATAAAACATATATTACATTTAAAATTATGAGAGTGTATATAATGTGTATAAACTTGTTTCATTTATATGTTATACATTTAAAGTGTATAAGATTATTCTTGCATATTTATCAAAATACTTATGTGAATTAAATTCTCGAACAAAATATTACATTGTTTATTTTCGTACTTCTTTATATATTAAAATGAAAATACTAACAATTGAATTCTTTGTCATAAAAAAGCTATAAAGTATTAACAATTAACAATTTAACCGCAATATTCCTCAGAAAACCTCAATAATTCAACTTGATTTTTCATTTATACTGATAACAATAATAAAGGCAAAATTAAATATATATGTATGTATATATATATATATATATATATATATATATATATAATTTTGCAAAATTTATTTCAATATCAGGATACATTTACAGTACAACAAATGAAAATTAAAATAGAAAGCATAAAAAATTAGAAGTAAAAATAAGAGGAGATCTGAGCTGTACAAAAAATAAACAATTAATTAGATAAATTAAATAATTTACGCTTCTCTAAAATGCAAATTACATGTTTAATCTCAAGGAAAAAATCCTTCCTATATTGGTTAGGAGATATTTTAGAGATAATGTGAGGGCTATATCATTAATTTACACATAATTTAGGTAATTTTCATTTCATTTAATTAGAATAAATTTCTCCAAACCAAAACAATTTGGTTGGTACAACAAAAGAAATGGGTGAGCGCTAAGGGAAAGAAATAATTCAGCGCTCTTTAAATTGTCTATTTAACTGTTAAGTGTTTTAAATTACACTAAATGCTGCTTAATTGAATCTGCTTCAAAAATGAATATAAATTTTAAAAAATAAAGGGATAAGGTCACATTGACTTTGATTTCATTTTAAAGTAATATTAGAAAATTAGTTTTTGAATATATAACTAAAAATATAAAAAAATTTAAGAGAACATTAAAATTATACTAAACTAGTTAAAACATATAATTTATTAAAATAATGTAAATATTATTATACACTTAACAACTCTTCCCATTATATGTAAAACAATTCTTATTTATAAATGTTATTAAATATCAGAAATAAAAACAGCCAAATATACAGCAATGTGTTGAGCTACATTAATAATAGCTACTTTTTCCTATTCTAAAATATTTGATAAATTATAAAGTAAAAAATTTTATGTAAAACTTGTTCTTTTATTGGATGCATAAAATTTTATCATTGTAATATGATTACAAGTAACTAAACTTAGGTTATATAAATTTTAAAATCTTTCTACAAAATTAATTAAAACAGCGTACAAATTGAGCAATGTTCTTGTAATATTGTGTGAAACATTGACGAGGACTTTAAGTTAATATTAAGGTAGTAACATAAATGAAGGAAAGATTTATTGATTTTAATAATTTTATTTTTTTATTCTATATTAAATCTCAATTTTATCTAAAAATTAATCTTGCATCAATATTTTACCAAAGTATTGAAGTCTATAATAATCCTGCAAAAACAAATAATCTTTTCCATATCTTTAATCGATACTTAACTAGGAAAATCTTTGAGATATAATGTATTCAAATAAAGTTATTGTTATTTCGGAATGTTCTGTCAAAATGTTTTTACCATTAAAATGAGTATTTCTTATGATTCAGAAATTATGTATGATTAAACAAGATAACAAAAGGACCCGATTACTTTTTACTGTCTTCTAATTTGTTGTTGTTTGCGTTAATTCTTCATGGTTGGACTGAGCCTTATTCGCTTTGCAAATCTTTTCGGAATTTTAATCATTGCTTAATAAATGTTTGATTAAATCATGAATCATTTCCGCTTCCGGGAGAGCTTCATCAGCAATTATATCCTATGAAATACATGGTTTGAAGACTGAAAGGAATAATGACTTTCGGCTTTTTTCTTTTATTTTTTCCATGCTTTTCATTTACCGATACTTTCAATTATTTGTGGAATGTTGCATTTATGGTGTAATTATATTTTAATATTTTTCTTCCATATATATATATATATATATATATATATATATATATATATATATATATATATATATATATATATATATATATATATATATATATATATATATATATATATATATATATATATATATATATATATATATATATATATATATAAGTATTATTGAAAGGAATAGAAATTTTTCTATTTTTTAATATGTGTAAATAAACACTATGAGTGTAAATAAACACCATAAATAAATTAAGAGATTAAAGAAAATAAATATTTAAAAAATAAAAATATCAAAAAGATTATAAAAGAAAAAATAATTATAAATCATTAATAATGTATACAAATAAAAATAAAATAACTTAAAGAAAACTTAAAAACATTTTTATTATTAATATAAAAATTTATAAAAAATATTCAAATCTGAATAATTTTAAATTAATATAAACTTGAGAAATATTAAAAGCAAAAATAAACAGGAAAACATCTTATTAACATAAAAATGGAGGAAACCAGAAGCATACTTTTACTCATCATGCCAAAAGACAGAAAATATTTGCGTTAAGATACAAGAAGATAAAACAAAATGCACATATAATTTGTTTCCCTCTCTTTAAATTCAAAATCACTATGAACAAAAAATTGAAAAATAGTAAAATACATAGGATTAAAAACAAAAACTTAAATGTAAATGAAGAAAATTACTGATGTCACGAAGTTAAAAAAACACGTAAAATCTAAAATCTTAAAACAAATGTTAACATGTTAAAATAAAGTATAAGTAACTAAATTAAAATTGAAAAAATTGTTCACAAATACGAAATCTTATTAGTAGATTAAAATATAAAAATAATAGAAAAGCTAAAAAAATATCGTGATGTTATTAAAGGGGAAAAGCTAATTTAAAAATTCATATCGCAGTTAAGTAAAAATAAATAAAATTTTGCTAGTTCGGTAAAATGTTGACAGCGTCTTAAGTTGTAAATATAAGAACTGAAGAAAGTGGGGTCTTCTAAACACCCAGAAAAGGAAATGGAAAGTTCCAATTTCAAAATGGATCACTTGATCAGAGATTTTAAAAATTAGTGTCTCATATGATTTCCTGCCATTAAGAAATAGTATAGGAAAACAAAAAAAAGTAAAAATAAATAAATAAATAATATGTTAGTTAATATTATATTTTCATAAATATTGATTTTTCATTGAAGTACAAATTTATAAAATTTTAAATTAAATATAGCTTAAGAAAATGTAATTAATTCAAAAAATTAATTAATTTAATTTCATAAATTTTGATATGATTTACAAGAAACAAAGAAAGCTTTTTATAAGTTCTTAGAAATAAATTTGAAGAAGAAAAAAAGACTAAATAAACATACACAATTCACAAACACACACAACTTACCATTTTTTAAATGTGAAATACCTAAGAATAAAAATCTAATACCTAAGCATGAAACTATTATGAAAAAGTTATACATTTTTTATGGAAATAAAAATGAATGTTAATTTATTTGTGAATGAGTAAATGAAAATAATTCAAAATTTCACCACCAGGAGACGTTTTTAATAAATTACATATCTATGACAGATTTTTACTTAGATCTCTACATTTTTTTTACCATATATAATCACTCTAACATAATAAATATTTCCTATTTAATTACACAATTTCTAAAGCTAACTGTGCACTAAAATATAGAAAACCCTGTCAATAACACTTTTTATGACAACAGCCATCTATTTTTTTAGCAAACTCCTCAGAATAGAAACTGAAAAAACGGTCTGTTTGGCAACTAACCAAAGAAAGCAAAGCATTTAAGTTAACATTCTTTCAAAGTGGGTCTCGAGTCTCTATAAAAATTGAATCTTCAAATGCACGATCAAATGTGGGGAGGGGGGCAGAATTTCTTTACTACATAGCAACAACTGTTAATGAAACTTACAAAATTTTCTCAGAGTTTTTTTTTCAATGTGTTTTCTACTGATTTTCCGTTTATTATTTTTTGAAGACCAAAGTTTGTTACTTAAATTGTTTTAAAAAATGGTTTAATTGCTCAAAAAATGATTTTAGTTTTAGAAAAGGAGATGAAACACCTGCTGATTGTCAAAAATCAAATCCATCAACTATCAGCCTTAATTTGAAGAAAAAATTTCCTTTAATTGGAAGAAAACTTGTTTTGGTAGAAATAATGAAGAATTTTAAGTTTCAAATGAAAAAAGACAAAGGCTCCAATATTCATGTTGATACCAGTACTAATAGTGTGGCTTAGGTACATACCATTCAACTGTCCAGAATAACATCCTCTGTTGTTGCTCTAACAAACTTCAAATTGTCAAGGGATTGCATGATTGCATGACTTGACAAACATTTCAACTTCAATTTCTTGTTCTCTTAAATGTTGATTCATAATGACCTTAAAATATCCCTTGGAAGACAATCTATATTTTCAATTTGATGTTTCGGTAAATATTCACAACTGCCAAGATTGTTAATCGAAAGAATTGAGAACCAGTCTTACAGGTTTCTTCACAGTCACAAAAAGTAACAGCGTTGTTTTGTTTTATTGCATCATTTATTCTCTGCTCGTAATTTTTCAAAGAGTTAAGTGCTAGAAGGTTCAATAATCTGTTTCTTCATCAGGACGCGACATGCATCGTTTTTGCTGAATAAAATTGTTGCTGATCTACAAGCTTGTCAATGCCTTTCACTTACAATTTTTATATAAGATGGAGCTTACTTTACATTTATATTAAGAATGTTCTCGTGAAACTTCTTTACAGAAAAACGCGTCAGCAATTTCTACGATCTACGATCTACGGTCTCATAATGGCGCATATTTCGTAAGCCGTAATAATCCACGAAAATTACATTATCATGGAGATTCCATTTCAAGATATGTTTCAATCATTTTCCAGAATACACTACGAGCAACTTTGTAACAACTTACGATTCCATGTGATAACGTAAAAAAATAGCTGTTATGTTGAATGAGCTTTATTCAATAAAAATTTTAAACTATCGTAAATTCAAACGAAATGTGTAATTCATTTAAAGAAGATTACTTCAGGAGCGATTTCGAGGAGTATTCAAAATTTAAAAACAAGAATCCTTATAAGACAAAATATTTTGGTCAGTAAAAATTGACTTAAAAATAATAGTAAATAAGAAAGCATTTTAAAAATAAAAGAATTAAAGTTTATATGGAATTCGCACACAATTTTTTGATCATAAGTTGCTACAAGATCCTACATTAAGTTATTGAAAATAAACATCTAAGCTCTTCCAAATAGAATATTTTTAGACTCATTTATTTCATAAACTTGCTTCGTAACAAACAAAATAATGTAATAAATAGGTTTAAGCCTTGTAGCAATCGAATTCGATTAAACAAAATTTAGCATTGAAAAATTTTTTATACTAATTGATTAAATATAAATAATGTATGGGATGAAAAAAATGCTTCTGCATGATGCATTTTTCTATTCCTAACACGGTGATGAAATTATTCTAAAACATACAACGAAAAAATTTTCCAATGTCTTTCTCTTGTCATGTTATCAATAATTTATCAAGTTTTCTTAACAAGTAATTAAATAATATTTCATGCATCATTCATAACAATTCTATCCTGATAAAAACAACAATAATAAATGTATACTTATCTTATAATTCTCTTGGTTCACAGACACAACATCGAATGTTCCGCCACTTCACGTTAATGGCCGACGCTGACACAAGCACTTCGCACTATCTGACGTCATACTTTCACGCGGTATACACAATAAATGGGATTAAATTTCTTTCTGAAAAATTGCGTTTAAAGGGTTTAAAAAGTAAGAACTTATCTGAAAATTAATTAACATTATAAAAAACTCTTATTTGGAAAAAATAGTCTTTGCTGATAAAATAAAAAATAGCGCTACAACTAATTGTCTTAATTTTGCTGGCCAACAGCTTCAGGGTCAACAATGACCAGAATCTGTTGGCCCACTACTTATCATCCAGCACCGGCCCGGTTTATTTTGGCCAGCACTCATCCGTGGCCGTAATGGCCGGAGCTGGGCCATCAAACAACCATGAGCGGCTTGTCGTGGCCAACAGAAAACCGGCTTGGCCAGCAGCATCCCGGATTTTTGCCGGCAGTTTCTGTTTGCTAGGTTTGTTCTATATTTTTATTCGCAAAACAAATTCTTATTCTTTCACTATATTGAGGACAACATTTCACAACTTTTAGATAATTAGTTTTTTCTGTTGAGAATTTTAAAATAGGGATACTTAATTAAGTTTAACTTAAATAATTTTTAATTAATTTTATTAAATATTTAATTAATTAGTTTATTATTTAGTTAATAAATAAATAAATTATTTATTTATTTATTATTAAAATTAAGTAATTAATTTATTTATTAATTAAAATTCAACTTAATTAAATTATTCTCAACCAATTCGGTTTTCACTCAATGAACTAACACAAGGTTTTATTCATCCAACTCTGGCAGTTTGAAGTCACTTGAGAAACAATACAATCACCAAAAACCTATCTGGGTATTAAAACCCCAAATTATTGAATATCAGACCTCAAACAATTCGACTGACTGCTCATCTTGGAAGGAATTCCAGTTAATGAATTTATTAATTTTAAAAATACTTACTTCCTTCTTGGATTTTAAAGGCTAATAATAACAACTGATAATGAAAAAATAATATTCAAATAATTAATTCTTTCTATGAAGGAAAAAATTTAATAGAATCTTTTGTTGGAATGACAAATACTACGAAACAAATTTAAGCAAAAACTGCATGACAAATTTAGCTATTTTCGAAAATAGTATGAAAACTTTTGCACAAGTAGAAGCGGTAAAAATTTACAATCTGCTACCCCTTGATTTTTTTTGACACCAAGATAATCACCAATATATAACTAACAAGATGGCTGCTACAAAAAAGCTAAATTACGATAAACTAAGGGTTACTTAATTCTACACTAGATCCGTAGAATATTACTTGTCAAATAAAGTAGCAATCAATAACTCTTTCATTTTTGTCGCAACAATATAGACTACGTAGTTACATGTTCCTGTTGCAACATATCTGTATTTAATACGCTTTTTTATATGCAAAATGCATTCAATAAACGTACGATTATCCTACTATGCAAGGTAAGATTCATATTTATATGACAATGAAAAAATACACACACAATAGAAAGACTTCTCGAAACACTTTAAAATTTTAATATGCCGACTGCAAGTCACACTTGAAAGTATTTTATTTCCAGTCTCATTTGTGATTCTTCTCAACGCATTGCGTTCAATATAAATTTGAATTCACTTTAAATCATCAAAAAATATTCACAAGGAGGTTAGTGTTGATGCTTTCAAATAGAGGAATATTATTTTTTAAGACTTATTTAACTTCAATTCTGGGGTAAAGAACATAGACATACGCAATGGAACACCTGGTCTGTACCTTAGGGTATCAGGTATAGCTCCATCACGTAATACATCTGGTGTGACAAAATTGTCACGAAATTTGATAACAAAATTGAATTTCAATAGGTCTCTAATATTTGAAATTAATAATTTGACAGAAATATAACATCAACAACAAAACATTTACAAAATTTTCACTATGGGAGATGACATGAGGTAAATATTGCAATGAAATTGTGAAAATAGATTATCCTAATATTCCAAGTAACCTTGGTAAAAAATACAAATTAATTATCTTGATGATGGTCATAGCAGACGATATAAGTAGTTTATAACACAAATATGCAAGCAATATAATTAAGTTTAAGTAGAAGAGTATAAAAAGAGCAAATAACTGGGACAGATTTTCAATAAGTACTAGTAACTCCCTCATGCTTTAACTGTGTCCTTTAATGTAACATTGCATTTTTCGCAATACCAAAAGGACTATATTGTCTACACGCAGATAGTTAGGATTACATATGCATGAATGGTATCCTATTGAACACTTAACATTTGCTGTAAGTGATAAACTGTAGAATATTTTGGGATAAAGAACAACAAAACAAATCACCAGGTAATATTATATAAATAAGAACTTTAGATCGAATTCATATTAATACAGCCACTGTTTGTAAGATAATGGTGGTGCAATAATCATATTAAATTGTTTTATTTATCTATAAGGATTTTATATACTAATTCATTAATATCGTTTCACATGCATGACATAAAATGCATATATTAATTAACAATTTCTTAAAACAAAAGAGTGAAACTTTCTAATATATTTCTTTCTTTGAAGCAATCAATGCAGAACGAAATTCTTTAGCTGAATATTCTAGTTATTTTTGAATTTCCTATTATTATCTTTAGTTAATGATCAATTTAAACTGTGGAGAAGCACTAAATGTTTTTATTTTTGTAGGGAAAACATACGTTGCAGAATAAGTCCCGCATTTACGAATGACAAAGAGCTATAAAAATAGACATTATTCACGAAAATAATTTTCTTATTAGAGAATGTATACATTAAATATTTGCCTTTATGGGTTGGGATGTAGATTAGGCCCTTACAATTAAAAAGTGTTTTTAAAATGATAAAATTTTGATGCAAACATCATAAAATAAAAATATTATATTTTAAATATCTCAAATGTATAGTGACTATTAAATTACTGTATTTCAGTTGATTTTTCAAAATATTAAAAAGAAAAAAATAATTCATATTGTACTTTTTCAGTCTTTGAATCTTATGAACTTCAGCATCAAAGACACTCGAAAAATATACTTCTCAAATTTATGACTGAAAAATATTAGCTCTGGCTTTTTGCTAAGCATAATTATCATAGTGTATATATTTCTTTCAACGTGTGTATTGTACTTTAATAGGTGTTGAAAATTTTCAAGAGCATTTATTACGAATTTTAATTTTAATCAACTATCTTAAAAAAGCAATCCTATAGTTTTATTAAAAATGCTTATAATTTATTAAAAATAAAATTATTGTAATCTAGAAACACTCAATAAAAATTTTTAAAATTTAAGTCTGAAATATTTTTTAAGAAAATAGAAAATTTTTTTACTTTTATTTAATGTTTGATTATAAGACTCATTTTCGTCATATATAGAATAAGTTCAGGCAATTAATACACCTTGAAAATTCCTTTTAGTGTGAAAAATAATCTGTTATCTTCTGCTCATAAAAGAAAAACAATTTTCAGCATTTAAAAGAGCTGATTTGTTTTTTTGTTTTTCATAAACTTGAGTTGCAAATAATTTACAATGTATTTGTTAAAAAAATAGTATTTGTACAAGTTTTAAATGTTTCAAGCTATTTACAAAATGTTTTTTCAGTGTTGTGGAACGTATTAATTCTTTTACGAATTATCTTAGTATATAGAAATACATCGATTTCTTTACACACACAAACATATCATATCATCGGAAAATATAAAAAAAAAACTTAGAATATTTAAATAATATCTAAATGTAAGAAATTGTTAGTCTAAAAAGCTTATTCTTTATATTTTATTAATCTCATAAAATAATTTAAATTGTAAATGATTATTACAAGTCTACAAGGTACAAAATCGAAAGTTTTTTATGACATTAATTTATAAATTTTTTTTTACAAAGGTTAATATATAGAAATTTATATCAATATTTTATTATTACAAATTTACTATCCATGAATTTCACATGCACTTTTAACAGTATTTTATTTTGTGATGTTCATTTACATATGCTATTTTTTCAACTATTGTGTGCACTTTTAATTAAAAATTAATAATTTATTGAAGTTTCAACGTGCCATGATTCAAAATTATCCTTTTACATAACCCGAATCATTTTTAGTGGATTTAAAAGGTTTTACTTGAGACATATAATTTTTAAAATCACTAATATTCAATCACTTTACTATAAAAACTTTATCAATAGGTTGTGATTATAAATTTGTTACACCTAAGAAATCTGTATAAATGCACCAATTGCTTCGTTTTTGGATCGTTCGGTGGAATAGCACCTAATTTAAGTGTTTCTCACCTTTATAAGATAATAGCGCAGAATATTAGTTTGTCATGAATCAACTGAATTCTGCTTTGTAGATGTGTCAACTTCATTTTTAAAAGAAAAACTGCGAAGGGAATAAGCTGGAAGACCACCTGATCAGCTGCACATAATAAGTTAATGAAAAATTGCTAGCAGTGTTTGAAGCTTACAATTATAGATTCAATTGCTATGTCAGAAAAAATATGAATGTTCTTAAAATAACCTTAAAAATGAACACTGAAGAAACTTAATATCATCACTTCCTTCAACTGTGTATATGTCTCGCTCACGATTGAATTTTCTTTCGTCGGCATAAAGAAATATCTCGTTGTTGTTTACTAATGACACTTGGACAAGCTAAGCTCGCTATGCTATGCGAATTAAGTCCATTGGGAGCGACTTTCGTTTTAATCAGAGCACCATGAAGGTGAAAGTACGACTTTGCTCTACACTCATGCTATAGGTACCAGTTTATAGGGTAGGCAACCATTCACTCTTAATTCATATAAGGAAAGGACAAAGACAGGATAGATAGAGAGAGAAAGTACATCCATGCCCGAAGCGTGATTCGAACCCGGGACCTCCTTATCCGCAGTCAGGCACGCTGACCACTAGACAAATTGGTCGGCAGAGATATCATGAATTTAATCATTGTAAGAATATTCGAAAGTAAGGCATATGGAGAATCAGGGCATATTATAGAATTTAAGGGTTCAAAAAGAAAAATTAAACAATCTACCAACATTTATATTTTAACAAAAGCAAAGAATAATAATTTCCAAAATAATTTGACTTCAAT
This sequence comes from Latrodectus hesperus, assembly GCA_037975125.1. Lineage (NCBI taxonomy): Eukaryota > Metazoa > Arthropoda > Arachnida > Araneae > Theridiidae > Latrodectus > Latrodectus hesperus. The sequence continues at coordinate 31,233,055 of CM075852.1, read as the reverse complement.
CTCATAACAAATTTATACAAAATGCTGTTGCAAAATGTTTGTTGTTGAGGTAGTTTTTAAAAAAATTCATAAAGTTCTTAAAATTTTTAATTGCTTTTTTTAAAATTGCAAATCTTTTCTCAAATCATAAATGTACTTGATGGACTGGATTCCAAAATATTATTTCAAATATTAATGGTAAGTTGATTACATGTTATATTTCTTTATCTCCTCAATGAGTCAAGTGTCGCTGTTCTAATAAATGAACGGCCAAGCATATCATTTACGAATGCGATTTCTTGCCCTCCCTAGATTAACTTCTTTAGGCATCATCCATACTAGAGACTATTACACCTAGACTCCATTAAAGGGTTATCGGACTTTATTAATAAAGTGGGTGACCCGAGCAACTGGAACTAGAAAACATTGGGTTTGGAGTTAATAGTACAAAATGCTGATAAAAGCAGAGGTGCCCAATGACATACAAACCCAAATCTAAGAAGAATAAATGATTATATAGGCTTAAATCATAAAATATAGGTGGCATTGATCATAATTTTTATTCCTGTTGTAATTAATTGTCTTTGAATTTTTCAAAAATGATTAAATAATTTTATTTAATTATAATATTATAATAATTCACTTTATTATAACGTTTTATCACATAAATGTGATAACATTACTGTAAGACAGTAACTTAGATTTTAACTTCAGACACATGCGAAAAATGCAGTTTAGAATATCCATCAAACCCTAATTTTTGTTTAAATTTGTTCTCGTTTAAAAAAGCATCACACAGTAGGAAACCAAATAAATGTTGTTGAAATTTAATATAAACCAAAACATTTCATGTTTTTCCTGACAGTGATAAATAATTTAATAAACACAATGTCTCAGTAGATGTAGATTATTATTACAAAAATAATATGAAAAAATTTGGAAACAGAATCTTATTGAGGGAAAAATCATTGAGGTGATTCTAAATATTACATCGGATTTCAACTGCTTGAAATATGCAATGCATAAAGAAAATGTTTAAATTTCTACCCATACTTTTGCTTCTTTTATTGCAATGCATCAGGTAACTAAGCAATGACATGATGACTCATTTACAAATAACTTAAAACATGGTACATAAAAATGAGGACTCATAAAAATGATGAATCATCTACAGAAGCTTTTTCCTATCCTGCATTCTTCTTGTGGACCTTAAGATCTCCTGGCCTTACAGTTTGTGATCTTTTTAAGAACATGTGAAAAATAATTTTTACTTAAAAATTAATTTTCACATGTTCTTAAAAAAGTTTTTGACAACCTTAGTTGAATAGTAGGATCATATATTTGTTTATGATTTAATAAACAATAACGGAGTAGTGATTGTCTTTTAGGGTTTGAGATAATTTACCATATTGATATTTTTCTTGTAACACCAAGAAAATATTGAGAACATTGTCATGATAAGAAAGAAAATAAAAAAATATTTTTTCTTAGAATGAATTCCTCAAAACTTTTAAGTAATACTTTGTGAAATGCAACCATTCAAAATCAGATGATTAATTTGTAATCATCTTGTACATTAAGTTACACCAAAATTATTTTGTTCAAAATACATGATGAATACATCTTATTTTTGACAATCAAAATAAAATAAAATAAATATATATACATTAAATTATTTACTAATGGAATTTCTCAAATTAAGATCTTATTTATTAACTATGAAATGGCGAAAATATTAGGGTTATATTTAAAAATTTTAAATGTTACATGAAAAATCTATTTTAATTTTACAATTCCCGATAGAGAGGTTTGCTTTTTTTTAACAATTATATACTTTTTAATAGCAAGCCTATTTCACAATGCATAAGCTTGTTATTTAAATAAACTATTGAAAATATTAAAACTTAATGATTCGAAGAAAATTATTTTATATTACATATGTTTATTTCATATCTTATGAATATGAATGAATAACACTAACTATTTTACGTCTTATTTGCATGATTTAATAATAAAATTTTTAAGAATTTTGATCCTTTTTTTATTTTTGAATGAATGCAAGTTAAATCAAAAAATTTATACTTTTCTTACTCAATTCTACGTCGACCTAGAAGACATTTCCTAATTGTAAATGTTCGTTATTTTGGTAAAATGTTTATGGAAAAAAATGATGAAAAAAACTTTATGCTATTTAACCTAACACTAAATACCTAAGAATATATTTTTTACTCCCAAATTGAATTCATTATGATTTTAAGTTTTAAACTACAATTTGTGTGAAGAAATGCTAATTTTTATGGCAGACAAATATGAAAATGTTTAGATAATGCTAAAATTCTCAGTAAAAACCGTTTTTCAAGAAACATTTGAATTGATCACTTTGAAAGTAGTTTTGCTCAGTATCAATGTTTACTTAATGCTTAGTACCAAATTTTCTTTTATAACTATTAAAAATTAAAAAAAAATTAAAGTAATCTACTATTGCAAATACATTCTTGCATTTTCAGCTGTACTAGAGTTCAATCTGAAAAACAAATGTATTAAAATATTATGCATCTTAAAAAGAGTTTTCAAAATTTTTTTCTTAAAAAATTCAATTTTAAGTTAAAATTATTAGAAAGTGTCAGAAAAATCTAATAGACTCGTGAATCAGTGGGAGAAAATGCAATAAATATGCAAATATTTTAGTTTCTAATAAGAGCTATTCGCGTCTTATATTTTATCCCGATGGAGGTTTAAAATCTCTTTAGTAATGTTATTTTAAAAATCTATGAATTATCCATATTTTGGATGACATACATTCTTTAGAATTTGTTGAAAGATTCATCAAAAATGATTTTGCCATTATACTAAATAGTAAAGGAAATCTGAATCTTGAACTTCTTTTATTCAAAGAATATAAACAATATATTTAAGTGCGACTGATTATCAAATGATGTAGTACATATTAAAAAAAATCACAACTATTTATACAAACCATTTATTTGTTATTTGATAAAAGTATGCTTATTATAACAAACGAAGCAATTACTTATTTTTCTTACCGATATTAATATCTTATATTACGTCTGGCGGATATCATGAGCTATTTCCATTATGGCTGTTTTATGCAGACAAGAAATAAATTAAAATACTTATCCTCATTTTTGAATGGCAGTAATTATACGTCACGATATTGATATGAAAGGGAAAAATCTTAACAGTTATTTTTGTTCATTTAGTACTTTCAGTGAGGTTTGCGTTACGGAAAGGCAGAATATAAATGGTGCAATAAATTATAAAACAATATTTTACCTTCACAAAATAAATTCTAAACAATGAGTATAGTGTTTGATATTTTGCAGGATTTCATCATAATACAAAAATATATAATTGTTTAATCTGAAAAGAATCAATGAAATACTTAATGATGTTAAAATAGGTCTTTAATATGATTAAATGTTTTACAAATAAAAATTATACGAAATTCCTTCTCATATATAAAAGGAAATTAATTAAAGTGATTCTTGATTTAAGTGTTAGTTAATCAGAGAATGTAATTTAAAGGCAATCCAACTTGTCCAGTGGTCAGCATTCCTGACAGCGGGTAGGGAGGTCCTGGGTTCGAATCCCGGTTCAAGCATGGATGTACTTTCATTCTCTATCTATCCTGTCTTTGTCCTTTCCTTGTATGAATGGGTTGTGAATGGTTGCCTACCCTATAAACGGGTACCTATGGCATGTGTGTACTGAGGAAGTCGGACTCTACGCCAAAATATGGTTCAGTTGGAGAAGTGGAGCAGCGCACCCTATAATGCCAGTCTAACTGGCACACGACAACAACAATAATTTTATAAAATTCTTAGAAAATGTGGATATTTGGTTAGAGTTTACAAAAGAGTACCTCTTGATATTTTTGGTGAATTTTTGTAGCCAAGATAGTCGTCAAAATGTGATAACAAAATGGAAACTCTAAAATTACGTTATTAAAAGTGGTAAAATACCATGGTTACCAGAAATTAAATTTTAACGTCATATGTTTCACCAAACGAAGGGGTACCCGCTTCTACACCGAATTGTCTGAAAATGTATAGTTTGTTAAAATTTTGTTACAATCATGATGATAGAGTTCTATTTTTTGTTAAGTTAACGTTACTTTCTTATTTTTCGTTGGCCTTATTTAATCAGACTGATGCTTGTTACGAAATTCAATGCGTATTTTTACAATTAATGAATAAGAAAACTCATTCAGTTGCTAGAATAAACACAAAATTCAAAACAATATCTACTTTACAATTTAATAATAAATGATATGAAAATGTTTAATGTTAATTAACTGTTTTAAAAATGAGAAAAATCATTTATTTAATACATTTCTCATGTTTTTACTGTATGAATTATCAAAAGATAAAATACAATATGAATGAAAGAAATATAGCTATTTATTTTAATCGAATTAAATAGATTTTGGAAACTAATTCCTAATTTATTTCATACCAAATAATAATTTACTTAGTGCTTAATTATAATTTATATAAATAATCATAAACTCAAATTTTTTAACTTTAAATTCATTTTATATTTATATAATGAATTAGTTTCTCCAGCTGCTATATTCATGTGTATAGAGATAGTTCCAATTCAATGCTAATGTAAGCTTACGAAATTATAATATTTGCATGTTTTCCTCTCTTTCATTTTAATAATCTGCATTAATTTTGTCATGGACAAATATGGATATATATATAAGTGACGTTTCCGTGTATAATTTCTCAACATTAACTTCATCTTAAATGTTATATTATAATTACAAACCACGAATAAATAAGTGTTCAAACTTCGAGTATTTACTTACTGGTTTAAAACATTTCTTAAAATTTATTTATTATAGCAAAAACTCTTTTTAAACTTTATACAAAAAATACTTCTGAAATTTCATAATATTTCAGTTTTTAAATAAATTATTAATTAAAAGATGGAAAATTAAATAGATTTATAATGTTGTGTTACTTTAAAAATAGCTACAATATAGTTGCTAATCATTAATATTAATGAATCCAAAAATACCATAGCTCAATACAAATTTCAAAATTATGAGGTAAAAAAATTAGAAGACCTATTCAGGCAACACATTTACCTAAATATTACTAAATTTTCTTTTCAGAAATCTAAAAATATTTTATGATTTTCATTTCTTTAATTGCTTTTTGTATTCATAGAATAAACAATTCATGCCATGAAATGTGGATACCAACAATTCACTATGATCATGAAATTTGGTTTCGCACTGCTCTGTTGGTTTTGCTCATGGTTTACAATTTCTTATTGATATTATTACAAACTGTAAAGGTAATTGATATATTTTACAAAATTTAAAATGCAATGAAAATAAATTTCAAATGAGATTTCGGTCGCTTTACAGCTTTGACTTAATTAAATTAAAATTTATTGTAAAACACCATTCGAAGAAGAGCAACAAAAAATCTATCATAACAGCATATGAGAAATAAACAAAATTTACAGGTATTTATTGGGTTGGAGAATAAGTTCGTAGCCTTTTTATCAGACTTTTATTTGAACAATGCTTATATCAATAAGTTAATCAATTATATATTCACCGCTGCTGTTTACAACCTCTTCCCACCTCTCGACCAATTTGTTGATGCCGTTCAGCTAAAAATCGTATGGTCTGATGTCAAAGAACTTGTTGAGCCAGTTTTTAAGGACCTCTTCGTTATCGAAGGCAACGCCTTTCATATGGTTTGACAAGGAGCGGAAAAGATGGTAATCACGGTTGACGCAATGTCCGGATAATACGGCGGATGCTGAAGGACCTCCCATTCGAGCTGTTTGACGACTTGTGCAACATGGGGCCTTGCGTTGTCGTGAAGGAGTATGGTTTGATCATGTCGCGATCAGGTCTTTTCAGTTGAATAGCCTCATTCACTCTGTGTATCTGGGCAATGTAGAGCTCCTTGTTGACAGTGGCATTCATTTCGAGCATTTCCCAGTGCATTAAGAGGTCCTTAAAAACTGGCTCAACAAATTCTTTGACATCAGACCATACGATTTTTAGCTGAACGGCATCAACAAACTGGTTGAGAGTTGGGAAGAGGCTGTAAACAGCCACGGCGAATATATAATTGATTAACTTATTGATATAATTGTTGTTCAAATAAGTCTTTGGTAAAAGTGCTACGAACACTTATTCCCTAACCTAATAATTTTGCAGTATTCAGAATACAGAGTAAAGAGAGACACAAACTGCTATCTATTTGTACCAGTTTGTATTGAATTTATAATTCCTGTTGATAATTTTCTTAAATTCTTTTTAAAGTTTTATTTATTTGTATACAATAGTTGTAAGAATTACTTATTTTTTGAATGTCTGAAATTATTAATAATAGAGTAAATAATAAATATTTCAGTTAACTTATGTAGTACTTTTGAATACCAACTAAACTTCCTTTTCCTGAAAGAAATCTTTATATTAAGATAAATATTTTCGCAAATTTTACATACCCAATAAATATAAATGTTCAAAAAGAGTTCTCCTTACGAACATTTAGTACATAATGTGTCAGAAAATCTGATCTAACTAAGTTTGTTTTGAAAACAAGAAACCGTTAATGTCGAAGGAAATCACACTGTCCTTTCACATCCCAATTTAAAGTTTACTGAATTTCCAATCTTATTAGAACAAAAGGGGAAATATACTTTAGGGTGCCTCTTGGCGAAAATTTTTTGCGCCAAGCTAGTTTTCGCGCACACACACATGTTTGAATAAACACACACACACAAGATGGCAAAAAACACATTTCCATACATAAACCAACTTAACTAACAATATGGAGCCAATTTGGTGAGAAACTGAAAGGTATCCTAAAGTAAAGGCCACCCCAAGACAAGTATAAGGTAAACATCTGCCTTTATATTATATTATATATATATATATATATATATATATATATATATATATATATATATATATATATATATATATATATATATATATATATATATATATATATATATATTTATATATATATATATATAAATATATATATATATATAATATATATATATATATATATATATATATATATATATATATATATATATATATATATATATATATATATATATATATATATATATATATATATATATATATATATATATATATATATATATATAAATATATAAATATATATATATATATATATATATATATATATATATATATATATATATATATATATATATATATATATATATATATATAATATATATATAAATATATATATAAATATAAATATATATATATATATATAATATATATATATATATATATATATATATATATATATATATATATATATATATATATATATATATATATATATATATATATATATATATATATATATATATATATATATATATATATATATATATATATATATATATGTTTGTTTAAGCCTTCTATCAAACAAGATAAATAGTAAAATAAATAATAATTAGACAAGAACTATTTATAAGAGTTATGCTACTAAACGCATTTTATCTTTAAGGGCAGTAGGAACGAGCTGGTAGAGATGAATACAAATGAAAATTACATAAATTACTGAATTTAATCCTGAATTAATAAAACATGTGAAATGCTCGATCTGATAAAATACTCAAAATACTTATCAATCCTTGCGAATTTTTTAATGCTATTATTAAGATAAAACTGATATACAATCTGAAAATAATAAATGAAGAAGAAGTGCATTCAAAAAGAGCATTATATACGTTGTTCTTCCTGTTTCAAATTCTCTAAGTTTTCCAATAAATTCAAGTAAACGCTTGAAAAAATGTTAATTCTAATGTTGTTATTGTTACTTATGACACTTGGACAAGCCAAGCTCGCTATGCCTGGGCTATGGGAATTTAAGTCAATAGGGAGCGTCTTTCGTTTTAATCAGAACACCACGATGGTGAAAGTACATCTTTACACCACCAGAGCACCCACTCCCTCAATTTTGACATTGATATGAAGGGAGAGGAAATTTTCTCCAGACCATTGCACCCGTGGTAACTACTCAATGACCGAACACAGGACTTTCGATTCCATAGATTTAACGAGCACGTATATCACATGTACACGGTGGGTCTTTGGCGGCATTGGGAATCGAGCTCCGCCCTTTCGGATGGAAGGCCGATACCCTAACCCCTAGGCTACCACGGCCTGTTAATTCTAATAAATAATTTGATCGGGTATTAGAAAGAATATAGGAAACATTTTTTATTCTGTGATCAGATATGAATATAAAAGAAATAAAAATAATAGACAATTTTTAAATTGTAATACTTTATGTCTTTTGAATTCAGTTGAGACTAACGATGATAAAGTAACTTATTTCAAAATTATCAAGACAGGAAAAAGAATCTATTATATAAAACATTTAAATTGAGTTTCATTGTATTGAAGAAGTAAAAATTTTACTTATAAAAAGCAAAATAGAAAATTTTTTCTCCATTTCTATTCCTTATTTCTCTTTCTCGAAAGAACAAAATGTCTATTTGACATTAAATAAAAACAGTTGTTAAAACAAAAGATATAAAAGCACTAATTTTTGAATACTTTATTTTATTTAGCGTTAGTTTATTTTAATAATTTTGTGAGAACAATTTACTCATATTCTCTGAATTGTTACCTAAAAAATGTCGGAAATTTTTTTTCCTGTTTCAAGGGAATAACAAATAATTATTTCTCAAAATGTTTGATTGAAGTCTTACCAAGAAGTTGTTTTCCGAAATATATTTCTTAAACATCATATTTTTTTAAAAAAAATTCTAATATAAATATTCAGAAAAATAAAAAATCAGTGGGACACTAAAATAATTTTGTTGGCGTAAAATATGCTAAAAGATAACATTACCTTCATTTTGCCATCAAAATAATCAAAATTATAAATGAAAATTCTACAATTGATCCTTTCTTTAATTTAATATTTGATTATTCATAAAATATAAATTTTGATGAATAATTACAAATATGAAACGGAAATTTTACATCAGTTAAATATAATAAATATATTACTAACAATAAATTGTATTAGTACTACTTCCCTAATACTTATTCTGCTTCTGATCCAAGATGGTATATAAACATAAGATTTCTCTAGTACAAGCCATGAATTCAATTCAAAATCAAACAAGAAAACTGAAATTATATTTATTGCTAAATATCTGGAGGGATTTCCCATTCCTATCACAAACAACCGCAGTTCCAAATGAAATATTTTTAAGAATTTTGATCAAATATTATAATTTGGGAAGTTGCGTACATATGATCAACTATTTTTGAATAAAGTTTATTTTGAGAGCAAACATTATCACAATAACATGTCATACATTAATAATTCCATCTTTTATTCATAAGACAAATGTAATTAATGATACCTTTGCTGCATAAATAAATAACCGAATGTATTTCTTAGAAGAAGTACTGACCAGAAAACAAATTTTCCAAATTTAAAGATTCTTAAATTAATTTTAACCGCGATTGTGAAAATGACCATATTTTGCAAAAGTTTGCTTTCTATAACAAATTTTTTATAAATATTTAGACATTTTTATCTTTGTTACCAATAATGACGAATAATCTTAAAAGTTATAATGATCAACAAAGATGTATGATAACGATATGTAATGATAATAATAATTTATAAAGATAATGATCGATAATGATCAATAATGAGGAATAATCTTAAAAGTCTCTAGAGTTAACATATTAACATATTCTGAAATAAAAATCGATAACGAATATTCATTTTAATCATAATAATTTTAAATGAGAGAATCTTTCAGATAGTGACCATTTTACTATAAGAAATGAAAAGCAAAATATTTACTGAAAAAAAAATCAATTGCTTTACATACATAAAGCTTCCTTTACTTCTGCTCTTAATCATCTCTATCATTTACTGGTCACTAAAACTAAACTCCATGGCACGACAGCCCATGTGGGCCAAGGCCTACAATGCCCATAACTGTTTTCATGACCGAGGGCCCTGGGGTGCGAAGCATATTCCCCAGTTAGGTGGTCAGCCTAACAAAAGACCCTCAGTGTTTAGTTTTCAAGCATGCTTGGTACTCAGTTAATCGACCCACTGAAGGGATGAAAGGTTGAGTCAACCTTGCCCAACCCGAGGATCGAATCTCGGACCTGTGTCATGGGAGCGTTTACTGGTCTCTAGATTAAAGAATTTCCTGTTTTACTCTTCAGCCGCCAGTAGCGAGTGCATTCACCGTCTGTCTATTTCTTCCGAATCTTTATCACACACAAGGACTTTCAGCTTAAATAAAAGACATAAATTGTTAGAAGAGCGGTCCAGGCTATAAAATGCTACTTTTCTGAATATTTTCAGCTATTCTTGAGTTGCAGCCATAAATTGTGGACATAAATTATGAAGAATACCAATTTTTCCACAAAGCATTTTTTTCCTGATTTTTCAACAACTCGCTAAATTTTTTTAAGTCTCATAAGAAATTTTCTTTAAGTATTTGCCTCCATTATTTCATGTAAGAAGTGGTTATTTGAAATAATGAACTATTATCAGAGGCCACCAAATAACGCGAAGGCTTACCTTATATACAGTAATTATTTGAATGTTCCAATTTTATAACTGATATTAACAAAAAGATAAAAATCCAGTGTTGTGTATAAATAATTGAGCTAACTTGAATACTGTATGATAATTATCCACAAGTTGTTCATTTGACAAACCATAACAAGCTAACATGCTTGTCACTAACGTTTTGCATAATGGTTGCTTCAAATGAATATAAAACTAAATATCCTTATTGGCATCCAATGTTCACTACTTTGTTTAAAGTCCTTTTTATGCATTTCTTTTGGTTTTTAATTCATTTTCGATATAAAATTCACCAACAATTCTTTAATGTTTTATTTGCAAAGCATTCAATGTCTTAATGATCTCATTTTTATTAAAATCATCATTTTTATAGCTTAAAAGTAAAAATTAATTCCTACGATAACTCAAATTACTATGCTTCTATTAGAGCGTAATAATTAACTTTAAAAGTGCTATATTTTCATAAAGAAAAATAATCTTTTTCAGGTAATTAGTGAAAATAGAAAAATTCTACTATTAAGTTTATAAAATGAAGTTTCGTTTCAATATTACTGGAGTGATGAAGTTTAAAGACGTGCAGTCATTTTTGGTTTTATTGAAAACTTATCAAGTTTATCAATCACGTTTTATTGAAAACTTATCTTTAACTTTAAAAAGTTTAACAAAACAATTAAGAAACATCAATTTTTATTTATGCCGCGAAGAAAATATATATTTGTTTTGGGAAAAATCATTATTTTTTAATTCTTTAAAACTTCTTTTATACTTTTTTCCATTGTTAAATGAAGAATGTGTTTTCACTCCAGCAATTAAAAATAGTATCGTGATGCTGGTATTGTGACTTCGAAAATCTATAAATGTTAACTCGTTCTGCTATTTATTTTATGAACAAAAATATAACATAAAATAAATAAATAAAAAAGTTATGAACTTGAAAATTAAGTTCTTATTACATACTTTAAAAATGTAGTGCATTAGTTTTAGGGAAACATCTCAAACAGTTACTGATTGCTACGCGTTTACGATGGATTTGACTAAGATAAGATGTGTCCAATAATACAGGCATCATTTCTACAGAATTTTTGTTATAAAAAACATGTAACTATTACAAGTGAATAATGAATTACATCAATCTTTAAGCAGATATGCAGCTGTAATCAAAATATACAGCCTTATTGTAAAAGTTAAAGCTCAGGAGCAAAAAACCGAAATCCAAATGCATAATGAATTATAACAGTAAAACCATAAAAAGATTTTTGTCACAAATTCAACATTATGCACAAATTTGTCTGAATCATTTAGAATCAATAGAAATCTTCTAAAATAGACAACCATACATTATATACAATCAATTTAATGTGAACGTTATGCTTTCATTAAAACGCAAAAGAGATATTAAAAAAATTATAATTATATATAAATATACAAATAACAAGGGAAAGAGTTGTTTGTTTCATGAAAATCTATATGATTTAAGTAATAATGAATAGGAAATTTACCATATAATATGATATATTACATTTTACAATAAATAACTGTATCACATGAGCCACTTAACAAATACGTCCAAATATTATACTTTTTGCTTTGTGTATGTTTTCTTAACAAAGATTTTACAATACTTATGTTACAAAACCGATAGACAATATTTTTTGACTATATTTCTAAGTTATATACTCAGAAATTCCTCTTATATAATTTATCCTGAATTATCTCTAGCTTTAGTGTTAAATTTATTTTTAAAAAAATTGAAAACTACTGAAACGGATATCATCTCATTTATCAGCAATTTATCTACTATTAATTGACAAGTAGAGAGATTAAAATCAGTATTAATTGTTTTTTTAAAAATATTAATGAAAAATCTTAAGTGATAAGCCTTTAGTTAACATTCAACGAATTCTGATTTTAATTTATCAACAAACTATCAAAATAAATTTTTCAAAATAATTTTTGGAATTAAAATGAAATCATAATAAGACATCAATATCATAATTTATAGAAAAATGGGTCAGAAAATGAGTCCTGAAAATGCAGAAAGAGAATAAAATGCAAAACATCTGAGAAAACCTTCAAATGTTACGTAAACCTAAGTCATCAAAAAATCTTGAATCGGGAGCAAAACTGAAAATGAAATGTTCAGATGATGTAAGATTTTTTGTTCATAATAAAAAAGTCCCTTAATAACTGAAAAAACGCTATCCATTAATACGTGTGTAGAGCTATCTCTCTACTAAATGTATCAAACTGTTAACTAACAATGGTATAACTTAATTAGCATACCTTTCTATCTGAATTCAAAGAGACATAGCTAGCAACCAAATGGTTATTGCTTTTGGCTTCGGTTCAGTACTTTATGGACTCGATTTCCACCGGAAGTTTGGATGTTTGAATGATTTAGAGCCCATTTTAACCCTTTGGATTTACATTTATTGGAATAATTTTTTGCATTTGGAGCACATTTAATTTTTTGGGGTAGAATAATTTGTAAGAACAGCATATTTTATGCAATTATTAGAATTTATTGGCTCCCACTTTTTGTTCCTTTTTTTTCCAAAACTATTTTCTATCACTTGTCTTGCATATCTATTTGTCTCTTCCACTATATTATTCCAAAAATCTTCATTTAGGATTTCATTCAAAAAATTCAAAAGTTTAGGGTTAGCACCTACACAAAGGATTTATTCCAGGCATTTCACAAAACCGTTTTACTTTAGGTACATTGTCTTTTTCTTCCCAAGTCCATTGATCTAATTTCTCAGGAGAAAATTCACTATCACTGCTTGATAAGTATCTTGTACGTCTTTTGCATCTTGGTTTTATCTCACTATCATCCCCACCATTATTGTTACTTTGAACTAAACAAGAATGAACATGTTAAATACTGTCTCATTTTCAACGACGTATCAGAACGTCATGTGCGACTTTGGTCAAATTAATGCATGACGTTCTGATACGTCGAATGCGGTCAAACGGCTAAATAAGTCTTATCTAATTGAATCTCGGGGGTAAAAATAAAATCCCTCAGAACGAATCAAATAGATGATTACTATTATATATTATTATCAATCTCTTATAACATCGTCTTTTTACAGATTAATTAACAATAAAGTACTTACTTCTTTCGTTCAAATGCAGATCATGATTTAAAATTCTCATTGGTTTAAAATATCCTTGACGTCAAATGATGTCAAAATCTATGTCACACATAATTAATTACGACATCGTATTCAGAAGGCGTCGTAAATCCGACTTGTCGACGAATTTGCTGCTTGCCTTCAAATCGCATTTTTCGAGCTGCAGCAAATAAGGCAAAGTTCACCATCGAGTATCTGAGTGTCGGCGATGATAAAAAATCCATTCATTATTTTTATCATTCACGTTTTGTAATAAAGAAGTATATTTAGTTATAGATTTTTCCGTTTGTAAAAGTTTTCATAATCATTAAAATTACATGTAGTTCTAAATAATTAGTGTTCAAATTTTCAAATCTTTAACAATATTGTCTTAAAAATTTTCTGAAATTGTCATCTTTCTAACTTGTGTTCTTGTTGTTGTTGTTATCGTGTGCCAGCTAGGCTGACAATATCGGGTGTGCTGCTCCACTTTTTCAACTTTTAATTTGTGTATTTAACCGATATAAGTTTTCTTGTCTGGTTCTCCGGCTCACCAACGTCTCTTGTGTCATTTTGCCTTCTCTTGAAGTCGGTCAAAGCTTCTCTAATTTTTATGAGAATTTTGTGCGTAAAACATTGATTGTTACGAGTATCCGAAACCATGATTCCCAATCGCTTTGAGTGAATGCCCTTAACAATAATCAAATTGATTTGGACATGACACCCAAATCGAGCAGCGACTCTATGGCTTCAACTCGTTGCAATCAAAATAAAAAATATCTCGGAAGTTTATTTTGTTAATAAAACGACTTTTTATTTAAAGACCAAAACATCGTTTTAAGAAGCCGTTTTCCATTGTCAAGCCACCACACGTTGACAATAGTACAGAAGAAAAAAACAAAATTAAAAAGATAAGACAAAACATCCATTTTATATTTAGATTAAATCGGCAAGTATGATTTAAATTTTTATTTTTTTCAATTTTTCTCTTTTTTTCTAGAATTTTTATTATTTCTTTTTCACTTTTCAGATTAACAATATATAGTTAATACTAAGTTTGATAAGCTGTTCATGTTGGTTGTTTTGAAAATAGATTATCAAATGTTTAACACTTGTAAATACTTTAGCTTAATTTGTATTTTTTCTCTACCTCTGTATTTAAACTATTCATGTTTCTTATTTTCTATGTCTATTTATATCATCAGTGGAAAGGGGAAATGAAAAGAAAACTCTTATCTAAAAAATTAACCAATATCTAGATGATTAACTAATTTTAATAATATTTACAGTTATCAGCATGATGAATATATATGACAATGCGCATAAATTTTCGTTATGTATTCCAAAATAATATATGCATGAAACTGTGCTACAATTTTCTACATGTTCTCTCTCATTGAACAAAAAACATTTTATCTCATTTTTCTTCGTAAATTTAATTAAAATTTTATTATTCACGGGTTTTTTCTAACCATGAATAATAAGCACACTTTTATATTTGCTTCACACTAATGCATGCTGATTACAGTTCCTTTTCAAAATATTAAAAACATTGCATTAGATTTCTCTTCTAATTATTTTTTCATTGAATGTTTTTTTTCTTTTTGTAAAACATTTGCTGTACAAAAGTAATGTTATTGAATACAGAAATCTACAAAGTATTGATTACAGCCACAACAAAGAAAATGGAAGTTACGAAACATTGATACTATTTTCCGCTAAAGAATCTAACATTTATTTTTAAGAACTCCATTCATCCTGTTCTTTGAAATAGCTTTTCTATCAAGAAATTCAACATTAAAATATTCCGATGTACAGAGAAATCGCAATTATAAATTGGTCTCAATTATCAATATAAGTAGAATGTAAACATCTTGTATTTAATGAAATTTTTATACCAGTGTTTAATTTCAATTTTAAGCTTACAAAAGAAGCGAAATCAGCTAAAAATAACATTAAAAAGTAGAAAAATCAAAAAGTGACAAAAAGGATTGATATGAAGCAGTTGGTATCAATCTATTCTTGGGATCACATGAAAGTAGGATAAATTCTTCTTCAAGAAAATAGGAAAAAGTTTTTGGAACTCCAAAAATAATCGTTTCTTCTACATCCTACTTCAGTAGGCAGCATAGAGATTTTTAGCCTTTGGAAACATATTATAGGGTTGTGTATAGAAGTGAGTATCCCTTGGTATGGTGATAAATTTTGTCAATAAAACTTAGTTAAAATTCGGTTAATCTTTTGTATAGCGGAAGCAGACATCTTGTTAGTCACATCGTGGTGTTAAAAATATTAAAAAAAATCAAGAGGTATCCGATTGTAAATTTTTACCTATTATTATTATACGACTTTAATTATCATTAACTTTTACCAATTATTAAACATTGGTTATGTATACAAAAATAACATATCTATGAAATTGTGCTATAATTTTTCAACATGTTCACAAAACAAAACACATTTTTCTTAATAAATTTAATTACAATTTTAAATTTCATTAATTTTGAATTTAGAAATCAAGATTGAAATCAAAATAAAAAAATCAAGATTTAATGAAAATGAAATGAACTTAATTAGTATTTTAGAGCTGAACTTCAAAACATTATTTTATTTGCCAACATTCATAAGTCCACATGGAGATGCGAATACTACTTTATTTGCAGTGAAGTATGCATTTTTTCACGGTGCTTTGACACATTAAATTCCTGCAAAAAATATACATAAATATAAATAACTAACGAAGATTGCAAGCAAATTATGTGTTTTGTAGATATAAAAAGAAATATGAGAATTAAATTTTAAACTGGTGTTTAATAATTTTACAAAAGTAATAAAAAAAATTTTTATCCAATGGCGGGCACACAAGGGTGACTGAACCCTATGCCACAACAAGGCCAGAAACTGCTACGCATTTATTGTTACCCAGCGAGCACCTGTGAACCAAGTCACGGAGGCGAGTAGCGTTACCCGCGCCATACCACCACAAAACCGTTTATAGGGCGGGCCACATTCATACAACATCACAGAAGAAAGGACAGAGAGAACAGAGAAGGAAAGAAACATCCATGCCCGAACCGGGATTCGAACCCGGGACCAACAGCTCAGGAGTCAGGAACGCTAACCATTCAGCCAATCGGTCGGCAAAGTAATAAATAAGATAATTTCTTTTTTCACTTAAGCACTACTAACACATCACTCCAGGTACTGAACAAAATTAGGTTCTTCTGTGAAAGTAAGAGTAATTATATATTTTGTATAATCAGAAATTTATTTTCATACATCTGTTCAATAATTTTTGCAAACCCGTAAGCATTTGCATTACCATTTCGAACTACAATGACGTGTTGTCATTAAATTAAATTAAAAACCAAATACACAACAACCTTCATTTAAACATTATATTATATAATTACACTTTTTTTATTTTATTTAAAGTAATTTTCATATAATTCTAAAATAACACACACATATACATGCAAAAATATATAAAATTATAAAAATTATACTTAGAAAAATATATTTGAAAATACTCTAAAAAGGAATACAGGTTCAAAGAAATGATGAAAGAAATTGTTGAAGTGTGTTTAAATTCATGTTGAAATAATGAAAGGATAAAAGCACGTGATAGCACAAAAGCAACCAACATATGCGAGATTAAATTACCTTTTTAAAACATAAATCATGTTACGTTGACGACATTCATCTGTTTTGAACAGAAATTTATGGGGATAGGAAGCGGATTATTTTTCTCTTTTAAGACACATTAGTTGTTAAAGTCTCAAAAGATTTTTTTAAGAAAAAGAAGGTGGAGTACTTTCAGGAACATAAGTCGTCCTTTGTTTCTTGAATACCAAACAAAACTTAGAAGTTTTTATGCTTTATGATTCTCTCAAGTGGGGTTTAGAAGAAATGATTTAGTACCAACAAATTATTTTGTTTTAAAAATTACTTCAGAAATAAAAGTACCTCATGGGTGTAATTCGTGAAAATTATTTTTTTATCTTAATAAAATAATTGCTTACATTTGCATATTCGTGATAAGATTAAATTTCAATGAGATAGAGAATAATTTAGAGTATTGCAGTTTCTACTTTCCAATTTATTAGTGTTGCTGATTGAGAGAGAGTTCTCTTCTAATATAAGAGAAAAAATAATATATAAATATATATGTATGTATATATGTATGTGTGTGTGTGTGTGTGTGTGTGTGTGTGTGTGTGTGTGTGTGTGTGTGTGTGTGTGTGTGTGTGTGTGTGTGTGTGTGTGTGTGTGTGTGTGTGTGTGTGTGTGTGTGTGTGTGTGTGTGTGTGTAGTGTGTAGTGTTAATATATAAATGTATTTATAAATGTTTAGTAGTATCAAAATAGTACTAATAAAAGAATTCTTGATTTCTTAGATTTGCAAATATTGCTTTTATTTAGATTTTTTTTTCCAATTTTTACTTAGATTTATAGAATTTCTAACACTAAATAAATATTTAAAACCAAATAAAGTTAATAGCTTAAAATTTTTAGAAGTCATTCATTGCATATACAGTTCTGGAATAGCTTTTCATTGACAATGTCCTATTCACCTGCAATAAGGAAAGAAACCCGGAAAAATCAACACGTTTTTATCTTGATAAGTGTGCGACAAGATAACAGAAACATAGTCTACGTCGTTTAATAGTGGCTGTGATATAAAACCTGAGACCTACTATTCATAAGAGCACATTCTTATCATAGACCATGATGAACTCTATACAGTTATTTTCACATTTAAAAATTTAAACATAAATTTTCATTAAAGTTGAAATAAATAAGGATGGAAGAATATTTAATAAACATTCTTGGTTTCGGCAAACTTTATGTATACATAAGTATAAGTTTTAAATATGCAGAAAATAATGCATAACAATTAATAATTAATTGCAGTTAAATATTTTTTCCAAAAATTTATGGCAGTATTTTCAAATTTTCCGGATAATGCAATTCAAAATTTAAAAAATTAAATATAAATGATTATTTATTCGTTAATTTTAAGTAATACTAAATAAAGCTTTTTGTAATTTGTGATCTAGAATTATTTCCATAAAATTATATTTTTTACAAGAAAATGTGATATCAGTAAAAATAGCTTCACAAAGAAAGCGCGTTCGTGGAGCGGTAAGAAGAGTAAACTGAAAGAAAAAAGTGACTTTGGCGGTTATCTTTCTCTTCCACATAGACACGATTTACCCCAAGGAATTCTTTTTCAAAGCTTAGGGGGGGGGGATGACAAATAAATTTGACAAGAAAACCACCCTCCTTGTCAGGGAGTCAGATATTCTTATTTAATAAGTTGTTAAATATATTTAAAGCTAGAGTAAGAAATTAGGAAATTCAAAGGTTGGTGTAAGCACTCAAGGTAATAAAAAGAAATGTTAATAAATTTATTGTTGTTAAAAATGCTTTAATAATAATTTTTGAAAAAAACATTTTAACACAAAGATATGAAAGAAGCGAATTTGCGTGACAAAAAGTGTTTCAAATACAGTAATAAAATTACTATAATTAAAAAACAACATGGTGAATAAATTTTGAAAGTAAGAAGTACAAAATTTTAGAAAAATTTAATAAATTTCAATGCTTAAAACAGAGCTACAAATAAAGGTAGTATATGATAAAATGAACTTATTTTGTGAAAATAAACTATATAAGTGCAAAATTTCAGACATAAATTATTTCCCAGCAAGTATATACATCAAATGGTGTACTAACCGAAAAGAATTTTATATTTTGATCTCACTGAAGTTATGGGAGATTCCAAGTTAGATAAATTCGTATATCTTTAAGATTAGTAAATTGATTTCAACGTTGGACCATACGACGACTGACGCGAGCTTTTGTTAGTTTATCGATTGGCGGTGTATTACAGAGTACCCATCATTTTAGCAATTCTTCGTGTGATTCCTGAAAATAAAGCTGCTGACTTTTTGACGAAAATTATGCAAGGGTTCTTCGGAATTCTTTGAATAGCTTTTCTTTCCATCCACTGAAATGACTGATTGAGAGAAGATCTGCTGCTGCTTGAATAAAGCAGAAGACAATGTGGTATTCTTCCAGTAAGCATCCGACTTTCCTGACTAAGGGATCAGAGGTTATTCTTGATTTTTCTAGAAACACAAATGTTACACTTTTTCGCTTTCTACAGGCCATGACTTTTGGGAACTAGTTGCTTATCTCCCTCTATTGGCGATCATTGCGACTTTTTTCATTGCCAAGTGGCGGCGAAAAATGTTGCAACCCAGAATAAGCACTTATCGGCGTAAGAAACCGGGGTTTACCCCGATTTCGAATTACTAGGCCTAATGCTACATAAGAGAACAATAATAACAAACCTGTAAATAAAGCAGTCTGTTTCCCCACCCCCTTCGATTTTAAATTTCTCAGCCTAACGGTATATAAGGAAACAGTAATCGTAATAAGAATTGCTTAAAGATTATATTTAAAAATATTAAAGAATTAAAATTAAAAGAAATAAAGTAGCAAAAATAATTACATTTAATAACATCTAGTTAAAAATAAACAAAATATAATGAATTTCAATGATTTAAGATAGAATGTTACAAATCATTACTACATAAAAGTAGACAAATCTTGAATAATTCCAAAAAATAAAACGATTCTATAATTTCGTTTATTATTGGAAATTTACATACTTAACATACAATTCTAGGAGTTCTAGGCCTGCAGAAAATATTTAAATTAAAATTCTTACTTTCATTTTCGTCCAGCGCTCTACATCCACAGTAAAATCCAAAATGAATATAAAAGTCAGAGTTTAATTTCTGGCATGAGATCCACAGCGAAATACAAAACGAATATAAAAGATAGGATTGAAATTCCAGCACTATATTCACAGTGAAAAGCAAAACAAATATATAAGACAGTATTTAAATTTCGGCACTATATCCTCAGCGAAATAAAAAACGTGAATATAAAAGACAATATTTACATCCGAAGTGAAATGAAAAAATAAATATGATAAAACAGGATTTAAATTGCCGCACTTTACATCCGATAAAAAAAACAAACAACTAAGACAGCGACATGCTGAAGTGAATCTAAAAATGCTGTTGCCACTGAAAAGAAGAATATATATGACGTAAAAATAATGTAAAACAAGAGAAAAACAAAAGCTGGCAACAAGAAAATCTGAGAAGTAGCAAAAACTAAATTTGGCAACACTATAATGAAAACAAAAACTCAAATTGGCAACACTGCAATCAAAACAAAGGGCACTAGATTTGGCGAGAAATCACCTAGAGGGGGATATCCTACTTACACGGACTTTTGTTGCCATATTTGTGTCGGTTTAAATTTTGGAATTCTCCCTTGTATCCTTTGTATAAATAAGACTAAATGTTTGACACTAACTCTCTTGACTCATGCCTCGCTCTTTTATTTATAATATATACTGTTCAGATATATTAGAAGGACAGAGAACAATTAATGTCATAGACAGTTATCTAAATATTGGTAGTAAATAACATTATCATTTTTTGAGTAATCGCATTTTTGTTTTAAAACTTGATTTTTGAAGTAGTAATAAAAATACTTTACTGACCATTTTTAGTGAATTTAGAAATTATGTTTGAAAAAAAGTATTTTTTTCCTAAGTAATATTTTACATTTTGTTTTAAAAAAACTTATTTTCCTGCTCCATTGGTTTGAATTCAATGCATTTTCTTACCCAGTAATTCTAGCAGATTTACACTCGATTCAAATGATACGTCAGTCATCCAGTAGTCTCCAATGCATTTCAGAAAACAGCTTGATTGTCACAAATGAGTTGAAAAAACGAGAATCCACAAAGAAACTTCTTTTAAAAATAATTTTATCATTCTGTGAAAACATTCAAAGCAATGATAATTAAGGAATTACTGATGTGATGACCCACACATAAAGAGCTGCATGTTATTTATGAGTTACATTATTTGAATTGCAATTATTATCATTTATTTGCAAGCATTACGTCCAATCAAACATTAAAATACTCGAAACACATTTTGCATTGTTTTACTAAAACTGTATATTTCTTATTGTTAAAAACACACATTTTTTTCATAAAATTTATGTGGTTAAATGGGTATGATAATGGTGTATTTAATGTGTTATTAATGCACGAACACACATATATATAGAGCTCGCCTATTTAGGATATTCCACCCATTTAGCACTAAGAGCTGCGGCAGTTATGCAATCTTACATAGTGGAGCACCCAGTGGGTGGGCTATTGTTGCTCTGAAAGTAGGTGGATCTACATAATTTAGAAACACTGATCAAGAAAAAGACTGCTAGAGGTATCATTTCACATGGAGAACTTTGGAACTATGACATATTTTTATTGCCTTAGCCACCATTCGGGAACAAGATGGATCTTCGGATGGTTAGTTGTGCTATAGTTGCGCTGAAAGTAGGCGGATCTACATAATTTAGAAACACGGATCAAGAAAAAGACTGCTAGAGGTATCATTTCACATGGAGAACTTTGGAACTAGGACATATTTTTACTGCCCTAGCCACCATTCGGGAACAAGATGGATCTTCAGAAGGGTAGGGATTTGAACTCAATACTTTCCGAGAAAGAGAACAAACACCATAACCAATCAGATCATATATATATCAAAAATATTGGAAGAGTTTAACATTCTTATAAGGGATAATTATACAGATATAATATCACTATAAGGAGAATAATTACAACAAAGCATAAGGCAATAGATTAATTGCAGTAAAAGGTGGTTATAGGCTGTGGTTATCTAGCACAGGACTTCTCCAACATTTTTGTTCAATGCCATCATATGCAGTAATAGGCATTTATTGGCTTTTCAGTTCTTGAAGTTGAGAAGGCAGCCTTCAATATCGTCTGTTTTGTCTCAAATTTGCATTATAAGTATATAACCAATTTTGAACTGTGTTATCTCCAATATAAGCTTCACCGTGATATTTACTTCTGCGCTTTTATGGCCATTAATGTATATCATTGGAGAAATGATTTTTTTTTCTTAGATTGCCAAGTCAAAAGCACAGGCTTTGACTTAAATGAAAATTGCTTGAGGTAAAAATTTATGTTCATTTTTGTTTCCTCATTAATCTAAACTTAGAATATTTATATACAGTAGAACTCCAATTATCCGAATTACGTCTATTCGAATCACTGATTATCCAAATCGTTTTCAGAATTTCAGAAAAATAAACACGACTAAAAAAGATTAGAAAAAAGAGAAAAAGGAAAAAGCTCGAGTAAAGAATAGATAAGAGAAAAGGAGGAAAAGAAAAATAGCATTTTTCTTGGCAAATTAGAATCAATCTTTTGAAAATTCCTGGATATACAGAAGTTAACACTGAAGATATAGAAGAATGGAATAAGAGTTATACTATAGATTTCAAACGCTAATAAACTAATTGAAGGTATTGATGAAGATGACCCTAATTTTCAAGTTGAGGTAGATATGAGATCATCAGTAAGTGAAGCATTTGCCGGTTTTGTAACTGCTTTGAAATAGTCCGAGTGTTTGATCACATGCGAATTCTCCATGTTCAACAGATGCCGGACTTGTCTGCTGCAAACGGATGAAGGCAGAGAAACAGCTTACTCTGACCAGTATGTTCTGCAAACAATGACTTTCATTTACAGCACTGTACATGCATACTGCATTAATGTACAGCACTTGTAAATGACTTAACAATAGAACTGTTGCCTTTTCACTAAATTCTTTTAATTTAAAAATACATAGTTTTTTATCCCATTTTCAACACACAATAATTAATTAAAATTAAAACTTTTTTTGAAAAAATCCAATCAACCTAATTTTTGACTTTCCGAACGGATTCCTCTCCCAAAGAATTTGGATAGTTGGAATTTTACTGTACTTTTAATTTTTAAAATCATCATATATGATAAATTTTCTGTGGATTTTAAGAAACCAATTTTTACTCAGGCTGATTTCATATTTAAATTTAAAAAATTAAAATTAAACTTATTTATATTAATTTTTAACACATACAAAATCTTAATAATACAATTTAGTTATATTTCCCACATTTTAATATTCTTTCAACTGCGATTGCTTCTTTCAATACCCTTTCATATCTGCATCCAGAAACTACCATTTTAATAAAATGGTTTCAGAAAGTCTGGATTTAGCTGTACATTAATTTCTTTTTAAATTTGTTCATCTATCATTTAAATTTTTCAAGCTTTAAAAATTTCATACAAATTTATTGTTTACTGAGAAATGCCTGCAGAAATTATACTTTAAACTAAAAATGAATGAAATGAATTGATAATTGTTGGTGATATTATTAGAATTGCAAATGTATAAACGAAAGTATGTGAACGTCAGCAAAAATGTCACAAAACTCTTTAATCTGCTTCTCTCAAAAATAATTTATTATGTGCAAAAATTCTTTTAAATTTTGCTATTTTAATAGATTTTTAGTATAATTTAAAACAGTTGTGATTTTAATAATAAATGAACAGAATAATTTATATCAAGATGTAAATGTATTCAAAATATAATTCAAATTCACCTTTAAAATTCTGACACAAAAAGTAAAATTTCATAAATCACTCACATTTTATAAAATGTTTGAGAAATATGAAATTGAAATAAAGCAAATTATCATATTGTGATGCTAAATGCGAAGATAAGTATGATTTTAAAAGCCAAAACATTTTTTTTCAAAAGTATAGAAATTTATTTTTTATTTTTCAAATGCAGTAGTCCAGATACCAAAGAATGTTTAATAATCACTGATTCTTTTGCTATTTTTAATCAATTGATACTTTAATCTATCATTTGATGCTTAGATAAACAATGGCATGCATATTTAACATTTTGGGACAAATTTCATATAAGAAAATCAAGACGAATTGACGTAATACAGCTACTTTTCAATTACCTGCGATTAGAATTAAATTTCAACAAATTTATTCACAAACAAATTTTAACTTTTGTTTTTATAAAGATATTAACCTCTTATCATTATAGAAATAAAATATAATGCATGTATATATTATCACTTCATTTTTAAATTGAGGAATATTATATAAATGAAATATATAATTTGATGTAGGTTGTATTAAAAAATGATACTTTGATAGAAAATAGATGCTTCGTTTATGAAACACAAATTTAAAATTTCTTAATGTATATTTATTTTTTTACGTGTGAACATTTAATCATAAGTATATAAATTTATCGCACATATTTTTAATGGAAAAAATTTAAGTTATTTGACACACCAAAAGCATTTTTTTTTCAAATATTTAGATCAAAATGAAATACAGACTATTTAATTTTTAATTTCTGACTCACACAATTAAATATTGAAAATAAAAAGTACCAATTTAAATTTCATTCACATCAATTTGGTTCCCAGTGAATAAAAGTTCTTGGGTTTTAAATAAGTTCTTCTATGCATTATTGTATATTTTACATATACTGATGCCTCCTGATCCTCAAAGAGTTATACAGAGTATTTTATAATTATCTCCTAGTATTGTATTTTTTAAATATTATTTTCATAAGAAAAAGTAAAAAATCTCATAAAAATATTAATTTTATAAGAAAAAGTAAAAATCAGAGCTTTGAAATATTTCATGGGTCGTCGCTTCATCGCGTCCTTTGAATAAATATAAGGATTTACTTTTCCTTATCAAAATTCAACATTTATTTGCCAACAGAAAAGATTATTTGAACTATTACTTTATAAACATATCAATTATTTTTTAATACAAAAATAACAAAATAAAAAACTAATAAAAGTTTTTAGTAATCGTCGGTTGAAACTAGTTGAAGTGTAATTATTAAATAATTACGAATGTCATCAAAATTTAAGGTTCAAAATGCTGAAATAATTGAGGACTTTGAGAACGCCAGCAGTAATATAAAAAATTTCTGTTTTTGTAAAAAAATGAACTAATGTATTTATCCCCTTTATTAATGAAAATGAAGTACACATCAGTGAAAGGTAAATTAAGTATTATATGTGTCTAAATAATTTACGAGAAATAATTAATATTTATTTTTGTTAAAATAAAATGTGAGAAATAAAAGCTTTACATATTTTTTTATTCTTTGTTGGAATTCATTTTTGATACTCAAAATACCTTTCGTGATAACAAAAAATTGACTTAATTCAACTGGTAAAAATTTATAATCATATACCCCTTAGTCTTCTGGCGATTTGTTTGACGCCAAGATATGCGCTAAGATGTGACTCCCAAGATAACCACATCACAAAAGCTATGTTAAGATAAATTAAATTTTATCACCAAATTTTACTGCAAACTGAAGTATAAGCAATTTTACTCTGAAGCCCCAATTTAACTAATTAGAAAAAATAAAATTATTTCGTTTCTACGGCTTCTTAAACTCTAAATTTTCGAATGTGAGAACACTAGAGGCGTATCTCTATCTTTCCTTTCTCACATTTCTATATACATTTCAACTATTTTTATAAATTAATGAAAGAAATAAAAGTATTAGTCTAATATACGTGATTACTTTCGATAAACCAATCAATATTTCTAAAAATTGATGTATTTGCTTCTCATTCAACGATAGATTTTTGTTAACGATATGACATTAAACAAAATCTGCTGCTTGATGGATTTCGAACAATTACGAGATTTGTTTGTAATGATTGGTAGAATCAAGAAGAGAAATTGTTCCACTAATCATTAAAAATAAAAATAATTATAATGCTTGAAAGCAAAATTTACATTGTTTATTATTTGTATACAATGTAAATTTTGAAAAAATTTAAATGGATTTTTAAATTGTTGATATAATGAGTAAGGCAGGGAAAACTTTGTAAAAGATTATTTTAAAAATAAACATTTCATGGAATGAATCAGATATCTTTAGCAAAAACTATTCCGTCTATTTTAGAATACTGACATAAATTTGAAAAAAAAATCATGTTAGCATTCTATATTAAAATCGCCTGTTAATTTTCTTGTCTTCAATAATATTGAAACATAATTATTAATGCACTTTTTTATATCAGCACGGAATGACATTTAAGTCAAAATAGTTATTAAAATTAATTTCAAATTTAGAAGGAAAATATTATATGAAATGCTGATGAATAATGCAAAAAGAATTTAAAAGTACATTACAAAAAAAGTTTTAGGAAGTTGAAGCAAAGAAAACAAACATGAAAATGAAATTTTTAAGAGCATTGGCATTTAGAAGTTAAAAAACAACCAGTTCTTTTAGCTCCAAATTTGCAAATTAATAAATGTAGAAGCACCACATTTGAATGGCATGTACACAAAAGAGGTAAGTATAAATTTGCAACATAGAAGTTTACATACGAAAAATTCATAAATGATTCGCAACAAAAAATCAATCTTACTGGAAGAGAGAGTACATTCCTAGAAAAAGAGTAATCACAGTTTTATGAGGTAAAATGCCTAAGAAACATAACAAAAACGAGTTTCAGTAAGGGATGTGCTGAAAAAAGAGAAGTGAAAACCAGAAATGGAGTAAACTGTACTCCAGCTCTCCCACAGACCTTGGAAGCAGCAATATTTCCCTTAAAGCAGCAATATTTCCACCAAGATTGTTCAACAGATACTCTATGGGATTCATATCTGGAGATCAAATTGGCCATTCCATTCATGCCAAACCAAAAGCCCCAAGCTATTCCTCAACAATTACGTCTCAATGAAGTCGTGCGTTATCTTTCATCAAAATGAAATCATTGCCAATTGTACCGGCAAATGCGAATTATAGATCAAGGATCTCATCCCGATGTCTCATAATAGTCATAATTCTTTCTTGGAACAAATACAAGTCAGGGAGGCCGCAGAATGAGATCCCTACCCAAACAATTACACCATCATAGATTTATTTGTGTCGTAGTGTTGGATTGATGATATCTGGTACTTTGTTCCCTATAGATTAGCTCTCTTTTGTGAATCTGGACTCATCTGTAAAAATTACAAAATCCCATCTCTGATTGATCCAGGAAATCTGTTCTCTTGCCCAAGAAAAGCCGGCTCTTCACAGTCACCCAGAGACGTACACACACAACTGGTCGCCTTACATAGAGACCTACATGGTGAAGATACATTTGCACCGTATTATCTTCTCCTTGATATTATTGAAGTATATTCTTCTCCTTGATATTATAGGATGATCTACTCTGCAACAGGTTGCGGCATAAAAATGCTTCTTCAGTGCGAAAAAGCAATGAAATAGTCTTCTGCAGGTGATGTAGACTGTGATCGGTCTGAAATATATCTTCTGGACACAAAAGCTTCGGTTGGATATTGATTTTAAAGACGGTGAGACACATTAAGGGGCCCAACACATCAACTTGTGACATCTACATTTCCATCCATCATTAATGCCACATTAAAGAATCAGGTAAATGACTTATCTCAGCTGTTGCAGGATCCCCCTGACTATCGATCACGAACAAATCTGCTAACAAAAGTTACATGCGTAATTAGGAAAGCCTGATGCTTTTATATTTTTGTCTCCCTCATATATACCTGTTCTTTTCCATCAGAAAATGGTAGATTTCGCATAAACTTACAATAGTTTGTTTTTGTCATTCATATAAGCTATACATTTTATTGTTACTATCATTTTTTAGGATTATCTTCGAAAAACATGTGTTCCTTAACATTTTGAAACCAGTGTAATCAGTATAGATCATAAACAATTTTTCTTAAAATTGTATTTTCTCAGATATACAAAAAATATGATATGAATCCTAAAGTTGAATTTTAAATATTTTTAATATACAAGAAATTATTATTTTATGCTATTTTCTTAATAAATATTATATTAGTTTAAGCTATATTCAAATAAAATAATCGAATTGAAATATCATTAAAGTTTAGCACAAAAAAAACTTTAAAATTTTTCTTTCGTATATGAAAAGTAATTAAATAGGTCAAAATTGAAAATTTTAAAATTTTCGCTAACAACTATTATACAAATATATTGCACTTTAATATTGTGAGATTAACTAAAAATGTTATTATATGAAAGCAATGGAATTATTAGCTTTTCACACTTCTGTGGTTTACTCAAAATCCTTAGAGTGGATAGTCTTAGGTTTTGGTTCAATCCGCTGATATTAAAAGATGATTTCAGCATTTTTGCTTTATGTATGCAGATATGTCGGAGGAAAAATTTTCGGTTCATGCTATGGGGGCATCCCAGATTTTCTCATTTGTGCACTGAGAATTATCTATAAAATGTTCCATCAAAATTTCAGAACTAGAGAGTGTTTCCTAGATGTTCAGAAGTTACTGCTGAAGATATTTTTTTCAACGGCGGGCACTTGCGTGACGAGCCCTATGCCACAAGAAGGCCAGAGACTGCTACTCATTTGTCGTTACCCAGTGGGCACCTGTGAACCAATTCTCGGAGGCGAGTAGCGATGCCCGCGCCATACTACCACAAACCCGTTTATAGGGTAGGCCACATTCATACATCATCACAGAAGAAAGGACAGAGAAACACAGAGAGAACAGAGAAAGAAAGTAACAGCCATGCCCAAACCGGGATTTGAACTTCGGGTCCCACGGAAGATATAAGAGAACGGCTTATGAGTCAGACACACTGGATTTGAAATTGCAAATGACGGTCAACTTATTCAAAAGTGTAGAAGGAAGAAGATGACCTTAATGTTCAAGTTGAAGCACACGGAAGACCATCAGCTAGTAAGGCATTTTCCGGCTTTGAAACTGCTTTGAAGTGGATGCAATGTCAGCCTGAGTGTTTGATCACATGCAAATTCTTACTGTCAAGCGAATGCGTGACTTGGCTGCCCGAAAACGAATGTAGGCAGTGAAATAGTTTACTCTGACCAAGATTTTATGCAAACAATGACTTTCATTTACAGGGCTGTGCTTACATACGGTATTGATGTATAGTACTTGTAAGTACCTTAATACTCAAAAGTGTTGCCTTTCCATTTAAGTGATTCAAAGTTCTTTTTCTTTAAAAACATGTCGTTTTTTCCATTTTCAAAAAGTACAATAATTAATTAAAATATACCCTTTCTTTGAAAAATTCCAATTAACCGTATTTTAGATTATCCGAATAAAGTCCGATCCAGTTGATTCCGATAATCGGAGTTCTGCTGTGTATAATTCATCTATAGATTTATTAAGTGAATTATCACCAGCATACCTTTAGACATTAACCATATCCATGCTTTCTCTCGTAAAGATATCTCTAAAGAACTCTAGCATACACTTGGGTACACACAATGTTAGGTTCTTGTATCAGATTTTTTGGTACTTGAATTTATAATATCTCACGAGACACATAAACGTCTGAAATTGCTTGTTTTAATCGTTTCAATGCTTAATAATTTAAAACTAAGATCTTTCTCCTGTTGCTTATGACACAATAATATTTTGCTATCTACTTCGATCTGTGGCTTTTATTTTATTTATTATCATTTTTCTGTTGCTTTCTTAAGAGATTTTAAATTCGCAACGGATTAAATTTTACAATGTTTATTCGATTAAGAACTTAAAATTTCTTATGATTGAAGAAAGCACTCAATTGTTTTGAAATTTTCTGAGCTGATAGTTTCTGTTTCAATGTCATGATATTTAAATACTTCACAATTCATTCGAACTGTTTTCTCCAAGGGATCTACATCACACTATCTTTATTATAAACAGATCCGGTTTCCAAATGCATTCAATTAGTTTTGTGATCTCCAAATTGTTTATATACTAAGTAAAGTGTTTTTTATAAGTTCATCAAAAACCCAAAATTAAGAAATAAAAAATAGGTTTCTAAAAATATTCTTTATTTTTGGAAAACGACTTCTGTTTATTTTTTAGCACTGGTATGATAAACTTACTATGCACTACAAAAATATACTAAAATATGAACTTAACACCCTGGTAATTATCAGCTAGCATGTAATAAATTCATTAACTCATACTTAATTTTTAGAAAATGGCATCTACAATTTATTTTTAAAATTCAGAGTGGCATAAACATGCGTTTTAAGCACTCCATGATGGGCAAATTTATTAAAATGAAACTTTCAATTTGTACACGTTTTTCTCAGAACCTCAAGAAATTCTTAATCTCATAACTTTTTCCAATTTAATCAAAATATTTTTTAAAAAAATATATATTTTCATCCAATTAAAAAAGGATATAAATTTTAAAGAAAGCTCTCATCCACTATAATGAAATATTTCACCATAAATACAAGAGTCATATCTTTCTATAAATTTACTTCTGTGTTAAAAATATGCAAGTTTATCAATTGCTTTCAACCACTTGATTACCTTTCTCGCTCTCGCTTATCTTGGAGACACAATATTGTTTACTTATTAAGCTTTCCTTTCTTCATTATATTCTTGTATAACAACTGATTAAAAATTTAGTGCATGGGGAAAGATAGAGGGAATATTTGAAAGGAATTCTCATATAACTTGGATCAAACAAAAACCAAAATATTTTTTATTGTTGTAATCGCTTTTAACCATTTGTTTGTCTCATGAAGCATTTTGCTTAAGGCAAACGAAAATATTAATATGCACATTATTAAAAATTTATTTTTCTTAACTTTCTTAACTACAATTTCTGGTCTTTTTAACAATAATTACTGAATAAAAATTATTTCGTCCATTGGATACTTTATTTTGATAACAAGTATATTTTCTTCAAATATAGTTATTTTAATGATAAAATTATTTTCTTAACAAACAAAAAAGAATTGTTTTAAATTATGAATATTATAAGAAATACTTTGTGCATAAAAGTTTTTAAGTTAGATCTTGTCATAATATTTATCTATTAAAGATGGCTCAATTTTTTATAAGCGTTTCGAAATATTTCTCGATTATAAATTCCATTTAGAAACCTTGCGTATAAAGATTATCATGATGATTGCATTTAAGTAGACTGCATTATTGGTTTTATAATATTCAATTTTGCCCCATCAACAATCCAATAAAATTCAATATAATTGTTAAGTTGGCTTTTTTACATTGATAAAAATACGAATTTTACAATACAAATTTTCCTTGCTTTGTCACCAATGTATGAAATTGTTTCAAATTTGCTTCCTTACATTTTACTTAAATTATCTTCTTAAATTTAAAATACTATAATAGTTTTTTAACATATAAAATCATTTTGCCAGACTGTTAAAACAAGAAGTAATTAATTCCTTAACTCTTGATGTTAAATTATTGATGAATAAAATACATTTTATATAAGGATTAAAATTAAAGATTTTAACACGTGCATAATAAATTGTAAAATTTGAAAGTGGAAGTAATGAAAAAAGAAAGAAATAACTTCTGAAAGTGAAAAAAAATGTTTTTTATTAAAAAGCGTTGTAATTCTTAAAAGTAAGTGTATGAAAGTAAAATATGTTTTATTTGAAATATACGACACTATAGCTTATGTTTATTTTTAGAATTCGACTTCATAAAATCTTAAAAAGAAAGTTATTCTACTTTTAAAAAAATACTCTCTCAACAAACATATAATACATCAATATTATACATTATTTTACATCTTAAGAAGTCAAATAATCAAAAATTAAGAATATAATTAATTCTTGTATTAAGCTCCAAATCAAATATTAATTTTCAACAGCTGTCTTAAGAGTTCAGATTTTGAGCAGTAAAAAGAAAAGAAAAACTGTGAACTAATTATTCTCGCTAAATTAAAAGTTTGGACATAAAATAATTACCCTCTTTACTAAATACAAAAATACTGAATATAAATTAAAAAAAGAGAATATAAAATTACAAAAATTTTCTTGCAATACACTGTAAATCGGAATAAAAGATATTTAAAATTAAAATAAAATATTTTTGAAATATTGTTTTAGAATAAAATATGTTAAGAATAAAAAATAATAAAAATATTTTTACTATGAACTTCTACGAGGAATATTCGTATTTTACATTAGTAATATATAATAATAAGTACTTTTGTTTCTAATATAATAAATCAAATAAAATATGATCATATTTAAAATGAGTTAATTCTCTTACAATACTTATGGAATTACAGAATTACTTTCAAATCGATATTACATTACTTTGTATAATTATTAACCAATCTAAGCTTATGATTAGTACCTACGGATGATCAAATGAATTTTAAACCAACTATTAATAAGGCATGAATGAAGAAATACGAGGGTTGTGGTAGCCTAGTAGTTAGGGCATCGGCCTCCCGCCAAGAAAGGCTGGGTTCGATTCCCATAGCCGCCAAAAAACAACCAGGTACATGCAATATATATGCACGTTAAATCTTTGGAATCGAAAATCCTGTTATCATGGGTGTAATCATCTGGAAAAATATTTCCTCCCCTTGCAGATCAAAGTCAGAAATGAGGGCGGGGATATTCTAGTGGTGCCATCTATCGGATGTGTCTTAAAATAAATACTTACTTTCGAATTCGTGGTGTCCTGGTTAAACGAAAGACACCTTCTGACTTAATTTCGCATAACCGTAGGCTACAAAGCTTGGTTTTCCTTTTTCCAAGTGTCATAAATAACAACAAGAAATACAATTAAATAAAATGTATTTCCAATCTTGATGACACAAGTTTTTGGTTATGAAAATTTATCTGATTGCTTTTTGAAAAAATGGGACATGTGTCAAAATACAACGGGTATTTCTTTAAATAATCAAGGTTTTGTATTGCTACAATTTACATGCATGCAATTTCTCCACCTATGTGTTATAAAAGTTCAGACAAAAAGATCTAATTCAAACTACGATCCTATCGCTTGATAGTGAAAAGTTGTGAATGCCTTTTCTGGATACACGTGGTATGTAATTTTATCCATCATTAATAATCCAATCGCACAGTTTTAGAGAAATGAAGACACAAATGTAAATCCACTGCATTTTTAGTATTAGAAATGTTCTGGAGAAGTGTTCTGTGAACAAAAGTTCAAATTATATCAAATTTTATTGATTTTAAGCAAGCATAATGTATAAAATGTATAAATATGCTTGGAGAATTAACAAGATAGAAAACAATATTTTGTCGAGAACCACTGATTGTATTATTTGGAATTACCATAGTCCACACAATGACGAACTTATTTGTACCTTCTATTAAATGTCTCTTCGGTTACTTTAATTCTATAGCTACCAATTTAGGGCAAATCCTTATAACGCTATCTAGAATTTTTGAAACACGCCTTTTTCCAATGATATAATTGTAATCTATTGTGACTTCTATTTATTGAATAGATCAATCTTTTAAAATTCTATGCACATTTTGCATGTTAATGTATAGCCTTTCATTGCAAAAGGTGTTTGCTTCCCTAAAGCTCATTGGTGCTGTGACTCCAAATATTTCTACGGTTTAGTAAAACAAACATTTTACTTTTGTCAAATTTCATAATGTCTTTTTTCTTTCTTTGAACATATATTTCTGGAATTCAGTCTAAATCACTAACATTTTGAAATAATTCTTTCTTATTTTATTATATACAATGTTATCAAAAATGTATGCATAAATTCCTTGTTTAAAATATAAAAAGAACTTCGAATTGAAGTATAAGTTTGTTAGAAAATATTTGATCAAAAAATTATTTATTATCTAATTTTTATTTCTCATGATACAAAAAAAACTTTAATCTTTGTATTTATTCCAGATGTCATATATATATATACACTGCTCAAAACAATTAAAGGATATTGTAAGTTTTACATAAAATAAAGATATAAGCGAAAATTTTTTTGCTGAAAATGGAAAAAGAGAATCACAAATGAAAATTTTTCTGATTTTCAAACTGTGGAGTATGCTAATTTTGAGTTCGACGTCAAAAACGTCACTTCAGCGGCAGTGAATGAAATTTGACTTTCAACTGAATAAAAGACAATGAATACAAGGATGATCGTTATTCAGTGACTGCTTTGTTTCGATGAGTACGATGTCTCAGCGAAGTCATTTAACCAATTCAGAAGCTTGGAGAGTTGTTGGTAGGTTAGAAGGGGGCCAAACTCAAGCCGGAGTAGCGCAAACCATTGGAGTGTTACAAAGTGTGATTTCCAGGATCTGGAACCGTTTTTTGGAGACTGGAAGTGCAGGCCGAAGACCAGGGCAAGGCTGTAGATGGGCAACAACACCCAATGAAGATCGTTATTTAGTGTTAACGGCTCGGAGACACCGAAATATGAACGCTACTCTTCTCCAACAACACCTTCGCTCGGCTACTGACACCACGGTTTCAACTCAGACTGTCCGAAACCGGCTCCATGGTGTAGGTCTGTATGCTCGCCGACCGATGGCATGTGTTAAACTAACATCAAGGCATCGTCGCGACCGCAGGGAGTGGGCAACAGAGCATGTGAACTGGAGGAGAAATGAATGGAGCAATGTTTTTTTCTGACGAGTCCCGTTTTTCTGTTCATCTTGATAATAGGCGTATTTTCATCTGGAGGGACCGTGGCAGTATGAATAATCCAGCGTTCGTGCACGAAAGTGTCAGATTTGGCGGTAGGGGAGAGTTGGTGTATGGTGGCATCTCCATTGACGGGCGCACAGACCTTTATATCATTCGAGATGGACCTCTGACTGGTCGCCGATATAGGGATGAGATCCTCAGACCTATTGTAGTCCCTTACGCTGCAGCAATCGGAGATGACTTCATTTTAATGGACGATAACTGCAGGCCACATCGTGCCATCCTGGTGGAGGATTTCCTTTTCAAGGAAGGAATCGTACGAATGGAATGGCCAGCGTGTTCTCCAGACATGAATCCAATAGAGCACGTTTGGGATGCTCTAGGAAGACGAGTTGCTGTCCACCAAGCACCCCCACAAACTCTCCAAGAACTGGAAAGAGCTCTTCTGGAAGAGTGGGACAGAATACCCCGACTCGTGATTAATAGCCTCATTAACTCCATGCCTCAAATGTGTTCAACGTTGCTGGCCGTCCGTGGAAACCATACCCCCTACTGAAAATGACTTCCTTTGAAGACAACACCTTTTCTTATTCTTTTTTTCTCATATGCACAAATTGTGTTTTTTTCCTTTTGTACACAAATGCGCAATAAAATGCATTTTTTTCAGCCAAACATGTGTAATTTATTCTCATATAACCGACAACGTCTGTCGACCACGTATCAACCAGCTAAAAAGTTTCCCAGCCACAAGATCCACCTAAAACCGCAATATCCTTTAATTGTTTTGAGCAGTGTGTGTGTGTGTGTGTATATATATATATATATATATATATATATATATATATATATATATATATATATATATATATATATATATATATATATATATATATATATATGAGTATCATAAAAATAAAAATGCTTCAAAATATATTGACACCTTATAAGATATGAAAAATTAAGTATTATATCTAATAAACAAAGTCTTTATTTTTTTATAAAATCATTGTTAGAATAGTTTCAATATATTAAATTAAAACAAGTATCTGAAAATAACCAATTGCTTCATAAAGGCACATTCCCAGGAAATAAATTTTCAGATTTGAAAATTACACAACACACTATTTCACTTATATTTATTTCGTTTTCAGGAAAAATATATTAAAAAGTATTTTTAATCTTACTTATGTAGATAGCATATTTAATATCAGAAATTTAAAATTTTATAAAAAGCATATGATTAACCAATATCAGAATGCTAACGATTTTGATAATTTTGCAAAAAGAATTTTGTTCATTTTTACTTACATAAAATAATATTTTCCATTAAAAATTTAAGTAAATAAATTATTTTTGTTTAAATTAGATCTTATGTGTTTTTAAATAATGCATTGAGACTTATTTGACTCTCCGTGTATTTAATGAGGTATAAATGAATATAATATAAAAATATTTTGAATTTAAATTACGAAAATAATAATTTCATTAATAGGAGAAAAAGGTTTATGTGTCTTTTTTGATAAGAATAACATTCTCTTTCGGAGTCAAATTAACGCAAAAAAGAATGCCTTTACCAGTTTTATTTTTAAAAAAATCTATCATATAAGAAATCATTTTCATGAAAATATTTTTGATGAAAATTTTAATTAACTCATGTATAGTAAGATTCATTAATATGAATTGGTTCGAAATACAATACATGAAAGTTAACAACAGACTTTATCGGGAAATATAGGGTGATAATATTTGCATGTTTTTGAAAACATCAAAATAAATTTAAAAAACCAGCATATGTATCATAGTATTTTTCTATATCCTCTAAGTAAATTAAACTCAAATTTTGTTTTAGAATAAGACATGTTTTACAAGAAAATAAAGAATAAATAAAAAAAGAAAAATATTAAAATTAATGAAAATTTCTTTTGAATCTAAAGGAAATTTACTTTAAGGTGTAATATATATAATTTATATGCATATATGGTTATATTTTATTTTATGTAAGACCACTATATTGACTTAAATCTCCTTCTCTCTTTTTAAGGTATCATTCTCATTAACTGCAAATACTAAATATTAATTACATGAAAATGGACCAAAATTCATGCATCATATTTTCCATCTGTTAATATGATGAAAAGTCTATAAAACGAATAATTTTAAGTACCAGAATTGTAAAATACAAGAAATAACCAAAAATGTAAATCAGTTTCCCTTACAGGTATTGACAAATGTGAAACAAATTAATTTGATTAAAAATATATGTTTTGTGTAGAATATACGTGATTAAACTCTTGCGTGTTTAGAGAAAAAATTAGTACTTAAAAATCTCAAAAAATATAAATACTCTCAAAAAATATAAATACTTGTGTGTGTGTGTGTGTGTGTGTGTGTGTGTGTGTGTGTGTGTGTGTGTGTGTGTGTGTGTGTGTGTGTGTGTGTGTGTGTGTGTGTGTGTGTGTGTGTGTGTGTGTGTGTGTGTGTGTGTGTGTGTGTGTGTGTGTGTGTGTATTGCTTAGTTGTGTGAAGAAATTGCTTAGTTATTATTAATCCATATTAAGCTATCAAAATTTTAAAAAATTGCTTAAATTTATGTGGAAAAATTAAGACTTAAGTGTATTTTTGTTTTTTATTATATGGAAAATTACAATGAAATTTTTGGCACAAATTGTGGCATAGAAAAATTATTCAAGATATGCAATAAATATATAATTCAATTTTAAAACATAATTTAATCTGTTTGAATTTTATTTAGCATTTTTATGTCATAAATATACTTTGAAATTTTCAATTTAAAAAACATTTAAATGTTATTAATAAATATTTTCACTTCAAATTACAACATTTAAAATTTGACATTTTGTCATTTTAAAAATTCCACATATCATTATGTATACAATGGTTCGCTTTACATAATAAATGGCATATACACACTTATTATTTGTAACTAATCTTTATATACAATATTTTTTTATTTACTTTTTAAAGTATGTGCAAATACCTTTCGTTTACACTCTACATCTAAAGGAGCCTTGACTACTAACCCTCGGTTTATAGCTCATAATATATTCTATATCAAATACCATCAGATTTCTTACAATATAACTTCTCTATATTGATACATTCAAATGTGCTCTATATTCCTTACAATTATGCTTCATTAAGCATAATTATAAAGAATGTAAAGCATTATCTCTTAAATAATCTTTATTATAAGAGCTTTTTCGAAATTTCCCTATTTCAAGTAATTAATATTTGCTTTTATCAATACAAAGGTAATAGATTCAGGTAAGTTTTAAATATATTTTCATTTTCACAACTCAGCATCCAATGAATTAATAGGAAAAAAATAATTACAATATCAAGATTACCTTTCCCATTCCCTCGAGAGTAATTAATGTCAACATTAACCAAGACATCATTAGTTTGTGGTTTTCCTTACATTCAAGATGTAGAGAATAAAATGCTAAAAAACGTAACACCCAATCCCTTGAGAAATGGAACGTTTATATTTCTTTCAATAGAAACTTCACAATCAAAGAATGAACAGAAAATATTAGAGAGTAAAATTTCTATTATTCTGAATTTTTTTTTTTTTTTGAATATTTATACAAAAGTACTACGTCAATAATTTGCTGCTACTGTTTTTAGAATTTTCCTTTAAAAACTTACTTTGTACGGATGAAATATAATGTTATCTCAAGATAAATTTATTTTGTAACTTATTCTTTTTAATTTTTATAAATCTTTAAGGCACTTGTAGCTATAAAATAAATACATTTATTTTGTAACTTATTCTTTTTAGTTTTTATAAATCTTTAAGGCACTTGTAGCTATAAAATAAATAAATTTATTATGTAACTTAATTTTTTCTTTTTAATTTTTATAAATCTTTAAGGCACTTGTAGCTATAAAATAAATAAATTTATTATGTAACTTATTCTTTTTAGTTTTTATAAATCTTTAAGGCACTTGTAGCTATAAAATAAATACATTTATTATGTAACTTATTTTTTTTAGTTTTTATAAATATTTAAGGCACTTGTAGCTATAAAATAAATAAATTTATTTTGTAACTTATCCTTTTTAATTTTTATAAATCTTTAAGGCACTTGTAGCTATAAAATAAATAAATTTATTATGCAACTTATTCTTTTTAATTTTTATAAATCTTTAAGGCACTTGTAGCTATAAAATAAATAAATTTATTATGCAACTTATTCTTTTTAATTTTTATAAATCTTTAAGGCACTTATAGCTTAAAAGAATCTAACCAACAGTGAATAGAGTTACTGATACTGAAAGAATATAAAAAGAAAAGGGGGGAGAACGAGATGGCTGGGTGGATAGAGAGAGTGGAAAAAAATGTTGAGGGATATGAGTAGAAGAATGTGGAGAAATATGGCATCAAGTAGATCAAGATGGCAACATTCAAGACACCTGAAAAAAATTTCGTCAAAAATCGCATAAAGAGGCTGGGAAAAATTTCAGACTGCAAACAGGCACTGATTGCTTGGCACATCTAAATAAAATAGGTATTCTTTCATCTGG
Source organism: Latrodectus hesperus (assembly GCA_037975125.1). NCBI lineage: Eukaryota > Metazoa > Arthropoda > Arachnida > Araneae > Theridiidae > Latrodectus > Latrodectus hesperus. Next base: position 31,193,370 of record CM075852.1, on the reverse strand, counting down.
TTTACGCCAACTTTGTTACTTGGGAGCTCGAAACTAGAGAGAGATTCTCAAAGACGGAATGAGATTGCAATGGAGCATCAGAAATTTTGTGAACTCCTTTTAAAGACTGTACTTCCTGTGTTCTTTACTTTGTTAATTTTTAAATCTTTACTTCTGTTCTCATATTATAATGTTCTGGTTATTACTTTAAAATTTTCTTCTTTTTACTATATTAGTTCTTTTGACATATTTGAGCTGTATTGTATTTTGGATTGTTTTTTCAATAATGCCATATGTAACAATAGGTCAAGATAGTATGAGCTAACTGGCCTTGGCTGGTAAACGGTCGCAAAAATTCATTATTTGTCTATGATTCAAAAATAAATCAAACAATGACAAGAATTCGTTATTTGATTTATTTCTGAATCCTGCAGAATAATGAGGGAGTCAAACAATGACTAAAATTCAATATTTGTCTATAGTTCAAAATTACGATGGTTCTCTTTCAACTACTTCAATCAACTATTTGAAAATAACCGTAAAAAACACATTTCTATCAACCTCTATAAAGAGGCAAAAATTTATCTGTGTAAACAACTTGTTAGTGAAATTGTCATAAAAATACAGTCAAAAATATTGATAAAAAAAGACTGAAAAAAATGAGATTATCCATGTCAAATCAATGCGGTGAAGAGTAACGTTTTTATTTTTAAAAACTGTAAGAACGTATGAAACACTTTCTTATGTAAATTATATTTGCAGAATATTTTTCAGATTATAACAATCGAGAAAAATAAATGTAAATACTGTGAACGCATTTTGTCAATATAATATTGTAATATACTTTCCTTAAATAATGCCATATGAATAAAATGTTTAAATGAAATGATATCATATTTATTATAATGCAGTTGAATTCCAATTGTCCTTACTTCATCTATCTGAATCTCTGGTTATACGAATCGCTTTCGGAATTTCAGAAAAATAAATTAGATTGAAGATGAGAAGAAAAATGATAAAATGGAATAAGCTTAAGAAACAAAAGAGAATGACGTGTCATTTGAGGAATTCAGAAACATTCTTTTGAAACTTCCAGGACGTTCAAAAGTAAGTGCTGAAGATATAGGAGAATGAATTATGAACCAGACACTATATATTTAAAATTACATTTAATGATCAGCTTATTGAACGCGTGGAGGAAGAAGATGACCTTCTTGTCCAAGTTGAAGTAGACACTGGACCATCAACTATTGATATATTCGCCGGCTTTGAAACTGCTTTGAAGTGGATGAGGCGTCATATCTAATTAACACATGCAACTTCTTACTGTCAAGCAGATGCGCGACTTGGCTGCCTGAAAACGGATGAAGGCAGCCATCTTGGTAGCTTACTCTCACCAAGATGTTCAGCAAGTGATGACTTTCATTTACAGCACTGTACATACATACTGTATAAATGTACAGTACTTGTAAGTACCTTAACGCTTAGAAGTAACGCTTTTCCATTTAGTAAATTAAAAGTTTTTTTTAAAAAAATATGTAGCTTTTTCTCCCATTTTCAACATAGAGTAATTAATTACAACGGACACTTTTATCAAAAATATCCATTTAACCGAAATTTTGATTATGCGAATGGAGTCCATTTCCAATTGATTCAGATAATTGGAGTTCTATTTGTACTTGATTTTAATAGTTTCCATTCATTAATAAATTAGTACATAAATTTTAGTATCAATACATTGATGAAAATTCAAAAATTTCATTACAAAAATATGCCCTAAGAAGTGCTTTTTAAAAAAATAATTTTCAAGAAAAGCAATTTTTAAATAGAAAATATACGATAGCTTGTTCATAATCTACTATTTTTTGCCCTCACATAAATTAAGCGTGTTATCATTAATTTCTCAAACGTCTTTTAACGTAAATGGATCAAAAGGTGTTAAAAAGAGAAATTAATATTTTTACAACCAATTCTTTACATCATTTCACTATTTAAAATTATCATATTTAATAAGACTTTAATAACTACGTCAACATATTTTGAGATACATTCTAGAAAATTCTTCCAGAAATTTGATACAAAAACTAATTTAATCAGAATTTCATATCCTGCACCTATTTCAGCCGCAGGATATTGTTTATGAAATAGTTTTCGTAATACACACACAGTGGACACTTAGTAGTTTATGCTCTTAAAAATATCTAATTAATATATTAAGGACTGTCAAACTAATAATATTTGTCAAATTAATATTATAAATTTCTAAACGCTTTTATAAAAACGAAAAGGACGTAAAAATTTTTTACTTCTGTACTCAAAGTTCGAAAAATTTGAATTGTTATTGTTTTTTTTTTTTTTTTTTTTGTTATTGTTCGTGACTGATTCACCGAATTTACATTAACTTACATGAAATGAATGATTTGGTTTACATTTGAATAACGAAGCATTCTATCAAGGACATGTTTATAAAAATTTATTCTAATATTTCTCAGTGAAAACAAAAGATTTAATTTCATAAAAATTTATAATTATGTCTTTCTCCGTTTATCAGTTTAAAAAGGTTTCTACTGAATGAAGTTTAATTTACGGAAATAATAACTATAATAATTGTTTTACAGTATGAGAACCATTTTCAAAGAATTTAGTGTCTCAAATTAAGGTACTGCACTCTTTCAAAGGTATGAAGAAAGTTTGAATTTTAAACTTAAAAATTCTAAATCAATACATTTTGTTGCTTCAAAATGTTTTCATCAAACTTTGTATATATATATATATATATATATATATATATATATATATATATATATATATATATATATATATATATATATATATATATATATATATATATATATATATATATATATATATATATATATATATATATATATATATATATATATATATATATATATATATATATATATATATATATATATATATATATATATATATATATATATATATATATATATATATATATATATATATATATATATATATATATATATATATATATATTATAAAATTTAAATATAAATTAAAAGATTTATATATTCACAAAATTTAAAAATTTTTGTGAATTAATGAAACTTTTTTAATGATGCTAAGTGTTGTCTCAAGAGTAAGATTAATTGAATATTTAATTAAATTATAGCAAAAGTTAAGGGCTTAAAATTTCAATAAGTTCTTATTCTTATAGCAGAAAAGCTTATAGCAAACAACTTAGCTTGCTAACAGCCGAAGAAAAATGATTCATTGCACCAAAAAAAATCGATACTGCTTCGGTTACTCAAGTTACGCCCTTCAATGATGGATTACTAATTCTTCAACCAGAACAAAACGTTAGAGGACAAAGAACAAGAGTTTCGCGATTCTATACAAATCAAACTTTCTTTTATCAATCTACTAGTTAAGGAAACTTTTAATGCTAAAATCTTGAAACATTTTTCGGCCAAATTATGTAATTTAAAATTGAGTGAAGTTGGTAGTTCTTTCTAGATATTTTGCGACAATTTTAAAGCAAAATAAATCACTTATGAAATAAAGCACATTAAGAAGTGGGAAGTTTGCTTAGAGAATTGAGATGCAAAAAAATTGAAATGAGTAAGCAGATGAACGAGGTAAATTAAATACATTTAAGAGGATTGCATTGGTTAATAATTATTTATTCATTATTTCAAACTTCTGCGCTACTGTTGTTTAGTGTTATGAGATGATCATAGTAATAAAATCTCTCTTAAGTAGTTTTTGTCTATATTTTTAGATGAAAAATAGATATTCTTCATTTATTTTGTTTGTTGTTGCTGTTTTCCTATGGCATTTGGACAAGCCAAGCTCGCTTTTGCCTTTGGCAGTGCGAATTAAGTCAATAGGGAGCGTCTTTCGTTTGGATCAGAGCACCATGAAGGTGAAAATACGACTTTGCTCTTTTTAAGGTGCCTCGTAATTTTAAACCACTGTCAGGTGACAAGGCCACACCTGAGCTGGCACTCACATCTCCACATCCACGTCACACCAGTGGAAGGACTTTGGACACAGAAGAATTATGACACAGAAGTTATTTCAGTTAGGAGGTTTTACATATTATTAAAACAATGCTTTTCTTTTTGAAATTTTATTGTGTTTCTTTTCCCAATACATCAATAGTTGTTATCTGCCCAAAATAAAGCAAAAAAAAAATTCATATTTATTTAACATCAATAAGTAATAAATCTATTTTTAGAGAATTCTTGTTCTCTCTCTAACCTCTATATTGTCAATAAGAACAAGGATGTTAACAAATAAAATGAAACAACAAATAAAATAATTAATACATCTAAAATTAACCACTATATATATTTAAAAATAATTATATTCCTATTTAAAAATAATGTTGATGCTATTACAAGCGTTCATTGTTCATAGCACATTTATTTTTTCTGATTTACAATGGTAACAAAAAATTCCTTTCGATAGGCAAGTTAAATATTCTGCAAGAGCATGTCTTTGTGTATGTTACGAAAATAATTTTTCATATTTTCTTATTTTTGAAAATATTTGTTAGTCATTTTTTGCAAATGATTAAATCCATCGTAGGCTCATCTGAGGCCTAGTGTTAGGACAGTGGTCTTCAGAGCATAATGTCGCTGGCACGATCCCAGCCACTGAAGAAAGGGAGATGGTGTTGAGCTTCTGCATGCTCATCCATCAGGTTGGGTGTTTGGGAGTTTTCTGGGTTTCTTTCCTTGAAACAAGTGAATACATTCCACTATCCATGAAAAATCAGTTTGGGATTTGGATGCTAAAATACCTTATGATACTCTTCTGCTGTTGGGATATTCACTTATCCCACATTAATCCATAGTAGGCTAGAAGTAGGACAGCTTTTTTATCCATTATTAATCCAACGTAGGCTATGAGTAGTGACGTAGGACAGCGCTTCTAGGAGCTGAAAGTCCCAGATTTAATCCCAGTTAATATCGAAATAATGAGCTGTTTTATGACTACTTTATGAATATAAATTAACCTAAATTTCCTGGTGGTATGTAAATATATTCCTCCTATCCGTGAAAAGACCTACGGTAAAATCAAAAAAAATATGCAAAGTCATAAAATGCATAAAGCTTCTTTCAGAACTTATACAGACATAAAATAGTCAAAATTTGATGACAGTATTAATTAAATTGAAAAATAACACACTACACGCATACTTTATCATCTTAACGAGTACCATATGCATTTTAGAGTTTTTTTATGTCAATGAAATGTTTTTCCGTCAACATGGTTGAATGAATTAATTATGAAAAACATATGTATCTTATTTGTAATCAACAACTCAACTAAACTTTTCAGAAGTGTCAGATGATTATGTATCATCCAAATGAACAGAACCACAGAAAAAAATAACCGTACATTCACATAACCTATTATCTTAACAAGTACCATATTTATTTCATAAATTTTTATGGCAATGAAATGTTCAAACTGCTTTTTTGTTTTTCACAAACTACAAAACCATCTCACTCTTATATAAGTATAATCTTATCAGTTACTTAAATTTTCTCAATTGAAAGTCTGGGTAATTTTTTAAAATAATAGTTTTGCTCTAGACTATAATAATTCTAGATTCTTTTTTTATATAGAATTCATAAGTCAACCAAAACTATCAGTTTAAATATATACAAGCAATTCGATAAAATCTCTAAAACTGATATCAATTTTTAGTTTCTGATAAAAGATAAACTATTAAATGATTTTATAAAGATATCTTAATAAGCTTGTGAAATAAAAAATTGGTTTTGAAAGTATTTCGAAATAATAAAATTGTACCTCTTTTTAAACTTATTTTTTTAGCAAATATTAATTCTGATACAAACATTGATTCTTCACACTAAAAGGAATTCTGGTAGCATTTACTTCGTGGTAGCCAACATGCGTTATTAAATGTTCCGAGAAAATGTAAAATACGAGCAATATCAGAATTTCTTTAATTTCTTGAATAAAAATTGATTAGGAGAAAATAAAAAATCAATTACTTTAGTTTTTGAAAATTATTAATACTTATTATATTGTGATGGATATTTTTCAAAGTGATAAGAACTATTCACCATATAAATGTTGGTGTTGTTGTCGTGTGCCAGCTAGGCTGTCAACATAGGGTGCGCTGCTCCATTTTTCCAACTGAACCATATTTTGGTGTGGAGTCCGACTTCCTCAGTACACACATGCCAGAGGTACCCGTTTATAGGGTAGACAACCATTCACAACCCATTCATACAAGGAAAGGACTAAGACAGGATAGATAGAGAGAGAAAGTACATCCATGCCCAAACCGGGATTCGAACCCAGGACCTCCTTATCCGCAGTCAGGCACGCTGACCACAAAACAAGTTAAGCGGGCACAGGTGCCGTATAATCCACGATTCCAATTTCTGAATTTTTTTTGGCGATGAAGAAATGTTGCCAAGATGACGTATCGTGACGTGCGCGATGATGTAAATACTAGGGTTACCAAAATAGAATTTTCTGCATAATTCTTATAGGTCTCCATATGTATGACGTTACAAAAAAAGGTTGCCAGATACATAAGAAAATCTGCCAAAAAATCGCCAATCTCAGAATTTGGCTCATGGATTATACGGCACCTGTGCCGTTTTGCGGCACCATATAAATAAAGAACTTAATACATTTATTAAGTAAAATATTATAATTGCGTACTTTAATTTCCATTTGTTTTATTCAAAGTTTGGGAAAGAGATGATTACACAAAAGTGGTGATAATCAAATCCTTTTTCCTATACTTTTCAATTTCAAAAATACTGAAGTATAAAAATAATCTAATTACTGTCAATTATTATTAAAATATTTAAATGAGAACTGATGTATAAGATTTACTTCTGATTTACATGAAAAATAAATTCTTTAAAATGAAATTCAAGGTGAAATCAGAATTATAATGAAGAGCATTTGGAAAAACATCAATACGAAGTTATTCCTACTTAAAATGTGCATATAATAATCCTCATTTGAATTAAAAATTTTATTTTAATCGAATTAAAATGTGAAAAATATCAAAGCTTAATTCTATTTATTTTTTATTTCAATATTAAATTCCAGTGAAAATCAACTAATTTATAGGAAATGAAATTCTCAGTTATCCATGATAATAATCATATCTTTCCATATTCTCAATGGTTACTTAACGCATACAACCAAAATAACTAACATTTCACAAAATAAACACTGATTTATAAAACAAAATGTATTCCATTAAAATAATTTGCTTCATTCTGTCTATTATGATATCCAATAAAAATTTTAAAATAAATGTTTCTTGCTTTTTGTAATATATCTCTTCTTTTAATTATTCATTTTTGTGAAATATCCCTTCATTTTTTACCACTTTTCCATGCATTTTTTAACATTTGCACCTAACGTTGAATTGTTCAGCTATTTTAAAGAGAATACCATCCCTAAACATGAGAATAATGCTATCAAAATAAAATTCAGATTACGTGTTTACCCTTAGCCAGCAGTGTTTTATTACTATTCATAATTTCTAGTATCGGCCGACTCACTCGCTTTTCTGTTAGAAGAATTCCGTGGTTTTTCGAGCTTTTCTGCTTATGTAAACAGAAATATTTCATAACTTAATTGAAATTCAAATTATTTGCCACCCTTGGTATGTCTATCAGCCCTCTGAAGAATATCTAGAACATAGGTACCCAAATTGGTCCAGGTGGACCCCCAGGATTCCATAGGAGACCACACGGGGGTCCACCTAGATGTGAAAAGAAAACAGCAGTTCACAAGTTATAAGAGGGGGTCCACGAAATATTTTCTGGTTTTTATAATACAGAACAAAAATTTTGGCTTGGAATTACCTAACAACGTAGGAAGATAGCATCATTCACTAGGTAGGTACTCAAAAATATTCGAGATTCAGTTCAAACACAGAATTGAATAGAACAATAGATAATAGTACAAGTGTACACCACATGTCGAGACTTTCAAAGTGCCGCCCGTGTGCCGTCTCATAAAAAGTATGACTATCTTTTATTGCTGATTTAAATTTCAGAGTTCATTGTTGACCTTTTGTCAATTGTTAATTGTAATAATGTTTATAATTTTGTAAAACCACAAGTATTATTTTAATAAATAGGACACAAGAAAATGTACTACTTTTTTTCTTAGTTCAGGGTAATATTCAGGGTAATATTTTTTAGGGGTTTTGGGAATACAGTAGAAATGCAGCAGCAGGGGGTCTACCAAAAATAGTAAAACTTTGAAAGTGGTCCACAAGAAAAAAAAGTTTGGGAACCCATGATCTAGAAAGATGTTCTCAGAAAATAAGAAAATTTCTGGCTAAAAAAAATAATTAGTTTTAAATTTATTCATCTTATATTTTTTAAAAAAGTGACTTTTGAAGAACTAATAAAATAGAAGTTTTTGTGCATTTTATTTAGGGAGTAATATATTTACATTTTTCATCAGGTTATATTTTATTTTTATTTTAAAACTAAATCTGGAATTTTAAAATTATAAATTCTGAATAAATAATGTGACATTTATAAATAATGTGACATAATAAATAAACATAAATAATGTGACATAATAAATAAATATAATTACTATAATGTAAAGCTAAATAAATATAAAATTATATAGTTACTACACATAAATAGAACACATGAAGTATTATATGAAATTGTAAATATCTTTACTTCCATGATTCAAGGAACTGTCTACGAGTGAACTATTGTTGCATATTGTCGGTGTTTAGCAACACTAAATGAGGTAAAATAAATTTGTCACTCGAAGAAAATCTCATGCTAAAATTGGGCTTATGAAAAGATCAATTCTGGAAAGCCCCAAATAATCTGGAATATGATCAGGAGTAGCCTGATCATCAGCACACTTCAAACAGGCTTAGAAAATATTCTTTCCATAAGAATAGGAGATAGATCTCCAATGTCTAACGATCAGCCTGGTGGTGGACCTCTGATCATACCTGCAGGCGCAGCATGTCCATTTTTGGACCTTGCGCCATGAAGCCCAACCAAGTCCCACCGGCAACACTTAAGTGGCAACGCGCCCCCAATGCATATTTCTTAGAGCCTTTGGTGAAAAGGTGGGGTTATCCAAGAAGCATTAACAGCTATTTTAGCTCTTTCGAACAGCTCCAACGCAGTCAGAGATTCAGGCATACGAGTGCATTATAAAAATTCATAACTGTGAAATCAAAAAGTATTCTCAAAATCTATTATTAGTCTTACTTCATTGAATCCATATATTATGTAATTACTATCAAAAGCAATTTATCTTGCATGTTGAATATTTTATCACCATGTTCGAAATAAACTGAAAACTAAAGTTTAGAAACAAAATCTAATGAGAAATCGTGAATTTATTTTATCAGTGACCACTTCTTAGAAGTAACTTAAATTTTATAGAAAGATTGGGATTGAAGGAAATTAAACATTTTGAAGATCTAGAAAAAAACTATGTGGTGGTGGTGGATGGTGGGACTAATCCCCATCTGGTCTAGTGGAACTAGACCAGATACATGAGATCATAGATAGCCAAAAAGTCCAAAAGCAGATGTGGACTTTTCACAGCCTCTTGAAAACCCCAAGCACTTCAAGATGTTTTGCGGGCAAAACGGAGCATTGTCGCACTAGGGTCATGATGATTATTTTCTATCACAGTCCTCACAAAGATCATACACTTCAAGTGACCAGTAGAAAGTCGAGACAGTGTCGTCTGATGTACTCTGGAGCCCTTATATATTGTGGCGGCTCCAGGATGTCTTTGGAATTACCAAGGGTGAGCGGGAGGGTCAGCCCAGGTTTTAGAAGTGAGTTAGAAAAAAAAGAAAAAGCTATGTGAGCCTATAAATGAATTATAGAACGCAAATTTCCTGCAACCAAGTGATTATATTTCTGTGTAGCTTGAATAGTAAAAGTTTCAAATTCATATACTGAAACATGCACATATTTGTGCTGGTAAGATCGTAGCATTCTATGCAATACACATTGCATACACATAAAATTTTTGTGTGTGAAAACTTTTCTTTTGTTCATAGTATATGAATGGGAAAAGTTTTATACACATAAAATCTGTAAAACTTTAAGAAATAGCCACACATATCACTTTTTCACTGCTTTAAACATTAAAATAGTTATTTCTTGCTTATTTAAAAAAAATAAAAATGGAGAAATATTCGATATGAATCTTCAACAAATATAAGCATCTGTTTATTGATTTTCAATATATTCTATATAAAAAGTGCATGCAGCCTTCAAAATTAAATAAACAGTGTTATTAAAGAATTTCTTTTCTATTTTATTAACACAACCTGTCATAAGTTTTATGTTACATGTAAAATATGCATATGTGTAAAATATTATTGCTTATAAATTTCACTTGCACTTATTTTAAACTTTTAAGTGTTTATCATAAATTTATAATTTTAACATCTTTATTTAAAACAAGAAGAATATTTCATATTCTAAACGATTAGAAATGTGAATGCCTTTCACTCTGCCAAAAATTTTGATGTGGCAATTTTTCATAAAAAGAAAAGGCTTTCTTGTTTCGTTTATTATGATATCGAGTTTGAAATTATTTTGAAACATTTAATGCATATTTAAAATATTTCTATACAAAACATTTAGGAATAAAGTTTTTGCATACGTTCAATTTTTCGTATTTTTAAATCGTTCTAAATATGTCTAGTATGGAATAATTTAATATTAATTATTCATAAATACTTAGAAATTAGGCTCTTATTTCTAATTATTTTCTCAATTTTAAAAATCGTTTTTATTCTAAACTACCATATTTTTTTACAAAAATAGAACTACTACGCGTCATTCTTACGGTAATTTTTGATTGACTGGAATTCAGCTATTAATAAAATACTTAAATGTTACAAATTCATTTTTTGCGTCTTTACGTTTTTATAATTTTTATTTAATTTTGATTGTCTTTTAATTGTCTTTTTGTTGTCTTTTTAAATAATCAAATATCAGTAATCATAGATAAAATACAGAAATTGATGCTCTAAATATTAATTCTTTTCCTCAATTTATCAGTTTCGAAATTTTTCACTGAAATTGGGCATTTTATTTAAAATGAAGAGCTAGCTCAGGAATTGAACGCGACAAACATTTACTTAGTTTGAAAATTGATAAATAAAGTTTCATAAACTGTTTTCAGAATTAATGATCTGCTTGAATTCTTTTAAAAAGGGTCGCTGTAAATGCTTAAAAGTTTCCACTGAATGGAATACAATGAACAGCCTAGTTTTGAAAAACCATTTTAAAGCAAAATAACCATTAATTTTCTCTCAATATCTTAATACAGCTTCTTTCCTTCAAAATGTTTTTTAGTTGAACAGAAATTCTCTGTTGCTTTTGTAAAGTTAAGAATTTTGAAGATGTTTCCCTGAATAAAATTTCTAAGCCAAATCCTTTCTTCACTCTAGCTATTAGTTGTAATTTCTCATCAGTATGTTTTCTTAAAGAATATAAAAATCTATAAACAGTTTTGCATTTCTTCAGTGCTTAAAAGCTTTCTCTTTATTATTAATTTCTGGACTTTGTTTGTCAAATATTTTACTCATTAGTTATGCAAGGATAAAATCCAGATAATTGTATGCAACTGTAGAAGGGAAGATTGGAATGTCATACGAGAAAATATTTAAGGAGTATCACGATATCATTGATATGGAAGCATGAATTTAAATCAACAAAATTTGGAAACTGTCAATGAAACAAATTAGATGCACTTTTAGTTTAAAATGGCAAAAGAGACGAAATAATTCGCTTCTCTTTCTCTCCCTCTCTCATTTGCTATTTACACAGTGAGAGAGATTACATAATTACATTGATGAATAATGAAAACATAAATATAGGGAAAGCTTAGTAATTCAGGCAACGCAATATAAAAAAATCTTCAAACTAAAAGCACATAATATTGCAAATATTATGAGGCAAAGGAGAACATCAATAAATTGCTAATGAAATTGAAATTCAAGATTAATATTGGAAGGAACATACAAATGGAATTAGATACCATATTGGTCAGATACATTGGGAATATTAACATTGATGCTAAAGCATGGTTTTCGGAAAAGGCAAATGAGCATTCGTAAAAACTGTGTCATTATGTAACAAAACCTTCCAGGGTCTCAGTAGCTTCACGCCGCTTCCCGTTAAGATCAGCAGAGTGAAGCCTCCTTGACCGCGGGCAGTGATTGAGAGGGTGACCACGTATGCTCCCTCACTGGGTTGCTGGAACTTCGTGAGCTGGATACATATCCTCGTTAATATGTAACGTCCAAAGTCCTTCCGCTGTTGTGGCGTGAATGTGGAGAGGATCGAGACAGCTCAGGTGTGACCTCGTCACCTGACCATGATTCAAAATGACAAGGCACTTGATGATGAACGAATATTTCAAACCCGTTAACCTAAAAGTAAAGTCTGGGGCTCACCTGCACCGCTATATATGTATGTATGCACATAACAAAACTCTAAAAAAACACTAAATGTAAAATTGTAGGTAATAAATAATCATCATTTAATACAAGTAAACATAAAAGATCAAATGCGTATTCACGTATATAAAAATTAATTGCGATAGCGATATATATGTATACATATATATACATATATATATATATATATATATATATATATATATATATATATATATACATATATATATATATATATATATATATATATATATATATATATATATATATATATATATATATATATATATATATATATATATATATATATAATATATATATATAATATATATATATATATATATATATATATATATATATATATAATATATATATATAATATATATATATATATATATATATATATATATATATATATATATATATATATATATATATATATATATATATATATATATATATATATATATATATATATATATATAGGACGAGGATCAGACACTCCAGTATTCGATATCCACACATCATAACAACACAAGACGCAAGATGTCAGAAGTTGTCGTAGACAGATAGTGGTTCAATTAATGATTGAATACCATGTGGTTCAAAGTAAAAACACGCATAGTAGTATTTGTCATTGCCTACCACCAATCTTATTGCACGAATAGCTTAAGAGTTCAGGTTATCCTGTGTCGGTGCATCATCATACGAAAAGAGTTAGTTCAGATACATCCTGAGTCAGTACATCGATACATCATCATACGAAGGGAGTTAGTTCAGATACATCCTGAGTCAGTACATCGATACATCATCATACGAAGGGAGTTCGAATACATCCTTAGTTATTAATGATGAATGGACATTCGAAATTGTGGTGTCCACACCTCATCTTCCCGTCCTTTATCCACATTGTGACAGCACATGAACAGTTGGCTGAACCGTGCAGTTTCAGAGATATACATTCCGTGTCTTCAATCGATGAGAGTCTGCCTTCTGTCAGCAGCCTTTTCCGCGAAACACATACGCAGCCATAAGAATGGTGTTCCATCATCTTCAGAATAGATTATATATCGTTCCCAATGAATCATGTGCCTTCCACGGTATCTACCTGCGTACAATCTCAAAATGTGGGAGTGGTCATATTGTTTTGGCACTTCAATTTTTATAGAGAGAGAAACGATATCACTCAAACGAGATAGAAAAATTATATCCTCTCTAGAATAGCACAAAAGTCATCGAGGATATTCTTGAATATAAATTTAAAGCAAAATGTTAAAGTAAGAAAACACTTAAAAAGAAAAAAATGGTTATGTAAGGTGACTTCTGAAACTTATAGGTTATAACTCTATTTACAAGTCACACTTAATTTACAAAATACCATATTTTTACAATGGATTCTCTGACTCCAGTTTCAATTGATTTATTCCAACAATAAATTGAGAGGCTTTGTCTGTAGTATGCTTTTTTTTTCAATGGCGGGCACAAGAGGGTTGAACCCTATGCCACAACAAGGCCAGATACTGCTAATCATTTGTCGTTACCCAGCGGGCACCTGCGAACCAAGTCACGGAGGCGAGTAGCGTTACCCGCGCCATGCCACCACAAACCCGTTTATAGGGCGGGCCACATTCATACAACATCACAGAAGAAAGGACAGAGAGAACAGAGAAGGAAAGAAACATCTATGCCCGAACCGGGATTCGAATCCGGGACCCACAGCTCAGGAGTCAGAAACGCTAACCACTCAGCCAATCGGTCGGCTTGTCTGTAGTATGTTATTTTTATAGCTTACATAATTTTTAAAATATAAATTCTTATTTAAAAGCTACCAAAAATTTTTATGCATTTTAAAAGAGGGCTTTATAAAAAAACAGAGATACGATTACAATTATATTTATGTTTTCAATAGTACTGCAATATTTGATGCTTAGATTTATTAAAAAATCATAGGACCAAATAAATTAGTTTATGAATATTGAGAGAACTTCTTTTCATTGTCAAATAAGCAACATTTAAGGCTTGTGTATTATAAAAAGTTGCACATGGATAACCTTCTTCGATGTAATACATACCATAGTAATTTTAAGGACCTTTCTAAATTACTTCTTTTGAGCCCATTTAAAAGCTAAATTCATGTAAAATTATACCTTAGCTAACTTCATATACCGATGGCTATTTCGTCTTAAAATAATTTTAATATCTATTCCTTTATAAATTCCAAGAAGAACTGACTGGGTTGATTGAGCTCGGGAACAGACCTATTAGAGACAACTACGATCTAGAAGTTACAGCAGATCTCCTGCAGAGAAGTATTCTAGATTCTTATCATAACAACTGCCCCATTCGCACTAGAGGAGCTAAACTCCAATGCCCTTGGTGGAATGACTCTCTAGCTGCCGAAAGAGCAAATGTTAGAAAACTTTTTAACAAAGCTAAGAAAAATGGTGAATGGGAGAACTATACAAAGGCCCTCACTATTTATAACAAACTTGTTAGAAAAAGCAAGATTAACTCCTGGAGAAAGTTCTGTGACGAGATAGATTCTATTTCTGAAGGAGCTAGACTCCAGAAACTCCTTAAAAGGGATGAACCTATTTTGGTTGGTACCCTAAAAGACGAGGAGGGTAATTTTGCTTCTTCCGGAAAAGGGGTTATGGAAATTATGACCAGGACTCACTTCCCGGGAGCTAGAGATATTTATAGCAACGAAGGGGAACATTGCATTGGCTCTTTGCAAAGAGTCAATAGCAATCAATGGACCATCGCTAAAAATATCATAAACTACAACATTGTTAAATGGGCAATTTTTGCCTTTAAACCTCTAAAATGCCCTGGGCCTGATGGAGTTATGCCCATCATGATCCAGAAGGCAGAGAAGGTTGTCATACCAATGCTAACTAGAATTTATAGAACTAGTTTGGCCCTGGGATATATACCAAAGACATGGCAAAAGACTAGGATTGTTTTCATTCCAAAACCTGGCAAGGACACTTATGACCAGGCCAAGTCATACAGACCAATCAGTCTTTCTTCATTCTTTCTTAAAATTATGGAGAAAATCATTGATCGGCATATTAGAGATTACTTGGGTAGAAATAGTCCCTTGCATGCTCTTCAATTTGCCTATCAACCCGCCAAATCTACAGAGACTGCTCTACATCAGCTAGTTTCCAAGATTGAAGCCACTCTGGATCAAAAGGATATTGCCTTGGCAACTTTCCTCGACATCCAGGGTGCTTTTGATAATACTTCCCATCCATCCATCCTCAATGCACTTAGAGGGGCAGGGATTAATCAGACCCTGTGTACTTGGATTGAGGCCTTAATTTCGGATAGATATATACAAATGAACATCTTCGGTGAATCATTTGAAAAAAAGACTACTAGAGGTTGTCCTCAAGGAGGTGTTCTGTCACCATTACTTTGGAACCTAGTTGTAAATAGCCTTATAAAACATCTAAATGATAAGAGCTATTATACGCAGGGATATGCTGATGACATTGTCATCCTTATCCTTGGTAAAGATTTTGACATAACTTGTCATCGCATGCAGGATGCTCTAAGTTATGTAGGTCAATGGTGCATGGATAGGGACCTGATGGTTAATCCTCAGAAAACCTACCTTGTACCTTTTACACGCAAAAAGAAACGGAAAGGTTTTTTCATACCAAGACTTTTTGATGTTGAAATCAATGTGGCTTCAGAGGTGAAGTATCTGGGCATCTATTTAGACCAGAAACTCACCTGGAATAAGCACATTGATGATAGGATCAACCGAGCAAAGAAAAGCATTATGATTTGCAGGCGAATGCTTGGTAAAAACTGGGGTTTACATCCAAAACTGATGTTATGGATGTACACAGCTTTTGTCAGGCCCATTTTCACATATGCCTGTGTGACCTGGTGGCGTAAGGTGGAACAGAAGACTGTGATTGACAGACTGGGGGGTCTACAAAGACTAGCCTGTCTCTGCATCACAGGAGCAATTTCCACCACGCCAACCAGAGCATTGGAGGTTGTGTTGGATCTGACTCCCTTGGACATCTTCATCTGCAGCGTTGCAAGAGTGAATGCATACAGAATGAAGCCGCAAAACCACTGGTATGACCAGCCTGTTGCCAAAGGGCACAAGGGCATCACCAGGAAAATTCAAGACCCTACTTTCATGATGCCATCTGACATCATGGAAAAAACATACATGTTTGATAGGACATTTGATATAGTTTTTCCAGCTAGAGACGAATGGGATAACAACATGTTTGAAACTAAAACAGGAGATCTAATCTGGTACACAGATGGATCACTGAAGAACAGCCTCTCAGGACTGGGAGTTTGTGGCGTGTCACCAAGAATCAGCTTGTCTGTAAGCCTTGGGAGATAAGCTTTGGTCTTCCAGGCAGAAGTTTTGGCCATTATCCACTGTCTGCGACTGAATATGAAGAAGAGCTACTACGGTAAGCGGATTCTCATTTTCATAACAGTCAAGCCGCTTTAAAAGCGCTTAATTCCTTCGAAATCAAATCTAAAATGATTCTGGAGTGTAGAAACCTTCTTACAGAACTGGCAACTAGAAACAGGGTGATCCTTGTATGGGTGCCAGGGCACAAAGGTATCGAAGGTAATGAAAGGGCTGATGAGCTTGCTAAACAAGGATCGTCTTTTGTTCCCATTGGTCCAGAACCTTTTGTGGGATCAATTTGAAGACCGCAAAAACCAATGTTCTTAGATGGGAAAAACAGAAGATGTATAAAGCTTGGCTCAGATCTCCTGGTCAAACCCACGCTAAAAGTATGATCTGTAGATCATCAGCGAGGATTTCCTATGAAATTCTAAGATGCTATAGGCAGAAGATACGTTTAATCGTAGGCTTCATAACTGGGCATTACTGTTTCAGAAAACATCTCCATGAAATGGGACTGTTTCAGCAAGACCCTATCTGCAGGAAATGTCATATGCAAGCGGAAACGGCCAAGCATATCATTTATGAATGCGAGGCTCTTGCCCTCCCTAGATTAACCTCTTTAGGCATCATCCATACTAGAGAGTTACACCTAGATTCCATTAAAGGGTTATTAGACTTTATTAATAAAGTGGGTGATCCGAGCAACTGGAACTAAGGAACATTGGGTTTGGAGTAAACAGTACAAAATGCTGATAAAAGCAGAAGTGCTCAATGACATACAAACCCAACTCGAAGAAGAAGAAGATTCCTTTATAAAATGAAACAATTTTAACTGTATCAGTCAAAAAATCTTATACCATTACGATTAAATTATCATACAAACATCATTTTTCGGCTAACATTACTTTTGTCATTAATTATTTAACTTTGCTTTTATAGAAAATTAGGTTTACAAATGTTAAAATTTAAATTTTTAATAAATTTTTTTTTTAATAAATTTTTTAATAAATTTTTAATAAATATTTAATAAATTTCTTTACTATAATTCCCACTAAATTAAATACTAGAATGTATATTAAATTGTGAAATATATTTGTCCATTGCAATTTAAATTTAGTTAACACTATCATTATTGGTACATATTTGTCTTATGGAAACGTTTTTATCTTTCTACGCAAAAAATTATAAATAAACTGAATTTTAATGATTTTAATATTAGTTAAAAAGACTTAAAAAATCTTTGCTTAAATTTTAATGCTTTTTACGCGCATAAAATACATAAACTTTCCGCATTCTTGGAAAATAAATATATGAAATTATGTTACAATAAGAAATTAATTTTATTACATGAAATATTAGTTTTGATTGTAAAACAAGAATGTAAAGTTTTAAGTCTTACTTTGAATTAAGATATTGCGTTCTACATTTTCGGAATCAGGATAACAATTTTTTTTTAAAAAGTAGATTTTAAAGTAAATCAGTTTTTTATGTTAGATCATTTAAATACTCAATTAAATAAAATAATATCATCTTTAAAATATTTGAAATTTTTAAATAAAATATATTATATTCATTAATTCGCGTTACAAATATTTAAATAGTGTGGAAGATGTGTTAAAAGTATTTAATAACTATAGTTTCGCTTATGTGAAGTAAATTGTAAGTGAATTTTTGATTATAAAATTGAAATTTAATTTAAAAAAACAAGTGATATTAGATGTCTTCTATCTATGTTTTCAATATTGAAAAAACAGTTTCATTGCTTTTAAAAACAGCAGCATATTTTGTTATTTGAGACTAATTATTATGTCTCATAAAATTATCAGTTACAGGAAAATAATTCAATTCTTATTATAAGGAGTATTTATTTATTAAGATTTATAACCAAATTAAAATACTATTTCTATCAAAATTTCTTGGCTCACATTTTTGCATTCAATTTTTCCCATAAAAATAATAATTAAAATAAATTTATAAGAATTTATAAACAAGTATTTTCGCTTCGATTATTTGTCCTTTTTGTCAAATTAAAAAACATGTTACTTTAAAAATATACAAAAAAAAGTATATTTTGCATTCGAATATGATTTTTTCCTGAAGATTTTTATAAGATTTCTAAAATATGTAATTTAGAAGGTCATTCTCATGATTAAAATTGACATTACATCATATTCACATATTTTTTATTCTGGAAATTTTACATTAAACATTAAATAAAATATAATATATCCTGGCAGTTTAATTCACAGTGAATAAATTTCAGTTCTTGTTTTTTCATCAAAATTTTGACCATGTCTCGAATAAACCATGCTTATATGATTCAATATTAAAATTGTTGTAAAGTTGTTTCAATTTATTAATTCATTATTGATTCCTTTATAAATTCATCATTAATTAATAAATTTTTAAAAAAATTTCATGATTCAGAGTGCATTTGCGGTTTCCTGTTAATCACCCTCAGATCAAATACTCAGTGTTAAAGTTGATGAATAAATTGACCTCCTTTATAAAATTGTCTAGCCTTGAGTGAAATGTTTTTACACTATGTATCTATCCTTAAGCACTGATATTTCTGAATTAACTTAGAACTACACCTGTCCTTTGGGATGTTTATTAAAACAAAACCTTCCTAACTTTCGGGTAATCGAAGTTAAATGATGCATTTCTTAAATATTTCCAATCATTTTACTTCAACTATAGAATAAATCTGTTGTTTCTTGTAACTGTGTAGTGCAGATAGAAACCCTTTTTTATTTGCAGAAGAAGATATGTTATCACATACTTTTCCTCTTCTTTCACTCCATCGCGTTAGTTGATTCTACATGTTGTGTGCACTCGTCACTTATGTGACTGTAGATATTTGCAAATATATCTCCTCTTCCTTCAAACTTTTCTCCCTGTTTCTCATCTGACAGATCTCAAAATCCCTTTTCGACAGTTTCAGGATCTTCTGACAAAAGGATAGTTTTGGTGCTCAAATTTTACACACTAATGCATAACGCTAAAATACAAGCCAATTGTGGAAATTTACATCGAGGTACATATCTGTTGTTGTTGTTGTTACTAATGACACTTGGACAAGCCAAGCTCGCTATGCCTTGGCTATGTGAATTTAAGTCAATTGGGAGCGTCTTTCGTTTTTAATCAGAGCACCATGAAGGTGAAAGTATGACTTTGCTCTACACACATGCCATAGGGACCCGTTTATAGGGTAGGCAACTATTCACACCTCATTCATACAAGGAAAGGACAAAGACAGGATAGATAGAGAGAAAGTACATCCATGCCCGAACCGGGATTCGAACCCAGTACCTCCTTATCCGCAGTCAGGCACGCTGACCACTAGACAAGTTGGGCGGTGAATGGTATTTATCAAGAATGGTATTTATCAAAAAATTGACATAATATGATATACAATGATTATGAGTTGTCATAAATTACAATAAATTTTTTTCTTTAATTTATAAGGCGGCAGCATTTAATACATTTCTTAAGAGTAGAGAAATATTTTCAGCTTTAGACTCGAATTTCTAGATCATCAGCCAGCCTTCTTAAGCTCCAGCCTTCTCCATGTTATTCATGAATCCTTTCAGGTACTGTGCTCACAGCCACCCAACTTGTCTAGTGGTCAGCGTACCTGACTGCGGATAAGGAGGTCCTGAGTTCGAATCCCGGTTCGAGCATGGATGTACTTTCTCTCTCTCTATTTATCGTTTCTTTGTCCTCTCCTTGTATGAATGAGGTGTGAATGGTTGCCTACCCTATAAACGGGTCCCTATCCTGCACGTGTGTACTGAGGAAGTCGGACTCCACTCCAAAATATGATTCAGTTGAAAAAGTGGAGCAGCGCACCCCATGTTGCCAGCCTAGCTGGCACACGACAACAACAACTGTGCTCACATAAATCTTTGAAGAATCTAGTTTTAATCCCACAAAATAGCTGGAGTCATTTCCAATAGAGTTATGCCAGCAAATTAGTAGCATATAGTGTTTCACGATGAAACCCTCTTTCGTCTTCAGTCAGATGATAATTGCATTCGTATATGAAAAATCAGAGAACGGTCTCAATTTTTCATCTTAGAAAAGAATACAGCTATTATTTCATGAGTGATAGTACGGAATGATAATCTCGTACTACCTATCTAGATCCTCTAGTCGTCGCCCTGCATACAACTTTAAAAGTGCAAAAACACGCTCCATCTTCTGACTGATAGTGTTACTCTTCATAAGCCTTCATCACGGGGCCTGTTGTTATCAAAATAATGCCAGCTTCAATGTGATCTACGGTATCTATGAATTACTTACATTTGGTCAGTACTCTTCCTACGCCAACAAGGTTGACAGATAGCTCGCCAATCAAAAACTTCTGTAATATGTTAAATCACTGCATTCAATACTCTCATATCTCACACGTCGCAGATCTAGAGTAAAAATTGATGAATCCTGCCAAAACGTATCATAAGATGGTTTTAGGAATCATTATCACTCCTTACCAACATGTTTAGAAACATAGTCGCTCGAGACAGTTTCACCAACAGTTGATTCGAACATTCAATTCTCAATTGTTCATCGGTAATAGCTACAATAACAATATATTAATTCTTCTTATTTATACATGAGCTAAATATACATTTAATACAATAAAAAATTTAATTTTTACGAGATGTTTCGGAATTTTATTTTTACCATTTTGCAAATTGTGTTTTTGTTTTGAGTATTGCATACTGGAATGTTCATGCCATTTTTCATTGTAAGAAATGGCCTTTGCACTTGTTGTAAAACTGTAAGTACAAAGAGACAAATATAAAGTGTATGTAACTATACATAATCGAACACCCAATAATTTTCAATCTAAATTTCTCTTTTTACTAAAATGTTGCCCCTTTTTGTTCATACTGTAATTGTACTGTAGTTTTTAATGCGACTGAACAAGAAATTTTGGAATATAAGTGCACTTGTGAAAGAACTATCAATAATTTGAAGCTCACAATACAATGGAGCCTCATTTCCTTATTACTTATGGTTAACATTTTTTTATCCTACGCCCGTCCTCGGCATCTCTGCCATTAATCGACGTGCAGCCCAATAAAAAGATGAGCAAGTATAAAAACAAGAATAAAGTCTTTTAGTAGCCTCAAAAGAGCTGTCAGTCATAAACTTTAAAACTTCAGGGCAGTTCTTGAGGTGAGCAACATTCATATCATCATGATTGCACAATGGACAACGATCAGAGTCCATTATACTTATTCGATGCAGAAGCCTTTGTAGATAGTCATGTCCAGTTGTCACCCGGAAACAAGTGACGCCAAAAGCTCGTGGTAAGGAGCCAGGGATTTTAATGTTCCCATCAAGTCGAGTTTCCCACTGCCTGTCCATAGCCACATCAACATAAAGGGAAACTCTGTCATCCTTTATTTTACTGAGGATTACACTTTTGATGTTACGCAAAGGGGGGTTTGGCTGGATCATAGGAGATCTAGCTTTCGCAAGTTTGTCTGCCAGCTCTTTTCCAAAGCATCGCAGTGGCTCGGGATCTATTGAAGAGCAACGCGGTCCTTTATTCCAATGAGTTCGTGTAACTTCATTCTGCAAGAGTGGACTAGTGTATTACTATTATAATTTAGATTAGTAAGCGAAAGAATAACAGCCTGTGAATCAACAAAGAAAACATTTTTTGATCGTGGATGCTTCTTAATTTGTCGACTGCATCACTTATAGCAGCAAGCTCGCCATCGCAATTATTGCAGTATTTCTCCACAGGGCAGCTTATACTAAAATCTTTTGAATACCCTCCAGCACCAGCATTTTTATAGCATTCTCAACAGAACCATCTGTGAAAATATGGAGCCCATCCTCAGAAGGGTATCTGAATTGTAGCCAGACCAGCACTTTTCAACTCACTCTGTAATGTGTACTGTCTTTTCTTGCTTATTGTGCTTAACATAGCTGTTGTAACAGATTATAAACATGCCATCCGGGAACTAATTTTAATTTACGCTTTCTTTACTGGTATATTTAAGTATTCCTAAACGGCTTAGCTAAATACATGGTGCCTCTGAGAATTCAGAAAAGTCATCTTGACAGTGAAGTGTCAGGAAAATGTCACTGATTTCAATTTTTTCAATTTTAATCTTGAAATTATTAACTAGGTATTTTTGTTCAATTGCATATATATGTATATATCACAAACCCCTCTCTCTCTCTCTCTCTCTCTCTCTCTATATCTATATATATATATATATATATATATATATATATATATATATATATATATATATATATATATTTCAACTATATATCTATATAGTATTTTAATGTATTGCTTTCCATTTGGTATTTCCATTATATTTGAAATCTATTATTCTGCACCTAATATTTGAATAGTTAATTTCATAAAATATGCTATTAATTATATTTTAGTAATTCTATTTTAGCTGCTTTTGTGCTGAATGTATTACTAAACATAAATGTTTTTATCTATTCTTGTACTTTTTCAATTCTATATCTATTCTTGTATTTTTCAATTTTCGCTTATGATACTTCTAATCTGGCATTTTATATTTATATAATTTAATAAGGTGAAACTTCTAGCTGCTTTTGCGCTGGTTGACTTATTAAATATTTTTCGCATTTTTATGCATACGATTTTCGAATTTTTATAAATACATATTTGTCTTATATATTTTCATGTTTTATCTTATATATTTAAACATTATGGAATATGGAGATAATATATTAGCGCCTGACAAAAAGACAGTAGATAATTCTGCTGCCTGTGTCCGGTACAATTCCTATAAAGGGTATGGAATCGGATCGATAAACAACGACCCTTGCGATAGAATAAGTAAGCAAATTTTTGATGTTAATGACAAATTGATAAATTGATGCATCACAAATTGATAACTCCTGTAGTTTAAGTAAAGCTTGTAAAGCTTACAATGTTATATATATATAATTGAGTGCAAAATTTGTAAATTTAAATATACTGGACAAACATCTAATACTATTAATTTGCGCATAAAACTACACATATCTAACATTAAAAATTATAATAACAAAAGCTTTAACATTGACTTTGAACATTTCAAAGTTCATAGTTTCGATAATATTATTATAAACATTTTAGATATTGAAATTGATATTAATCTACGTCTAATTAAAGAAAATCAATTTATTATTCATTATAGAACCCTGGTACCATTTGGACTTAATGAACTATTTAATAATTCGAAAATTAATTATGAAAATACTAAATCACTTATGTATACTTTAAACCTAATAATAAAAAGACTTAACGATATAAAAGAGGTGGTAGAAAATTTCATAAAAATATAATAATTGCAATAAAAATAACTTAATATATTGGAATGATAAACTGTTCGAATTAGAAAATCAATTTGTAAACTCTTATAACTATTCTTTTGGTAAAAACTTTATTATGAGTTTAAATAAAAAAATTGTATTTTTCTTTCAGATTTTTTAAATGACTTTAATTTTAATAATGAACATTTTAAGATTTTAATTTTAGATATTTTTAAATATAAACTAAATATAAATTCTAATAAAAATATTAAATCAGATTATTTTGTAATTTCATTTAAGCATCCATTATATGATAAAATTAAATTCTCGAGTATTATTAAAGAGCTTAAGCATATCTTTCCGTTAGATAATAGTGAAATTAAATGTACTTTTCATTATGATTTACCATTTGGCAGACATGTCTTTAATTATAATAAATTCTGTAGTAATATAAATATTAAGAAAGAAAATCCCGATTGTTTCTGTAATGACCTGAAATACAATAAATTCGTAGATTTTACTTTTAGACATATAATCATATTACTGATATCATATTGAATGCTGAATTAAGAAATATTGTTAATAAAGTCACTAAATTTAGACCAGTTAACTATTATAACCATAAACAAATTCTTAAATTTTTTCTCAATGATATCGATAAATTTATTTTTAAGACTTCTAATACTTATTCTATTCCATTAGAATTTTTCTCGTAGTGGAAATGGAATTTTTTACTGCCAATTTAAAGCAATTGTAAATAATTTAAAATTTAAAGGAATAAATAAAAAATATCTAAAAATGTATATAAAAGAACTACAAAAACTCTTCATTATTACTTCTGTAGATAAAGCATCAAATAATTATGCCTTTTTATGCAAAAATTTTTACAACAAATTACTAAATGAAGAAATATCTAATTCAACTACCTACAAAATAATTAATTCAAACAAAACAACAATATTTAAAAAAATTCTTGCCTTTGCTAAAAAAAACTCAAAATTAAAAATATAAATTTTAAAATGTCATACATTAGTTTATCCCAAATTTCATAAAAATCCTATTAAATTTCAGTTTATTACATGTGGATGCAGCATTTATGCAGATAAATTTGGCAATTTATTTTCTTATTATTTAAATATAATTTTAAATAACGTTACTAATTCAAATAATACATGGATAATTAAAAATAATAAACCTATTATTGAATTTCTTTCTGCCCATAATATTAATGTTGTTTCTTCTTGTGATTTTAAAGACTTATTCACTAGCATTCCACTTGAAAAACTTTTTGATGTTATTATGTTTTATTTTTATGATTTTAATTCCGTATTGGATATCGATATAAATTTTTGGAAAGACCTTAGTTTATTTTGCATTTATAATAATTATATTTCTTATGGAAAAAAGAGTTACTTACAGGTTAACGGCATTCCTCAGGGATCTAAATTTTCAAGTCTACTAGCAAATCTATTTTTAAACTATTATGAAAAATCCTTTTGTTATACAAATGCCTTTTGCTTACATATATATTATGATTTCATAATTTTTAATTACTTAGAATTTGATAAAATTTACAAACATATATATATCCTGAAGAATTAAAACTAATAACAATAACTTAAAAACTGATTTTAGAGATTTTAATAACTATAAAAGATAACCATACATATGCTGAAATATATGATAAAACTAATGATTTTAATTTCAAGGTTAAAAACTACTTTTCTGGAATTCAAATATTTCAATTAAAATATAAAAAAATGTTATTTTCAATCAACTTAATAGAATATAAAGTATAAGTAATAATTTATAAACAATCTCTCTCTCTCTCTTTCTCTTTCAATAAATAAATAAATAGACTAGAAAATATTTTAACTTATAATAACATTCCAATTAACTTTATTAAACAGTATTTCGCTAGTAGAGCATTTTGTGTAGTTATATACTATATATTGTATATAACTACACAATGCTCTACTAGTACTGTATAGTTATATATTGTTGCAGTTATATACTATAGAAGGGTCACCCAAGCCTTGAAGGTCTTATAAGAAGCTTGAAATGCCAATATTGTTAATTTATGTATTTATTTATTTGGTTTACATGTAATATTTGGTGAGGTTCTTGCAGATTTGGACTTGTATTTGGATATGGATTTGGATCTGTTTTTAATTTGATTATTATAAATTAAATGTATTTTGGTAACATTGGATTTTGTCTTATATATTTTAGTTTACCTTTTACTTTTATTCCGGCTTTATATTTTGGTTTGAACTTTTTGTTGTGGCTTTGGGGTGTACTGGCTTCTTTAAGACTATGTCTTGGACCAGTGCAGCAAAGCCATACGTTGTGCCAATGTGGTCAACACCCCCTGACGAAGCTGGCCATGTTGGTACTTCGCTCCATTTTCTATTTTTTTTTTTTTAAATTTTAAAATAAATATTGAACATTTTTCTAACTGTTTACTATATTTCGTATTTTAATGTATTGTTTTCCATTTGGTATTTTCAATATATTATTCTCCATCTAATATTTAACTTAATGAATATTTTTTCCTTCTCATTTTGGTATTTTCATTGTATTTTAAATGTATTACTCTCAACCTAATATTTGATTATTAATTTTATAAAATATACTATTAATTATATATGTATATTGACACAGGTGCTTTCATGGAATAGCAAGACTTAAAATTATAGAATTTTAAACACGAAAAAAAGAAGACAATTTCTGAGATTTAATACCTAATATTTTCTGAATTAAAATTATTACTGTAAAAAATAGAAGAATAAGAGTCATTTTTTATTTTTGTTGCTACAAGAAAATTTTATTTAATTACGCTTATTCGTTCAATTGTTAAAAACGTCTTAATTATGGATCATGCACTTCAAATGAATTCATTACACTTATATTTGTTTACTGTTTGTCCAATAGATTTACTAGAAGACAGAATATTCTGATAGTCAAATTTTTACAACTTACGCTTTACTTTAAGTAAGGGCCACTTTTTTATGGGCAACATGACAGAAAACAAGAACATATATGGAAATACCCTGTAAAGAATCTCCACGTAATACAAATTTTTAAATACAAAAATAATTATTAAATGGCTATGTTGGTCAAAAATAAAAAGCGATTTTAGGAATCTATCCAATCACTCACGAGTTCAAGTATTCCAGGATTCATAAGTTGAATAATAAATTAACAAAATTCACTAATCTCCAGAATCACCAACATATTGAAAACATTATTTGATTCAAGAAAATACAAATGAATTGAATAGTGACAAAGTCGAGATTTAAGTACAATTTTATACATTTTATATATTTTCTCCAAAAACAAATTTAAAAAAAATGATTTACAATTTTCAGTTCAGTTATTAAATACCATTACAGATATAAGAATTAAAAACATAGAATTGTAAATAAATATCAATTTCTTTTTGACAGTTATCAAACAAATTAGAATAAAATAAAAAAAATTTAATAATACATAAATGCATATAAATAATACAATCATGTCAGAGTATTTTAACATTTAAATTTAACTGCAATAAAAAATTTCCTTTATATATTTATTATTTAAAGTGAACATTTTTACACAAAAATTCACTTATGATGTATTTTCATATATAAATTTCAACAGTAAATCCAAATTCAGAAGAAAAAAATTTTAGAATAAATACGTTCTTGTGTAGTGTAAGTAATCAGTGGTAAATTCGCATAAGCCATATTCTCTTTCTTGTAAAAATAATTATTGTAGACATTTGCAAATAATAAAAATAGTAAGACATTAATTTCCGACAGCGCAATAACCGCTAAGATCTAGTTTGGACCCTTTAATTCCAATAAGCTTGTTCTAAATTATTAATTATGGTGAGACTCTTATACAAATGAAAATAATAATTATTCATCTTGAAGCTTTCACAGTTGTTAAATTATTATAATTTATAATTAAACCTCCATAAAAAACCTATATCGAAACTAAGAGATGGTTCTCAAAAAGAAGCGCATTTTTTACGTAGCAAATGGCTTACTTTAAAAGATTGTAGTGACTTAATATTACTACCATAATTTAATAAATGGTATCAGCCTTCCATCCGGAAGGACGGGGTTCGATTCCCAATGCCGCCAAAGACCCACCGAGTACATGCGATATACGTGCTCGTTAAATCTGTGGAATCGAAAGTCCTGTGATCGGTCGTTGAGCAGTTACCATGGGTGCAATGGTCTGGAGAAAATTTCCTCCCCCTTCAGATCAATGTCAAAATTGAGGGAGTGGATTCTCTGGTGGTGCCATCTATCGGAGGATTTAAAAAAAGGCAAAGGCGTACTTTTACCTTTATGGTGCAGGCAAAGGCGTACTTTTACCTGTATGGTGCTGATTAAAACGAAAGACGCTCCCTATTGACTTAAATTCGCATTGCCAAGGCATAGTGAGCTTGGCTTGTCCAAGTGTCATAAATAACAACAATCTTTATGTTGATTTCATTCCATATTACGATGTATAATTTGTTCAGAGTTTTGTACTTAGATTATGATTGAAAGTTTTTCAAAAAAAATCCATCATGTGAAATATGAGTCAAATTAGGGTAAGCGTTTCTTTTTCTCAAAAATATTTTCGTATCAACGTAATAATTAAAGGAATAATATCGATGAGTGAACAATTTATGCCTTTTGCATTATGTATGCGATGTAAAACGTAAATATAAATGTGTACATTAATATTTCAATAATAAAACAAATTATTTAAAGAAAGACAATTTTATTTAATCGGTAATTTGGTAGTGATGATGAATGTGGACGCGACTGGTATTGGCGGAGAAAGATTTAATTTATATCATCCGTTTTATTCAGAATTCAATTTTAATATATAGTGCTGCCATCTATTGGAAATGAGCAAGTAATTATTTTAGAAAAGGCGTTGGCATATTCATTCACTTTTGACTTTTGAAATAATGAAATAAAAGTGATTCGTAAAACTTTATCAATTTTAAAAATGTGAAAATTGAATTTGACAACACAGCTCAAATTGTATTCCAGTTACAGGTTTTTTTTAAAATTTACACTTAGTTTATCATGCGCAATAAATATAAAATGGCTAACACAAGCTTGCATGACATAGCTTGCCCATTTGTACTTTTTAAAAACAAGCAAAAGAATTCTTTTAATAAGTAATTTTCCTCATAATATTTTTAGATAAAAATAAATATGACTTAAACTGGAGAATGCTGTAAGAGATTTCATCTTTTTTTCTTCTAGTTGTAAAATAAATAAATTTAAGCGGAGATTTTTATAAAAGATATTTGAAAATGATTTATTTTTGTAGGGCCATTGCTATTTATTTTATATCTATTTTAAGAAGTAACTGATGCTTTTCTGATAATTTCATTCTTTATTGATTTTTCTATAAATTTTGCAGGTATTTTTAATTACAATATCACTCAAGCGCACATTTCTGATATTTGCAGCATCATAATTTCCCAATTGTGATTCTATATCAACCTATATTTACGGAAAAGATAGAGAATAAAATAATAAGAAAGTATATAATTTGATCAAAATAATAAACTCAGAGAATTTAACTCGTAATATTTAATAACTTAAAACAAAGTTTGATATTTATTAAGAGAAATATATTAATGCATAATTTGAAAATATTATAGGCAAAGATAATTTATATGATAAAAATAGAAAGATAATTAAATTAAATTTTTAAAAAATGTAGTTTGTGCCTTTGTTTATCAGCTTAAAATCTTTTTCTTCCCCTTATACTTATATTTCGCTCTGTTTAAATACTTTCATTTTAATAATAATAAATTAAATATAATGTTTACTTTTTTTACTTTTACACCATTTAATTAACTTTACATTAATTTTAATTAAATTGTATTATAAATTCAATGAAATTTTCAGAAATAGACAGGTAGTTATCAAAATAATGGAAACATTTTAGATTTATAAAGATAGAACCCTATATTAGTATTTATAAAGAGTCCTTGATTAGTGATGGACTGTTATTGGCATGTCATAAAGCTAGGATTCGCTAAGGAAAAGATTCATACAAGTGCTGAATTCCGCTTGGAAGAACATCGTACCGACCAACTTGTCTAGTTGTCAGCATGCCTGACTGCGGATAAGGAGGTCCAGAGTTCGAATCCCGGTTCGGGCATGGATGTAATTTCTCTCTCTATCTATCCTGTCTTTGTCCTTTCCTTGTATAAATGAGGTGTGAATGGTTGCTTACCCTATAAACGGGTCCCTATGTCAAGTGTGTAGAGCAAAGTCGTACTTTCACATAAGTGGTGTACTTTCACATAATGGTGCTCTGATTAAAACGAAAGACGCTACCAATCGACTTAATTCGCATAGCAGAGTGAGCTTGGCTTGTCCAAGTGTCATTAGTAAACAACAACAAACAACAAGAACATTGTATCCTTCCTCATAGAGATATTGTAATGGAAATTCTGGGATAGATGCCGGTGAAGGATATCGATTCTGAATTGAAAGCTTTAAAATAGATCTTAAGATTTAATTACATTGAGGATGGATGACAGAGCACAGGTCAATGTAGTTTTTTGATTGCATTTTCCTGTTCATCAATTATAATTGGACATGACCCGCTGAAAGGATACGTGTATAATCATTCTGGAAATTTTTAGCCTTTGCAGCAAGTGAAGCTCGCTGCATAGGATATAGACATGTTCAATTGATATTTCTCCCAAATAATTTTTCTTTCAATGTTATGATTGGTCCAGAAGGAAACTACGACACAGATATCCATATTATGACAGGTTCACGTCCAAATTTGAAGATTAGAAGGAGACAATCGTACGCTTGTGCACATGTCCACCAACTGTGCACCCCTCCTGTTGTACGCAAAAGTGTGAAAGACGATTCGTCTCAGAGCATTTAACTTTTTTCCACTTATCAATCGTTCAGGTTTTGTGTGGTGTTGTAGACGATGCTTACATTAACATCAGTGACAAATAACTTGGGTATTGCTGTTCTGCCATAAATATTCTGTTCCTGAAGGTGCCTCCTCACCATAATTGTTGACATGAGAGAAGCATGATGTTCATGCAGTTCTGCGATCCCTTCTGCTGCATCTATTCGCTTTTTAGACATTGCAATCCGCTTCAATACCTGTCGGTCTCTTTCACTGAGATTCCCTTTCAGTTCGCTGCTTTGCTTGCTGTCATGACTTTAAACACCACTAGGAACGCCCCATATTTGGCGATCGTAACTGCTCCAACTAAACTGGCTGATACAATTTGGCTTCTTAAAAGATCTGAGAAGTCCGACCGACACTTTACGCTTTTGAGAAAATTAAAAACACACAGATTTTCAATAAAGCTAATACGTATT
This sequence comes from Latrodectus hesperus, assembly GCA_037975125.1. Lineage (NCBI taxonomy): Eukaryota > Metazoa > Arthropoda > Arachnida > Araneae > Theridiidae > Latrodectus > Latrodectus hesperus. The sequence continues at coordinate 31,161,839 of CM075852.1, read as the reverse complement.
AGCAAAATACATACATTTCCATTTATAATAAAACTAGTAGCTATTATATTTTAATTTTTACTAAGCGCTTTCAAAAATGTCACTTTTATTCATAGGTATCTGCATTATTTGATAACCACCCGTAAGTTAGAATGAGAGATTGAAGTTCATTACTTTCTTGACTTCATTAAACTTCATGTAGCGCAAGATAAAATAAACAAAAAAGATTATATTACTTTCCTTCCCTTTTTAATGATTTCTTTGAAAATTTCAATTTATTATGAATTAATCAATACTTTTCCATATATCGTTGGAAAAGAAATACCATTAATTTTAGTAAAATTCATCTAAAGATCTCCTAGTAACAAATTATTTAAAATATCATGAAAAAGTTTGCACTATTGAAACGATTCAAAATCAAATTTACAATAGGTTTTTTTTAATGTTATTTATAATACTTTTTTTGCAATTATTAGAATAATTATATCAAAAAAGACAGGTTGGATAAATATAACTCTAGATTGTTTTTAGTTTATAATTATGTACACAAAATTATTATGGTAATACAGATGAACATTTTTGTCTATATCTTTTTTATATTTTACTTTCATTAATTTCTTAATATACTACGTAAGAAAAATATTGCCTATTTTAATAATTTTAATTTAAAACAGTTTTAATTATTCAATTTAAAAATGTTGACCATAAGAAGGATTCTTGATTTGCCTTCTCTTATTTCAAAAGTTTATTTAACCAAACATACTTGAACAAAAATGATGTTATGCAAATTTCAATATCCTGTGTTATCTATTTTTGTGTTTAGATTTTTTGAATAAAATCAGTTATTATATTTGTTACTTTAATTTTTTTGAATTTTTTAAATAAAATTAATTTTTATCTCTATGAATTTAGTACAGAATATATAGAAATATTAACGTATTCTCTTAGGTTCATTTCCTCTAATCATTTATAATATGATATAAAAATCTAGACATATAAACTTTATTTCATGTCACTTTCATTTTCCTGCTCTTATTAATCATACAATTAACTTCAAAAAAACCATTTGCATTATAATTTAATAAAAAATACTTTAAAATTAGTTAAAGTTTTAATTTTAATATGTGGATCTTAAGGAAACAAGATACTGCTGAAAATTCTCAATGCTTCTGGATTCAAATCAACTACATTTCATACATATAATGATTTAATTACTTAATTTTCATCAGCGAAATATAGAAAATAATGTATATAGAAATATGATAAATAGAAATAAAAAAGGTATTACACTTGTCAGCGAATTCTGAAAATGATACTCGTAAATGAATATCTTTATTTCTTAAAGATACTCAGTTTATGAGGAAGTAAAGTATTTTTATTGACACACACACACACAATCCTTATATTAAAAATATAAAATTTACAACTTGATCACGAGTCATTAGTAAAAATGTTCATATTCAACAAAATTCCATTCTAATATTTCTACTTCTTAAAACTTTCAACCATGACATATAATCTGTTGGTAATACTACATTCTTAAAAATTTAGTATTTTATACAAGACTAGAATAAGTGTCAGATACCCATTACGAGATTTTATTCAAGATCCTAAATGAATTTTAGGCATGTAATGTAAAGAGAATTATTTGAGTTCAACTCAATTCAATAATTTTCTGAAATTATTGAATTGAGTTGAACTCAAAAAAACTCTCTGGAGTTCATTTTAATCCTTTAAGATTGCTTGTGATTTAAGCAGTAAAAGAATGGAAATTTATCCCAAATTTGAGTTTTTTCTGCTTTATTCACCATTTGATTTAACGTTGAACTAGGAGACTAAATCTCGTGCAAATTTAAAGAATTCTTATGTCAAAGTAAAGTTTTGAATTTAGTGTCAACTAAGCTAAAGTTTCTTAGTATATTTGAATCCAAAATTAAAAGGATGAATGATGCTATTGTCCAATATCTAATCAATGAAATAAAGTTTTAAGAGTGATGCAAAAGAGAGGGCATGTTGAACCATTTCAATAATAAAAAATCAAGTTTTCTTCAGAATTGTAAGTCTTTCCTTTACGTGTAACTTCATTTTTTGTTTCAACATTTGTTTATTTTTATCCACGCAGTAACGATATTTTAATAAGCCTTTATAATTGTCCTGCATTTCCCTCTAATTAATTCAGTTGAGTTTAATCTTGTCTTAACAATAGCTGTTGGTTGTGTCGTTTAGTGCTAACGTAGATCTAAAACTTATTCTGTTAATTACCACAAGATATTTTATGTCAACACTCATTACCATGACAATATTAATTACAACTGAAAATATGCTCAAAAACCGTAGCTAGATTTGTATTGAAGAAATATGTATTATATGAATAATTTGTACGCTAATATTGGTTTCGTTTGTCATTTGCCCAGCAGTATGAAAAACCATCAAATTAAAAATTTGATGGTTTTTATTACTCCGATTTCGGTATAATAAATTATAAAAAATTTTTTGCTCCATTTTAATTTTTTCCTAAATTTTATTGAATATTTAAAGTATTGGTATCATACATATTTGATTATTTAATATGCATGATATCCATAATCTAAAGTGTTCAAGTGCTAAAGAAATTTTTTTATTTCGTGCTGTTATCTATTACACATTTTGATTAAACAAATTTCTCGTGATACATATCTAATTTATTAGTATTGCATAATTCATTATTTAATGCGTGAAAATTCTATTCTATTGCCTTAGTTTCGATAACTGAACTTGGAAAATAGCTCTGTAAATAAATCGATATATGAAAATATTAAACGATTTTTATACGAAATTTTAAAATAGTTATCTCACATTTTTGGAATGTTGAGAAATACATCAAAATTTAATAAAATGCATACTTCAAAATATTCGTCTTAAATCAAATGTGTTGTACTCTAATTTACGAAATTGACAATTCCCTTAACAGTGTATTTTAGCAAGAAATGTTATGCCTTAATTTTTGAGTAAACAAAGGTTTTTTCAGAAGTGTACATTTAACAGTATTGTAAAATAACTTGTTTTTTGTTTGTTCGATTTTGTAATTAGCATTGTAAAATAACGTATAATAAAATATTTAATTTAAATATTTGTGTTGAATAATAATATAATTTTTGAACACCCGAGTACTGTTCCATGGGAGTTTTCAAAACAAAATGTATTATTTTTCTTGTCAGAAGAATGTATAAATTTTATTTCTCGCTGTTCTGCACTCAATGATGTTCACATTGTTTATATGCAACCTCTCTCAAAACATTTTCGTGCTTTTCTTTAGAAGTGATAAATTTACTCATTTTAAATTAATGTGAATTAATTTTGACCTTTTTTCAGTCTAGATTGAGGTATTAATTCATTGCAGATATAAATGGAAATATGCAAAAATGATACGAAATTAGTTTTGAGTGATACGAAATTAGTTTTGTGGCTAGAAATATGTAAAAATTATAGTGTCATAATAAGTCTGAATTGTGTCTTTTACTATGAGATTCAATGCAAGCACAGATAAAATACATTTATAAATTTGAATCGATATGTTTTCAAGACAAATTTATTTCTTTGGTTTCTAGAATGTAAATTAAAGTTTATGACTTCTAGCTGTGTTATAGGTCGGATAAAAACAAGACAATCAATTACAGTTATTCGACAATTCAATGTATTAATTTGACTATAACACTAAAAGAACATAGTAAATTGTAAATGTAATGTAAATTATTTTCAAGCATTCCGGGTGTTTTATTGTTTACTGTTCAGTACTTTCTAACAATAATTACTCTTTAAAAATCAGATTTTCAACGACTTGTGCTTGGACATCCGTGGTTCAAGGATTCATCGGAAAATCAATCGGTTACCATATGTCCTTCTATTTGTTCAATTTAAGCGTTTCCTTCTATTTGTTCAATTTAAACGTTTCCTTCTATTTGTTCAGTTTAAACGTGTCCTATTTGTTCAGCTTAAGCGTGTTCTTCTATTTGTTCAGTTTAAAATTGTCCTTCTATTTATGCAGTTTAAACGTGCCCTTATATTTGCTCAGTTAAAACGGGTTCATCTATTTGTACAGTTTAAACGTGTCTTCTACTTGTTCAGTTTAAAATTGTCCTTCTATTTATTCAACTTAAACGTGTCCTTATATTTGTTTTGTTTAAACGTGTTCTTCTATTTGCTGATTTTAAACATGCTCTTATATTTGTTCAGTTTAAACGTTTCCCTCTATTTGTTCAGCTTAAAATTGTCCTTCTATTTATACAGTTTAAACGTGTCCTTCTATTTGTTCAGCTTAAACGTGTTCTTCTATTTGTTCAGTTTAAACGTGTCCTTCTATTTGTTCAGTTTAAACGTTTCCTTCTATTTGTTCAGTTTAAACGTTTCCTTCTGTTTGTTCAGTTTAAACTTTTCCTTCAAATTGTTCAGTTTAGACGTTTCCTTATATTTGCTCAGTTTAAACGTGTTCATCTATTTGTACAGTTTAAATGTGTCTTCTATTTTTTCAGTTTAAACGTGTTCTTCTATTAGCTGAGTTTAAACGTGCTCTTATATTTGTTCAATTTAAACGAGTCTTTCTATTTTTCAATTTAAACGTGTCCTTATATTTGTTCAATTTAAACTTTTTCTTCTATTTGTTCAGTTTAAACGGATCCTTTTATATCTTCAGTTTAAATGTTTTCTTGTATTTGTTCAGTTTCAAAGTGTCCTTATATTTGTTCAATTTAGACGTTTTCTTCTATTTGTTCAGTTTAAACGTGTTCTTCTATTTGTTCAGTTTAAAATTGTCCTTATATTTATACAGTTTAAGCGAGTTCAACTATTTGTTCTGCTTAAACGTGTCTTCTATTTGTTGTTTAAAATTGTCCTTCTATTTATTCAATTTAAATGTGTCCTTCTATTTGTTCAGTTTAAACGTCTTCTTCTATTTGTTCAGTATAAACGTGTACTTACATATGTTCAGTTTAAAAGAGTCTTTCTATTTATTCAGTTTAAACGTATTTTTATATTTGTTTAGTTTAAACATGTTCTTCTATTTGTTTAGAAACATTTATGTATCCTTTTTATTTTCTTAAAAGTGATTACGTGTCCTTTTATTTATTCAGTTCAGAGTATTATGATATAAAATGTTCTGATTGTGTATGAGCTATGTTCACGGAGGAAATGGATATTTTGCATTGCAACCAGACAACTGCGTGCAAGAGACTGGACAGCTCAAGGCACATGCAGAATATCACTGAACATCATGCATTAGAGGTATAAAAGGATTTCATTCGACAATCGTGACGACCTGCACATCTACAGATATGGTCTGAAAACAATGCAAGATTGAGCACCGTAGTAATTGGACTTGCTTCGTTTCAAGGAAGGGTCGTTACCTTCATTATCCGTCTGTATAGATATACCCGGGGCCTGATTTAACAAAATTGGAACCCAGATCAAAAATTTCTTATGAAACTCCCTCTCACACTCATAACAACAAATTTTCTATTCGATTTGGAAAACGATTATATGCCATTGACAGTGTAAAATAAACTTTCCATTTGATTTGGTCCCCGTCTGATGGGGAGGTTTGAGTAAATTGCCCGGTATCCCCCTGCCTGAATCATGCTCTGGATATCGACAATGAAGAAACAGATTACCGAAAAAGGAGAAAATTGCTCAAACATTATGGACAACATACTCACCCACCTGAATAGAGATTAAAATCCTCGCCATACCTTTGGCCGTGATCTTTGATTGATCACACATATGTAAAGGTCATATTTAGACATTTTTGTAGCTTTAAGAGAAAGAATTTATTAATATTATCATGTTTAGTGAAACATGATATTATTAATAGATTACTCTTTAGACCTATAAATATATCACTTCTTTAACATGGGGTTTTTGTTTGTTTTGATTTTATACTTTCTAATTATTGAATATAATAGGACTTTGTATTTTCATTTTTTAATACTTTATTTTACGTCATGAATAAATATATCAACCACATCTCTCGCAGTACGTTTTCCTTCAATCAAACCTTTATTTGCCGATATTTTGCACACAATACCACTGGCATGATTAGTTTTCAGAAATTACCTGCATAATTTTATTTTATAAACCTGCAAATATTGGATATTTAAATATCATAACAGCATTCAAAATACTTTAAATATGCATTATAATTTGAAAATTAATCAAACCAATATTTAATAATTAATAATCCAAATAATATATAACAAGTTTATATTATTGAACTATTTATTTTTATCATCAATAAATGAAGTATGTCATGGCAATGTATTTATTGTTTTAAGTGTAAATATTCCATCACTTAATATCAGTAGGTTTTAATCCCAATCATAATAATCCTTACTGAATATCATCATTGAATATCAGTTGGTTTTAATTAATTTTATAAATTCACATCAATTTCTTAAACTTCAAAAATTATTTAAAATCGAAAAAGTGAGATGAAGATTTTAGTCGATTTTTCAGACTTTTAAAGTAAGCAAATCTTTTAAGAGACCTTGTCATACATTTATGATTAATAAAAAAATCAATAAATATAAATGTAATATATTATATAATATCATTTTAGTGTCTTTATCAACCATATGCGAGTGGTGTTTCCTCTAGAAGTTTTTTTCAATGCAATTATGATACCCAAAGCTGTTCCTTACTTCCTGTCCAAGTTTGCAAAGGAAATTCTAGACTAAAACCTATAATCAGAAAAAAATATTAAAAAAAAGTAGTGAGAGAAATTTCTATCTGAATAACACCAGGCACTTGTCCCATTTCTGATTCTCGTTTCTGATTAAAGGACAGAATTCGTTCCTGATTAAAGGATAGGAATCGTTTCTGATTAAAGGACAGATATTGTTTCTGATTAAAGGACAGAATTCGTTCCTGATTAAAGGGCAAGAACGAATTCTTATTAAAAGAAATCGTTCGGAAAATTGTTTCTTATTAAAAGGCAGGCGGTAAATCCATTTACTATGCAAAATAAATAAAATCAAAAGTTTATGGTTTTGAAAACAAATATCCCAAAATAAGCATACATTTTGAAAAAAGGGAAAACAAATCCTCAAAAAAATGAAATAATGCTTTTGAATAAAAAAAGAAATTGATGACATTATCATTGAGATATCTAGATTCAATGGCAAAATACAAATTTTAAAACCTATTTTAGTGCTTTAAAATTTGCATTTTAGAAAAAATCCAGTAAATCCCTCCATTACTCAGAATTCCACACACACACACAAGGGACTTAATAATTAGAATTGAGTGTTGTAATAACTCTTTCTATGTTTATTCATCGCAACATCACAATTTTTAGACATATTTGAAATTGTATTTGTTATGCTTTTCCTATATTTTAATTTTTAATCATTTTTATTTTTAATATTCACTGCATTGCAAAGTGATTGTACAATTCAGCATTAATTGCATACATATTGAAATAAAATTCCACACATATTGAAATAAAATTACTATACAAAAAATAAGTAAGGATTATAAAAATCCTTTAAAATTACATTAAAATTTGATTAATTATTGGAAAATTTTATGCAAAAAAAGATTTAAAAAAAAACACATGCAAAAAGGTAGATATTTTTCTTACTTCCCAAAAATTGCTTCCTTGACGAAATTGAGTTTTGTAAATAGTTTATTTGTTAACGGTTTTTCAATGATTGTTTTAAGAATTTGCTTTCTATTATTCACATCTGATATTGTCAAATTCAAAATTAAAATTAAACTGATTTAACAAATTCTATAGAACAATCATTCAAAACCCAAAATTATTTTCAGTAAAAATACCCGTTCAAAATTTGGGATTTCTTTGTTTAGTAATAACATTAATGGAAAAATAATGTTCGAGAAGAACAACAACTAACAAAAGAAATACACCTAGTTCTATCTTTGTTACTTGTGAAGACCTTTCGAAGATGCTTTAAAGAATTGATCGATTACGTTGTCTGCATCTGCTGATTCCTCTAAGGGATATACAATATATTGAAATAGAAAGCGACAGCATGCATAGTAATCAGTTTTTTGAATAAGTTTTCTAGATAAAATTCCTCGTCTCTCTTTTTTACGCTTTTTTATACTTTTTCTAGATTAAAAGTTCAATTTCCAATAACAACAAAACATTATTATAGGATATGTAATTTTAAAAGAATCTTAATTATTTAAATATTAAAACTCAGAATTTTTATAACAGCTTTAACTTGAAATTGCGGTATACAACTTAAAGCATTATATGCACATTTTTAAGTTACATATTATTCAAACAATACATTATGGTATATTTTTACGAAAAATATTTTTCTGTAATTGAACACACTTTATAATATTATAATTTTTATAGATTTTCTTGGAAAATTATCTATCAAACACTGGTAAATTAAACATACTTTAAAAAAACAAAAAAAGAATTGATTATATCTGTTGATAATTTCTCTTTAGGAATATTTAATAAATTAAACATAAGATAAAAGATTCCAAATTTATTAATAATTTTCTCTGTATACACAACAAGCGATTATAAATATCAGTTCTGAGCACGTTAATTTCGCCCTGTCGATGCAACTGTTGTTTGAGTTTCCCTAAGTTTTTACATTCTATACCTAGAACAGTAGCATTTTTTTAAAAAATATGATATTAGTTGAAGCTTTTGACTGTAAAATCATTCTTTTCTTAATACTATCTTTTTTTATGCAGACTTTCCTCCGAAAGTCTTCGCAAAGAAAACAATTTTCTTTATTCACATTGAAACATCCGTTACTTTCATGTGTTAAAAAAACAATAAACCTCCAATGGATTAATTAAACTTATTTATTTTACCTAACAAAACAAATGAGCCAACTTGTCCCAAAAACTAGGAATATTCGCCAAATGACATTCAAAAGCCTTGACGAAAATCAACGTAACTTAAAAAAATATCATTCCCCAATCATCTGTTCTGCGTTTATTTTCTCAAAGCAGGATTGAAAGGAAAATTTGAATTTTTTCAAGTCTGATATTTGCTTTATGCTGTAGAACTTTTTCTAGAAGAGTTGGCAGGTAAAAGAAGAGAAGCAAGTGGTGATGAAAGAAAAATTATTGTAAATCTTTGGAGATCTGGGAAATCACTCATAGCAATCGATGAGACAGTTATTAGGAGACATTCCTCGATCCAAGAAGTTATTAACAACTATAAATCAACAAGTGTTTAACATCAAAATTTAGAACGGACCATACAACTGCACTGACGCTTCGAGAGACCTGCTTTGTAATTCAGTCTGTAAAAAAAAGATTCCCGATTATCTAATTTCAAAAATAGCAAAAAGTGTTGCTGAGAGACTTCAGAAAAATGTTAGTGTAACTACATCTCGAAGAGTTTTGAAAAGTCAAGATTTTTATACTGTGATTGCAAGGAAAACCATACATTTCTCCAGTGAACAGATCAAAAAGTATTGCGTTTGCAAAAGAACATTTGGATAAGACTCGGGATTTTTGGAACAAAGTAATTTTTTTTTCAGATGAAAGCAAATTTTGCATTTTTAGAATAAAAGGAAGGAAATATGTCTGAAGAAAACCTGGTACAGAACTTGAGAAAAAAAATTTTCTTCCGAGAGTCAAAGATGGAGAAGTTGGCGCTATGTTTTGGGGTTGTATGGGAAGCAGTGAGGTTATTAACCTTGAGATCATTAAATCGAAAATGAATAGAATTGATTACCTGAACATATTAAAAAAGAAACCTTAAATAGAGTGCCCTGAAACTTGGATTGAATGAAGATCATTTCTTCCAGCAGGACAATGATCTTAAGAATACTGCACACATTGCGCGGTTATGGGTTCTGTGTCATGTGCCAAACCAACTGCATACACCTCCTCAGTCGCCAGACCTAAATCCTATTGAACATTTGCGGGATTTGCTTGAACGAAGAATCAGAGAACATCACATAATATTCAAATAAAATCTAAAATCTGTTATGAAAGACGAATGGGAAAAAATAACTTCAGAAGAGACGTCAAGCCGTATTCAATCGATGTCATTTGGGATGCGAGAAATTTTAAAAAGAAAAGGCTTCCCAGCCAAGCATTAAATTTTTGAAAACAAGGATTCGTTTGAATATTTTTTATGTGTACGCGCTGACTTTTGTTGCATGTGATTTCCCTTTTTATAATTTATGTATATTTTTTATATTGTAGCTTTCAAAAAAATGTTACTAACTTATTAAAATGTTATTTATTTTAAATATCTAAAATGCCTTTATTTAATAAGAAAAGTTTAATTTAAGTATGAACCGCTACATCAACACCAAGCATTAATCACTTGTAAGCAGATTTTCAGCGATATGTGTACTTAATAACAAACATCTAATAGAATTAAGCTATAGGATGCCTCATTATAGTTCTGGTGCAAATAAATATTCATAAAAACAGCGAATTCCTGAAGCATTCTAAACTGTAATAAAGACAAATCAACAAACCTTACTAAACTAAATTAATCGATAAATTTCTAGATTGAGTCACGAGCAATATATTCACACGTTTACAGCTTAAAAATATTTAAGTACATTTACATTCTGAATTAAGTTTAAGCTTTCAAACTTAACTTCAATTTTAAACTTTAAATTTAAGATTTCAAACATAAAGTTAAATTTGAAATTTTAATTTAAAATTTGAACTTTAACTTAACTTTTAAACTTTAGATTAAGTTTAAAGATTTCCTCTACATTTAATTTAAAATCTATCGATAAATATAAAATGAATCTATGAATTCATTTTATGTTTATAAGAATAAATTTTGTTAAACAAAAGACAAACAAATAATTAGTTTAAGGGAAAATTATCTAAACAATATATATATGTATATACAAGGTGTCCCAAAACGACCGCATAAACTCTGCACAGCTAAATTCCTCGTTAGGTGTACATATAAGCTGCCCAAAGAAGCATTCCTGTAGGATCAACAGTTTACGAGAAAAATGCGAAAAACAAAGGATGACGTCACGGCCAGAGTAAGAAAAAAACACTTTATTGGACATATCAACAACAGTATTTGCATATCTTTCCAGACGATGATGTTTAAAATGTTCGCCGCGCATATCGCGTCATGCTTGCACGCGCGCCATGAAATGATGTTAATCCGAAATTGAACTGGTATTTAAAAGGCTGCATCTTGCAGCTACAGGTAGTCTATGTATGGAGGCAATGTATTCCCTTCGTGACTACTGCGACATGTCCTTTTTGTAAGGCAAATGTATTGGAAATGCCTTTGGTTGCAGCACGATGGTGCTCCGGCGCATTTCTGTGCTCCTGTACCCATGTAGCACAAAGATAATGGCCACTACTCTATCAATGTTGGCCAATATTGCGAATACCGATGAATGCCGAAGGTCGATTCGCTAATATTAGATAATATTATATAATATTCCAAAAACTATTATTTTCTAAGCAATTTAGGAATTATAATGAAGTGAATTATTTCAGATGATTATGATTTAAACGTATTTTTTAAAGTTTATTCATGTAAATTTATAGTGTACAAATCTTTTTCTGAAATCTTCTGAACATTGATTAATATTGCATAATATTCCAGAGGCAATATTACTCAGTGAATATTTCTTAATATTTTTTAATATCTACGTAACAATCAATGATTTCTAGGTGAAACGAAGTGAAGATATGAGATGTTTATCTTTTAAACACAATTAGATTGATAAAATGTATTGTGAAAAAAAATAATAATTTGATTGCAATTTTTGTTACTCCTCAGTTCATGAAATTGATTTTTAATATTGAACAAATTTCAGTTCTTCTTTTAAAGTCTATTTCTAATTTTTTTGTTAATCTAATTTATAACTCGTTTTAGAATACCTTTAATTTCAACTATAATGATTCGTGTAATATATTCGTTGCCCATGTAATACGCTAATTATAATGTAGTTCGTTAGGTTATTAATCTAGTTTTAGTTGACATATTATTGAGATATTGAAATAAATGTACTCGCGCAAAAAGGTTTTGATTGGCAGTGAATAATATGTAGATGGATTTTAATTTGCTTATGAATAGCTTCTTATAGTATTTTTTACGCCAGATTAATAATCTTTTAATTATGATTTTGGAAAGACTTAATTTTTCATATTTGTTTTTTTAAGTATTTCTTTTTAATTTTACCATTTTATCATATTTTAGTTGAAAATTTTAAGTTAATGTTTTCAATTATTGTTAAAATCTTATTGAATACCTTCATGAATAATATATATTTTTAGTTCAATGTTTGATTTACTATTTGTTATTTTATGTATCAGATTAACTAAATGGATAATTTCTTATAATTGTGGGTAACTTATTGTTCTACTAATTTTTTCTTGTATATTTTAAAAATGTTAATGCTTTATTTTATGTTGAATTTTAAATATAGGCTTATTTGTTTTATTTTTTCCATTTAAACTGTGGATACTACTATCAATGAATATAAAGATCATGCTACAGAAACTATTAAAAGATTTAATTAGTTTACAAAGAATTCTTCAAAGGGAAGTAAAAGTTGGTCTCTTGTATCATTAATTTCAGTAAAAAACATTTTTTGAATTCGAAATCAGACACTGAAAAATTTCTGAAATATCTTTAACAAACATTAAAATTTTTAGTCATTAAATTCAAGATACATCATACCACAATGAGTTGTTTATTAAAAATATTGCAATTAAATTATTTCAGAACTTTGATTATATAATGATACATTACCATCAATATTGAAGTATTGTTCTTCAGCTTAATAAACAGAAATGAGTGTTTTAATTGAAATTAAAAATTTTAAATGTAATTTTAAATTTGTATCTATTTTTAAATCTTATGCTGCCATATTAATTTTCATTAATTGTTAAATTCCAACCAAATATTCATATCTAAAGATATGAAAATATTTATATTTTGAATATTTACAGCAATTTATTGTGAGAGATTGAAGATAATTATCCTCAAGTGCTAAAAATTGATTATTTTCCATAAAATATTTTAAATAATTCAATTTTGTACTAAATAAATAATTATATAATATTCATTTGTATACATTTTATTTTCTGATACGTTCTAAAGATTAAATATGAGACATATGCAAATTTAAGTGTAAATTTCTATAATTCCACTGCACTGTGAGTTATTTTTCTTGCACATTTATTACATTCAGCAATTAAAATTTCTGCCTATAGTTCAATTTTTGATTTTATAATTAAATCAAGTTTAATGCCTTTAAATATATTATGCTATTTATGTAAACAAACATTTCATTCAAGGTTAGTTTTTACTTCTGAAAAAAATGAAATAGTATATAATAAAGTATCGGAGTTTTGCTTTCTCAATTACATCTGTGTAAACTTTTTAATTAAATGAGATTTTTCTCTATTTTCTATTTCTATAAAAACACACTGAAATGTTTGTAACTAGTTTGTGCATGATATATAAAATTACTTTAAATGCAAGTAGTTCTATGTGAAGATAAGGAAGTATTTTTTCATCATTCCTTAAAATTTTCACTTAATTAAAAAAAAATTTCTTTTAAAATTTACTTAATTTTTTTAAATTTTTGTCTTTTAAAAAATATAGCTAATAAGGTATACTTTTTGAAAGTCAAATTTTAAATGAACATTAAAAAATTTAATATTTTCTATTTTAGCTGCTTGTGTTATAAAGAATGCAATCATTAAGAAGTGATATAGGTGTTATATACAAAAGTTTTGCTGGGGCAACAGATTGAAATGAAAGAAAAATTCTGTCTCTGATATGACAAATAAGCTTGCTTATCGATTTAATAAAGGCTTACAAACCAATAAATTTGTGATTTACAAATTACTTCTTGATGCAAAAGTCAGAATCTAATTATAAAGAATGCGTTTATAGTAAAACTATCAATTTCAGTGACTTAAGTGAAGTAAAGTAAAATGTCCATATTTCATTTATTTCAACCAAACTCTGTTTAACACAAGATATTACTCTGATACCATTATTAAAATATTACAAAAACTTTATCTCATGTAAATATTTTTATCTCAAGAATAACAAGATGCATCATTAAAAAAACTAACTGTGGCTTGTTAGATTTGATAGGTAAGAAAATCTGTCTAGAAATAGATTTGTGATTCAAATCAGTGTAATATTTTGAAACTTGTAGAAAGCGCAGAATTTTTAAAATACATGTTGTTAAAGAATTATGAGTGCATTTGCTTAACTTCATTCCAACAATATGAAATCAGTTACACAAATTAAATGATGTAAATAAAAAGTTATACTATTCATATTTTAATAAATTTGATAAACTTTATTGTATTTTTATTTTCGATTAGAGCCTATACCATTAAATTTGATGTATACTCTTAGACATACAGTTCGTTAATTTACGACTTCCATACACTTAATTAGAATAATTATTCTTTTTTATCTTAAATTTTTATTAACAGTCATATTTACTTTAATTTCTTTCAATTCAACTTAAATAAAATTCTATTTTTAAATAAGCTTTTAGGTGAATGTTTAATGCTTTACTAAATTTAAGTGGATTCTTAATTTTTTATATTGTCTGTAATCTATATAATTTGTTTTTCATTAAAAATGTTAGTTGCATTGATTTGAAGGTAAATATTTTGAATTACATTTCCTTAGTTTGAAATAAAATTGAGAATCACGATTGTGTATCAGTCACATTCTTTGCACTGAAAAAATTTTTAAAAAAAATATCCAAGATTGAAAAATGTTTTAGAAATTTTACAAACTCTACATATTAGCGTTACATTTTCTTATTTTTCTTTTAATGTTTTGATTCCCATTCTTACTAATTGTAAAATGTATAACATCTCGATTCATGGCTCAGATTTTATCAAAATTAATTCACTAATGTTACATTTATAAAACAGTGTAGAGAAACATATTTCAAATTACTAAGTTAACTGTGAAATGTGTTTATTTCATAATTAAAAAAAAATTTTTTACACATGGAGGCGAGTCTTGATAACATATTTAGTAGATGTATTTTAATTTAACAAATTTTACCATAATAAACTATTGTATAATATGTAATAAATATATATATTATTAAAACTATAGATATGAACATTCTGAAATCTTTATTACTGTCTGGAATACCTTAAAAAAATTAAAGTGTATTAAATTTTTTATTGTATTAAAATTAATTATCTGCAAAACTTCCATGATATGAGTGTAGACAAGTTCCACATTTGTGCTGCACATTTGCTCACTAAAAATTACAAATGTAAAAATATATGAAAAATTAAGTATTCTAACAGGTAAGCAAAAACCTATAATTAAAAGAGTATTCTATTTGAAGTATATATTCAAAGAAACTCCTTAATTAGTTGTATTCAGTTTATATAAAGTAAATTTAATATATTGATATTTTTTTTCTATGTGCAATATTTTATTTGAAAGTTTAACAAGAAAATAATATTCAGAATCAGAATAATTTGAATATCAAAAATCCCGTCTAGTACCAAAAAGGGATTTTCGATTTTCAAATTAAACAATAGTATTATAATGGAATATTATCCAACATCAAGATCGAATATTAACGTCGAAATAGAATATTTTTTGACATTCAAATACAATGTCAAAATACAATATTAAATAATGCTATATAATATATAATATTGTTTAATGTTGAAACGGAATGTTTTTCATCATTCAAATACAATGTTAAATAATATTGTCACGGAATATTAATTAACATTGAAATGTGGAATATCAAACAATATTATATAATATCAAATAATATTATTTAAATTATGTCTCAAGGAATAATATCAAATAATATTATTTAATGTTGAAATACAATATTATATAATATTATCTAGATGGGATCATTTTAATATTTAATAATATTGTCAGACAATATTTTATAATATTTATTTAGAATATTGGCAGATTAACATTTGCTACTTGGGTACGCGGTTGACTGGATATGGAACACCCCGGCTACTGGATCAGACGTGAGTCCGGTTCTATGGCCCCATGTTCACCAGATCTTACACCATTGGATTTTTTCCTATAGGAATGTCTCAAGGAATTCGTGTATCGAGACTTAGTGACAACATCAATGGAATTAGTTGCTCGTCTGCACGCTACTTATACTTCGGTGAAACCCGCGATGCTGCAACTTGTAATGACAGCCATTCCACGGCGTGCTCAAGCCTGTCTTGACATTCAAGGCGGACACTTTGAACATATGCTTTAAATTGTGCAAATACTGTTGTTGATATGTCCAATAAAGTGTTTTTTCTTGCACCGGAAGTAGCGTCATATTTGTTTTTCGTATTTTTCTCGTAAATTATGGATCGTACAGGAACGCTTCTTTGGGCAGTTTTTATGTACTCCCAACTAGGAATCTAGCGGTGCAGAGTTTATGCTGTCATTTTGGGACACCCTGTATGTATATATATATATATATATATATATATATATATATATATATATATATATATATATATATATATATATATATATTCAAAATCGTCTAGTATTGTTAGTTATTATAAAATGCAATTCAAATAGAGTAAAACTCGATAACTTCCGTACTTTTTTGACAGGAACCTATAGAATTTAATCTCATAATAAAAGTTCGCTCCATAATCTTTATCTACATTAATTATTGAACCTTTCTGTTAATTTATTCTGAACCATCTGGAAATTTTCCTATGAAAATTTGACTAAAATATTTATTTAAATTTTGAATGCAAAGTTGCGTTGTGCTGTTGTAAAATAAGGTATCTGGAAGAGCTAAAAAAATTTTATAAAGTGCAAAAATCTAAATTTCCGCCGAATTATTTGAATTGTAGGTAGAAATTGCAACTATCCGATGGGTTGAATTCCTTAGTTCTCTTAATTTTATTCCACACTCTTTTAATTTATAAAAATGGTATCGTTCTTCTTCCGATTGCTGGAAAACGACAGGGTAGACTACAAACATCTGACTGGTACTGTGTCGGTTGTGAGATTCAAACCATATCACTGCTCCATCGATCTTGAAAAGTAAAATAAGCACCCAGTTTTAAAAAAATTATGTATTCACGTTTCCATTATGATAATTTTATTATAATAAAGTAATGTGTGTCAGTGATATTTTTATAAGTTTTCTGTATCATTGTATTTTGCAATATATCGATGTCAAAAATGATTGATATTTTACGATTTTATATTAGATTCCCTTTTTTGTAATATTTTAAAGTTTTTACACAATTTAAATTGAAAAACGTGATCTTAAATTTTTATACTGAATTTGAATTAAAATTAAATTTAGAAATTATGAAAAAAACACATAAGAAAATATTTTTCATTTGTTAAATTTTATTTAGCTAAAATAAAATCATGCTTTTCTTATTTTCTGCAGCAGACGAGTACAATACTCCTAAGCAAATAAAATTAAAGCAAGCAATGAACAAAAAGCTTTTTTTTAAGTACTGATTAAAGCAGTTAAAGTTTACAAATAGAATTTTAAAATATAGTGGATTTGTAAATCAGATAATTTTAAGAAAATTCGCACTTTAATATTTTCCATTTAAAGTAAACTAAAAATCAAATTTAAATATTAAGACAACTTGGTAAAAGTTTACAACTGGGTACCCTTTCATTCCTTAGCGACTTTACTGATGCCAAGATAAGTGCCAAAATGTGACTAATAGTATGGCCTTTACAAAAAAAATGTATGAAAATAGGGTTACCAAGATTACCAAAAATTAAAGTTTGTCACCGCAATGTATCGCCAAATAAAGTTGCACCCGTTTCAACACTGAATCCGAAAACATATACTGATCTAAAAAAGTGCGTCTATATAAGCTCATTTATAACGTTATATTTTTACAAACTGTTAACTTATAAGTATTTTGAAGTTCACGCGTTTTGGTTATTTCAACCTGAAAAGCGTTGTGGCATACTTTTCTCAATTTTGTGGAGGCTTACCAGGGCCCAAATTGGCCTGGTAAGCCTCCACACTACTGAGTGAAAGGTAACAACCACTGCTGAGCAACAACAATTATGTCCTACGTATCTGCTTCTCTGAATAAATGTCTGGAGGATGAGTGCTTCGGGATTTTTAGAGTTTCCTTCCTCGCAACACACAAATTTGATTCCCTGTCTTTAAAGTCCATCTCAGAAAAAATTACACAATTATTAAGATACTGCAACTGTGCGTTAGGCAATCAACTGTGTGGTGTCACATAATGAATGCGCATAAAATCACATTTTATGATCTATTCTTTAACAAAAAACTTTAATTTAATATATTTTTTAATTATTTATTTATTACGAGTGCAATATAGATAATTTTATTTATTTCACTTATAATTTAAATATCAATGACACATACTTGACGAAAATATTTAAAATGTCTTTAGACAAGAACTAGATTTTAACTAAGCAATTAATTTTCCTAATTTATCATGCTAGGAATGTAAAAAAGTTAATACAAATTATTTCTTAATTTTTATTTAAATACTGGATGAGAATTTCAGAAATAAGTACCATAATTGAGATTATATACCCAATGCCAAGAAGCATAAAAATTCCCCCCATTTCATAAAATGAGAGAGGCTTAAGTGATTCGTCTTCAACAGAAAGCTTTAAAAGATCTCTCAGTAATATCTTGAATGCATAATTTTCAAAAGGTTTACGGTACAATCCTCCAGCAGAAATTCGAAGTATAAACGAATTTAATTCTTTTTCACAGCAAAAGTTTTTTCGCATGTGTATATGTAAATAACCTGAAGCAGCTGCATCTTTAGAGACCAAGACTCGTTTATATAACTGACTATAGGCTGCAATATCTGGATACAGAACGGCAAAATTTTCCTCATTCACAGCTTTCAGGGCTCTTTCTGGTGTCGCCTCCTCAAGCTGCCAATCATTATCTTCCATTATTTTGCCTAGAGTTCGAATGTGTTCCATTTCACTGAGCTTTAAAGCAGGGATATAATTGTAGATCCTGAAAGAAGTAAGCTTGTATTTTCCCTGCTTAACAGCTTCAGCAAGTTTTGGGAATGTGTCATATCCGTAATCCAAAGTTGGAACTGTCAAAACTGCCAGCAGAACAGAGAGATAAGAATAAGTCAAGAAACTTGCTGATAAAGCCCAAGATAGGTACATCACCCTGTCGATCAACCACTCTTCTCCTTTAATCTCCAAGTCTTGTCGTAAGAGCACGCCAAATGCACCAAAAAAATGCCTCTGTAAAGAATAATGCTTCTTGTACAAAAAACTGTAGATAAGTGGCAGCAAAATTATCAAACCCAAGATAATCATCCAGATTTCGAAGCTAAATGGATTCAGCAGAACTTTTGTTTTTGATGACATTGTGGGAAGTTTCGTCACAAATATAATTTCCCCAAAATTAAAAGGCTGAGATGGCCATGATACTTCAGTTCTCCCGGCTCTGATAGATATTCCGCCGAAAGTGATGTCAGCCTCGTTTCTCGAAAGCATTCCAAATAATCCATTCCAAGAACCATTTTCATCCTTATTTCCTAATACTGGAATCTTTGGTGTTACGATGATTGGTTTAATTTTCAAGAACTGAATTAGTAAGTTAAGAAGGTTCAATTCAAAACCTCCTGTAACTTGCAAGGTTCCTGATTCATCACGTTTAAATTTCCATATTTCATTTCCTTCTATTATGGCTATTCTCCAAGTTCTGTTGCAAAGCATAGTGTCGGTATTAATTTCAAAATTATTTGATACGTAATTCGGAACAAATTTTCTCGTGTATCTTTTAAATTATTTTATCCTTATGACATCCATTCGACGATGTAAAAATGCCTCTTACGTATAAATTTATGTAATATAATGATTATTGTATGTTTTTCATTAGCTTTTATGCTTCGATTTTTCCATATTGATTTCCTGCAGTTAGATTTTCATAAAGTGCTATATCATTCTAAGAAAACACATTTTTGTCGAAAAATGATATTGTTTGTTTTCAAATTTCACAAATTTTATTAATAATTTTTTTTATCTAGAGATTCTTTTTGGAGAAATATGCTGTCTAATTAGATTTATTTCAAATGAGCTTTAGTGAAACCAATAATTATTGCAAGTTATAATCAAACAACTTTAAATTTGCGTTTCATTTGCAATGTATATTGTAATTAGAATTATCATTATAGGCTAATGAAAGTGTTGCGAGTAATAACCATGTTTTTTTATACCTTTTCAACACACTCACAACTTTTAATATGGAGGTAAAAGTTTATGAGAGTGAAATACCTAAAAGTAATTATTTAAATTTGCAAATGAGAAATAAAAAAATTATTTAAGCTAATCTAACACATAACAACAACAGATTTTGTTTCCAGGAATACAAAAATACAATGAGTCATTTTTCCATTATTCAACATCATTATTCTCTATTAAAAGGGTATATATAAACATTCTAATTTTTTTTTCTAAAAAAATAAATTATGTGAAAATATTAGTATTTTTAAATTTATTTCAAATAAATATTATTTCAATTCAAACAAAAACTTTACATTTTTTTAAGAATTCTATTTTTGAAAATATTTACGTCTTTTGCAGATTTTAAAATTTAACATAAAATATTTTTCCTCTGATTTTTGTAGTTTTGGTATGACAAGTCCTATATACATAAAACGCAAAATGAAATTGGAAATTATCCCCTTTTATTTTATATGTAAGATATTAAGCAAAAATTATTCTAAAATTTATTAAATTTTATGAGATTGAAAATCAATTGAATCCCTTATTCCTTCGTAAAGATACAAGTCGAACATTGACATCAACGAAAACATTTTATCCACTCCTCATCCTTCCGCATTTTCTTTCAAAAATATTCGTTGTAACACTTTGAGAATTAAATCAGATTTTTTTATAAAGTCTTACATTTTTTGAAAACATATATAATTGTTATTTAACTGTATAACTATTAATAATTTGCTACCATATTAATCGAAAAAATTTAAAATTATAAAAAATTTTTATGATATTTACTTGATTAGTCGATATAACTCCACATTATATAACTGAAAAATAATATTAATTTTTTTTAGTATTTCATAGGAAAATACGCAAAAATAGGATGTTCTGTGACAACTATAAAGTATACATAAACAGCAAGAAAAAGTTTTTTTACGAACAAATCTCTCCATTAGTCACAATTCCAAGGAACTTAAAACCTCTATATAGAATTGAGTATTTTAATAACTTTTTCTTTCTTTATTCACCACAACATCACAATTTTTAGACATAATTGAAATTGTATTTATCATGTTGTTTCTTATATTTTAGTTCTTAATCATTTTTATTCTGAATATTTACTGCATTGCTAAGTGATTATAAAATTCAGCATTAATTGCACACATATTGAAATAAAATTACACACACATTGAAATAAAATTACTATACAAACTTAATGAATTATACAAAAAGCAAATAAGGATTCTAAAAATCTTTTAAAATATATTAAAATTTGGTAAATTATTGGAAAATTTTGTTCCTAAAAAGATTACGCGCGTGAAAAACATGCTGAAAGGTAGATATTTTTCTTACTTCCCAAAATTGCTACCCTGAAGAAATTGAGTTTCGTAAGTAGTTTATTTTTAAACGGTTTTTTAATGATTTGTTTTAAGAATTTGCTTCCTATTATTCCCTAAATCTGATTGACAAATTCAAAAAAATAAAATTAAATTGATTTAACAAATTCTACAAAAAAGATCATTCAAAACCTAAAAATATTTTCAGTAAAAATTCCAGTTCAAAAGTTGAGATTTTATTGTTTAGTAATAAGTATCTTAGATTAATGGAAAGATAATGTTTGAGAAGAACAACAACTAACAAAAGAAATATACTTAGTTCTATCTTTGTTACTTGTGAAGATCATTTGGAGAATATTTAAAGAATTGATCGATTACATTGTCTGCAGCATCTCATCTGCTGATTCCTCTAGAAAATAGGTTCCCAAAGTTATCCAGGTGAACCCCCAGGGGTCCATAGGAGACCACACGGAGGTCCACCTAGACGTGAAAAGAAAACAGGATTGTACAAGTTGTAAGTGGGGGTCCACGAAAAATTTTTTGGTTTTCATAATAAAGAACAAAAGTTTTGGCTGGGATTTACCTATCAATGCAGGTACCATCATTCATTAGGTAGGTACTCAAAAATATTAGAGACTTGGTTGAACACAAAATTGAATAGAATAATAGGTAATAGTACAAGTGTACACCACGTGTCGAGACTTGCAATGTACCGCCCATGCGCCCGCTCGTCCGGGATGCTGTTTAGATCTTCAAAAAGATGAAATAGGACTTGCGCTGTACTTGCAATTTACATTAGTATAAATACGAATGCCAAGAACAAAACGTTACTCATTTTTTTCCGGGATTTTGAACATAAAAGTGTGACTATCAAGGAATCGATGTCAGTATTTGCAGTACCAGAAAAAGTAAATATCTGCCTATTTGTTATACATATTTTATTGTATATTGTAATTTATCAATCATATATTTGTTTTACTATATGAATGTAGTAGGTAGTTATGTAGTAAAAAAATACTAGAAAATATACAAAACTTCTATAAAAAAGACAAAAGCCAGGGAAGATTAAACTTTAGGTACCTAGGTACTTTTTTGTTTAAAAATATTTATTTACGTGACGACGGCGATTCATTAAAAGAGAGGTGTTTCCGCGAAGATTTTGCTTTGTTTATTGCAATAATTCTATTCTGTTGTGTTATAATAGCCATATTCTTGTAAAATAGCCTCCATAACAAAATTAATTTTCATGTCACAACTGATATGGAAAATGGCTGAATCGAAGAAGAAATGTCGACAGTACAGTGTTGATTATTTGAAATTTGGTTTTCTTCCATCAACGGCAGACAAACGATTGTCATGTGTCTTTTATGCAACAAAGTTCTGAGCAATGACACTATGAAACCATCGAAGCTCGAAGACCATCTAAGAAGGTGTCATCCTGAAAAATAGGTAAAGATATGAAATAATTTCAAGCATTGAAGGAAAAATATGTAAAGAGACCTACCGTAAATAGTCTGTTTGCTTCAACATCTCAAAGTAACGATGATGGCTTGCGAGCATTTTACAATATTTCTTTGCCTATAGCGAAATCTCAAAAACCGCAAACCATCGAAGACGAGTTTATTTTACCCGATATTGAAGAGGTTTTAAAAACTGTTCTGCACAAACCTCAATTTGACGTACTCAAAAGAATTCCTTTAAGTAACAACACTGTACAAAGACGTATTGATGAAATGAGCTCTGAGAGATATAGAAAGCTTCTTTTGTAATTATCTGCAAACCGTTCATTTTTCTATTCAATTGGACGAGTATACTTTGCCTGGTAATGAAGCATTATTATTGGCACATGTTCGATTTCTTATGAACGAAGAGTTTTTGGAAGAGCTGCTATTCGCAAAAACTTTGAAGTCGGACATTAAAGGCGAATTGATATTTAATGTCCTGAGTAATTTTTTTACAGAAAAATCTATTACATTTACAAACATTATTTCGGTGGCAGCAGATGGAGCTCTTGTCATGTTCGTGCGATATCGTAAGTTCATAAGAGTGATAGATGGTACCAATCACTTCAATTTGTGATTAACACAGTTAATAAAATAAGAAGCAATGTTTTGATTACCCGTATATTTGCACTATTGTGCGATGAAAATTATGAAGATTTCCAATGACTGCTCCTACATACTGAAGTATGCTGGTTATCGAAAGGTGCATGCTTATTGAGATTTTACTCACTTTTTGAATCAGTGATTCTGGAAAATAAAAATCTTTCTTTTCTGGAAAATAAAGGAGTTTCTGGAAAATAAAGCACCAGATTTATAAAAGAAAATCTGATCAGATGTAAAGCGGATATTGCATATTTAACAGTGTTGTTTAAAAAATTGAATGACGTTAACTTGCAGTTACAAGAATACTGCCTTAACTTAATAAAGCTGGATGTTCAAAAGGCCGTCCCACCCAAAGGTATTAGGCAGCAAAATGATTAGTCGCGGACAGCAATCCACCAGGAGAGCACTTGGCTCATGGTTAATCGGTTGCCGGTGCTCCAGTAACCGATCCATAGTCAGCAACAATACCTGAGTTGACCACAAAGTCCTTGACACCATGGTACGGTCTAGGCTTTGGACGCACACCGGCCCCCGCTAGCCAGCGGTTTACCAAGTCTCGTCCCCGACGGTAGATTGGGCAGCTTGCCTTTAGTATAATCAAAAACAAAAAGATACATAAAATTAAATACTTGCAATTAAACTTTACTTTCAATTTATATTAACTATACATTTATACATCTGATGGTAATGATTTTGTGAATATTGTGTACATGATTTTATGGTAATTGTTTTCCTGAATCCGGTATCTTTTAAGAGGTCTGCGATTTCCATGTTTCTGTATTTCCTAGGGAAGTATTTATTTCTGATTTCGTTGAAGTATTCACATTCATATATTAGATGCTCTATATGTTTGTTGTTATCAAATTGGCATTTTTATGATTTATTTAAAAATCTGTTTTGGTAAACTCCAAATGCTGCATGGCCTGTTCTGACTTAGTTGAGAAGAAAATCTACTATTATTCTTTTTTCTGTAATTTTTGGGTATATTTTATGTAATCATCTAGTTTTGTGTCGGAATTGTCCCATCTATATTGCCATTGTTATAATATATATTGATTTGCTATTGTTTTCAACTGTTGTTTTATGTATGGCACTATATGGTTTATTTTATTTGCTTTGGTTGCCTGCTTTGCTTCCTAATCTGTCAGCTCATTTAATTCTATACCTCTATGAGCTTTCACCCAATGAAAGATGAAATTGTTTTTATTATGGTAAATGAGTTTTAATATTTTAGCTATTGTAGTACTATCCTGCTTCTTGGATTTGATTGCATCTAAGACAGAGCGTGAATCAGATTGGATATGACATATATTAACTTTATATTTAAGAGTGTATTCAATGGTGGTTAAAATTGCTATTGCTTCGGCTTTGTAGACAGTGGCCTGATCGTTTAATCTGACTCGAATGATATCTATGATAATATTATTATGTCCAACTATAACTGCTTTTCCAGCTCTGTCGTTTATTTTTGATCCATCTGTGAAAGCATAATAATCTTGCATATTGATTTATTCTGTCCAGGTAACTGATTATTTTTCGCAAGGAGGATTCCATATTGTTTGTCGTGTAAAGGTATTTTCCTTTGTAAGTTCTAAGTTTCTTATTTTAATATTTGAGCCCTGATTACTTATTAAATATCTTTGTTTGTTTATATTGGCCCGTAAATCAATTGGTGGACAGCCCGTTAATACTTGTAGTGCTTCTGTGGAAACTGTACTATACGATTTGGATATTTTAAGTAGTGGAATTCTTTGAATCTTGTTTAATTTTGTATTTATCTTGACTGTATATTTTTGTACCAGGCTGGAGTTGCATAGAGAATCATTTTTTTCAATTACTGTTTAGTATATTATTTTGGTTATCTGAGATTTTAATCCCAAAGTTATCCTGGATATTCTTATTAATTTGTTCATAAAATTATACACTTTTTATTGTAAAATATTAAGATGCTCCATCCAGTTTAGTCTTGAGTCTATTGTTATTCCTAGATATTTGATGTTTGGTACATATTTGATTTTGTTTTTCTTTATTTGTAGTTTAGGTCTTCTTGTTATATCCTTTGTAATTGTAAATATTGTATATGACAGCATTTGTTGATACTTAATTTATTGACCCAGTTCTCTTTTATTTTGATTGGTTCTATTGATATATTTGAAAATTTATAGTATGTTTTGTCTTTTATTAAAATTATAATGTCATCCGCATATGCTTGAACATATATATTATCTTCAAATTTCTCTTTGAGTAGTTCATTAACAACTAAATTCCAGAGCAGTGGGCCAAGTGATGAACCCTCCGTACTCCCTTTCCCTGCGGTACTCCAATATAATATACTATGGGATTTTGCTCCGAGTTAAGATAAGATCTATCTTGTAAGACAGAATAAATAATTTTATATAAGTTTTTATTTAGGTTACAGTTTTTTAAAATTTTCATAATGTCATTTCCTCTGATTGAATTGAAAGCATTCTTTATATCGAGTGATATTAAGCAGGTATATAATTTATTTTTCTAATTATCATTTATCCTGGTTATTATTTCGTGAATGGCGTCATCAGTGCTTTTTTCCTTTTGTGAAACCATATTGTTGTTTGCTTAAATATGATTGTAATTCCAGAGCATATGTAAGTCTGTTTAATATAATTTTGTTAAATATTTTCCCAAAAATTGGTAACAAACAAACTGGTTTATAGGATTCTTTTGATTCTAAGTCTTTTCCTTCTTTTGATATTAAAACAACTTTTGCAATCTTCCAACTTATCGGAAATGTACATTTATGCCAACACTTATTTAAAATTCTTTGAAACCATATTTTATCTACATAAAAAATTCTTTGTAAATATCTAGTTCTATGTTATTATATCCGGATGCTTTTCCTGTTTGCATTTCATTTATTACTGCTTCGATTTCTTGTATGGTAATATCTTTGTCATTTTCATTATTGTATTGTTGTTTAAATTGTTCTAAGTTCTCGTAAGGGAAGTTATATTTTAGGATCTCATCCTTTGCTTCAAATATATTGTTGGTATATGTTCTATTTTCTAGTTTTATCATGCTTATCGTAGTATATTTTATATTCTGCTGTCTTATTGTTTTATAATGTTTTCCAAAAGTGTTTTCGTTTGTGATTGACGACAGATATTCTCTGAAGGTGTTTTGTTTAGTAATTATAATATTTTTTCTGTAAAGTGCTGCTTCTTTTTTATACAAAATTTTGTATTTTTGTCTTTGCTCCAGATTTATTACTTTTTGATATCTTCTACGTAGGGCTCTGATTCTTGATCTCTGCTTAGTTAAGTCTTGTGTCCATCAGTAATTTGATTTCCTTATATGCTTTTTGCTTTTTTTTTTTTTACTTTTAAAGCAAATATTATATAACTTTTTCTTTTATTGTTTTCACTACGTCATTTATTTCTAAGTTTTCTATTTTTTCTATGCTCATATCTTTAATAAGATCTTGTATTTGTTGTTTCAAAATTATCCAATTAAGAGTGGCTTTGTTCATTCTTAATTCTCTTATAATTTTATAACTATTTAATTTTAGATTACATGTCATAATATTGTGGTCACTTGCTATAAAATCGTCCCTTATTTTCCAATCTGTTATTACTTCTCTTTTTAAATTTTTGGTTATTAATAAATCTATCCAACTGATTCCAAGTGTGCTATTGAATGTTGGTTTGCTATTTGGGACGTTTTCTATTATAAGATCATATTTAAAAGCAAAGTCTATTACTTTTTGTCCTCTTTTATCCGTGTTTCTTGGGCTTCACATTGAAGATTTGGCTTTAAAATCACCAAATATTGTCCACATAATATTGCTATAGGTTAACATTATTGGTTCAAGTATATCTAAAACTGTTTGTATATCTTGTGAAGGTGGAATATACAATGAGCCAATCATTGCAATTTAAAAAAAGAACAACAAGAATGTGCCTCTTTGGATGAAGAGAGGTCTTCTTTATCACGTGGCAAGTGTAAATATTTTGAATTACATGGCATTTTATTCCACAAAGAGAAAGTTTGAGGTGAAACTGTAAATCAGTTAATTTTACCGAAATGTCGCCGTCAGAAAGTTATGGATTTGGCTCATACATCTGCTTTTGGAAGTCATATGGGATTAAAGAAAACAAAAGAAAGAATTTAATATAGTTTTTACTGGCCGAATATGTCAAATGATATTTTAAATTTCTGCAAATCATGTAAATAATGCCAATTACGGTCTCCTGAGAAGTCTTCTGATAAAATTCCTATTTCTCCAGTGTTTAGAACAGACCTACTGTTTGAAGTTGTGAAAATGGATATTATCGGGCCGATTGAGCCTTCGTCGGCACGTAAACACAAATATGTTTTAGTGCTGATGGATCAACATTCGAGATGGCCAGAAGCTATTCCTTTACGTTCTCCAACAGCAAAAGCAACTTGCGATGCGCTATTGGAGATTTTTATGAGAACTGGTATTCCCAGTGTTATTGCCAGTGATTAAGGAACTAATTTTACTTCTAAATTAACACAAGAATTTATTAATCGCTTAGGATGTTCTCCCAGATTTTCAGTGCCAGCGTATGTTGCCAGCAATGGACTAATTGAAAGATATAATAAAGTTCTGAAGAACTCTCTTCATCACGTCATACGATCAGACCCTAGCAATTGGGATAAATATATCCCTTATTTACTCTTCGCTTACAGAGAAGTGCCAAATTGCACTACTGATGATTCTCCCTTCAAGCTTTTGTACGGTAGAGAAGCAAGAGGACATTTAAGTGTTTTGAAATCAAGCTGGACTGGTGAAATTCCTATTCCATTAAATATGAGTAAATCTGTTGTTGATTATTTACAAGATCAGAAGGTAAATTTTGAAAGTCCCGTTGAACAAGCCTCATTGATAGCTGCTGGAAAACAACAAGCCTACACCAACTACTTCGATTGCCGGACTGTACCAAAGGAATTTAAGGTGGGTGATTAGGTTTATTTATTGATTCCGGACTCTTCTAACAAATTGTATGCCAGATGGACAGGTCCTGGTGAAGTAATTGAACACTGCCTACCTAACTCCTATAAAGTTAAACTCTCAGATGGTAATATTAGACATTGCCATGTAAACAAAATCAGAAAATATTGTCCAAAGGTCAATGCTGTGGGAATTGTCTTTGAAGATGACGAAGAATTTCGTGAAATTCATGCTTCTCCAAGACTTATTGGTCTCTACATTTCTTTCCTTTGCAAAATGTAAACATGCAACATATATCTAGAGATGACAGGGAAAAGATTTTGAGTTTATTACGTAATTATAAGACCTTGTTTACTGGAAATGTAAAAATAGCCAAAGTTGATGAACATAAGATCATATTGGAGAAAGGGAAAAACGCAAAAAACCTTATGTTTACAGAATTCCAGAGGCACTTAAATCCCAAATACATTACCAGATTGATGAACTATTGGAATTAGATCTCAAAGAGGAGATCTCGGCTGAAATAGCACATCCAGTGGTATGTGTAAACAAAAAGAATGGAGGAATTAGGATGTGTATCGACTACAGATCTCTTAATGCTGTGACAAAAACGGATGATTTTCTTATGGAAGATTCAATGCAATTAATTCATTGTATTTGAAAGGCTAATATTATTTTCACATTGGATCTACTGAAGGGTTACTGGGCTATTCCAGTAGAAGAAACTAATCGTGATATGATTGTTTTCTGAGATTCCATATTTGTAGTAAAAGTGTCCCCATCTTGAAGGGAC
This sequence comes from Latrodectus hesperus, assembly GCA_037975125.1. Lineage (NCBI taxonomy): Eukaryota > Metazoa > Arthropoda > Arachnida > Araneae > Theridiidae > Latrodectus > Latrodectus hesperus. The sequence continues at coordinate 31,132,486 of CM075852.1, read as the reverse complement.
AGTACTTACGCCATGGTTGGTGTTAAGTTGCTAAAACTTTAGCATGCTTGATTAACAAAATTTATAAGTAATAATATAAACAAAAATTGGCACACTTGAGCAAATTAATTTTCAAAAATTTCAACACAATAAGAGTAAAAAAAATCAGTGTGCCCTCCGCCTACGTTATCCACCGATGTTTTTGGTGTTACTAGGAGCCACCAACGTAGAGGTGTACGTCGGAGAGGTAAAAAGAGATTTGAAATGCAATAGAACTATTTGACGTGAGAGCTAGTTATAACCCTCGTTCCCAGAATAGACTCTAGGCCATTGTTCCGGGAATTACAATATATAATCAAATTTTTCAAATCTCTCGGGACTGGCTCCCTAATTTAATAAAAACAAAGGGTGTAATTTTTGCTTTTCTTGTTAAATTGAAATTGATGAAGTAAAATATTAGTTCACGCAAATTCTCCCAGTTTTCGCACTTGTCACAGACAGAATGTCTTGATGAGGATATTCAGACTTACGCTCAACATTTAAATACCCTGCATGATGACTTCAAAAATAGATTTAAAGATATTCTGACAATGGAAATATCACCATGGGTAATAACCACATCTGATTAAACGGAAGAGGCGAATGTGCTACTTGAGTGTGCAAGAGGAGCTACTTGAGCTCAGCACAAACGAAAAACTGAAGGTGAAATTTAAAAAAGGCTATCTAACATTTTGGTTGCAGGCAGAAATCCCCAAAAAACATTCTGGGCTGTGGGAAATTGCGAGAAAATTTTTGATGGTGTTTCCCTCATACCTTGTTGAAAGAAGTTTTAATGCCGTTACCAACCTGTTAACAAAAAAAGGGGGCAGATTGAACATCACAGAACGGGGAGATTTGAGATTACTTCTTACAAAACTGAAGCCAAATATTGATAATTTGATGCAAACTCTCATCAAATACATCATTCTCATTAAATGTATGACTACTTTTTACTGTTGATTTATAATTCAGAGTTCATTGTTGATTTTTTGTCAATTGTTGATTGTTTGTAGTAATAAATGTTTATAATTTTGTGAAACCATAAGTATTATTTTATTAATTGGATACAAGAAAATGTGCTAATTTTTTTCTTCGTAACATCCCCAATTTAGGGTGATATTTTTTAGAAGTTTTGGGAATACAGTAGATATGTAGCTGCAGGGGGTCTACCAAAAGTAGTAAAATTTTGAAAGTAGTCCACAAGAAAAAAAGTTTGGGAACCCATGCTCTAAAAGATATACAATATATTGAAATAGAAATCGGCAGCATGCGCAGTAATGAGATTCTTGAATACGCTTTTTAGATTAAAAAAATCTCTTCTATCTTATTTACGCTTTTTTATACTTTTCCTAGATTAAAAGTTCACAATTTATAATAACAATAAAACATTGTTATAGGATATTTAATTTTAATAAAATCTCTATATATATATATATATATATATATATATATATATATATATATATATATATATATATATATATATATATATATATATATATATATATATGTATGTATATATATATACTTAAAGATTAAAGTAAAAATTCAGAGGATTTTTACAACAGATTTTTAACTTGAAATTGCGGTATACAACTTAAAGCATTATAGGCTCATTTCTAAGTTGCATATTATTCAAACAATACATTATCGTACATTACGAACAATATTATTCTTTAATCGAGCACACAGTTAATAGTAATACTTTTTTTAGATTTTCCAGGAAAATAATCTATCAAACACTGGTAAATTAAACATACTTTAATGAAACATAAAACGAAGTAAATGTAGGATTTCTTAAATTTGTTGATAATTTCTATATTTAAGGATATTTAATAAATTAAACACAAGATAAAAGATTCCAATTTAGTAATAATTCTCTCTGTATTACACAACAAAGGATTATAAATACCAGCTCTGAGATCGTTAATTCAGAACTCAAGAAAAAAATTTCTTCCAACTGTCAAAGATGGAGGAGTTGGGGCTATGCTTTGGGGTTGTATGGGAAGCAGTGGGGTTATAAACCTTAAGATCATTGAATCAAAAATGAATAGAATTGAATACTTGAACATATTATAAAGAAACCTTAAGCAAAGTAACCATAAACTTGGATTGAATGAAGATTATTCCTTCCAGTAAGAAAATGACCTTAAGCATACTGCACACATTCCGCGTTTATGGTTTTTGTGTCATGTGCCAAACCAACTGCATACACCTACCCAGTCCCCAGACCTAACTCCTATTGAACATTTGCGGGATTTGCTTGAACGAAGAATCAGAGAACATCACATAACATTCAAAGAAGTGCTAATATCTTATATGGAAGAAGAATGGGAAAAATAACTTCAGATAGGACTTCAAGCCATATTCAATCGATGCCATTTGGATTGCGAGAAGTCTTAAAAAGAAAAGGCTTTCCAGCCAAGCATTAAATTTTCAAAAACCAAGATTAGTTTCAACATTCTTGTATGTGTACGCTGACTTTTGTAGCATGTGATTTCCCTTTTTTTTTAATTTATTTATATTTTCTATTTTATATTGTAGCTTTCAAATGATTGTTACTAACTTATTAAAATGTATTTTATTTTAGGTATATAAAATGCCCTTATTTAATAAGAAACATTTAATTTAGTTATAAATTGCTACGTTAACACCAAGAATTAATCACTTGTAAGCAGATTTTCATCGATATGTGTTCTTAATAATAAACATCTAATAGAATTGAGCAATAGGATGCCTCATTATAGTTCTGGTGCAAATACATATTCATAAAAACAGCAAATTCCTGAGGCATTCTAAACTGTAATAAAGACAAATCAACAAACCTTACTATAAGTTAGTCGATAGGTTTCTTGATATGGTCGATAGGTTTCTTACAAGCAATATGTTCACAAGTACACAGCTTAAAAATGATTAATTGCATTTACATTCATAAGATAAGTTTAAGATTTCAAAATTAACATCAGTTTTCAACTTTAAATTTAAGATTTCAAACATAGAGTTTAATTTGTAATCTTAATTTAAAGTTTAAACTTTAACTTAACCTCAGATTAAATTTAAAGACTTCATCTATATTTATTTTAATATCTATCGATAAATATAAAATGAATCAATGAATTCATTTTATATTTATAAGAATAAATTTGGTGAAACAAAAGACAAGCAAGCGATATCGCTAATCCATCGATCTTGAGAAGGGCAGTATAAGCACCGAATTTTAAAAAATTATGTATTCTCGTTTCCAATATGTTAATTTTATTTCAATAAAGTAATATGTAAGTGATATTTTTATAATTTCAATGTAGCTCTGTATTTTGCAATATATCGATGTCAGAAATGATTGATATTTTATGATTTTATATTTGACTACCCATTTTGTTATATTTTAAAGTTTTTACACAATATAAATTGAAAAACGGGATCTTAAAATTTCATACTTAATTTAAATTAAAATAAAATTTAGAAATTATGAAAAAAATACATAAGATTTTTCATTTGTTAAATTTTATTTAGCTAAAACAAAATCATGCTTTTCTTATTTTCTGCGGTAGACGAGTACAATACTCATAAGAAAAAAAAATTAAAGCAAACACTAAACAAAGAAGGCAATGCTTTTCCCCCCTTTCTTTCAAAAAGCACTGATTTAATCAACTAGATTTTATAAATGGAGAATCTTAAAATATATTTATTTTATTTTAATTTTAAAATATTACTATAAATAGGATAAATTCATGAAAATTTGAACTGTAATATTTTCCTTTTAAAGTAAACTACAGAGGGTATTAACACATTTTTAGAACGATTTCGATTAAGAATTTTAAAAAAAGTAAATGTTTGGAAATAAACATTTTTGGCAACAGCTTATTATTTGAAATGAGAAATATCGTCTGCTACTTTTAAATTTATTTTTCTTTCAAAATGTCGCATGTAAATAAGCTGTGTATTGAGGGGTATGTTTTAGCGCTTTCCGAAGATAAATGTTCTTATTCCAGGATTCAAAAACGTTGTGAAATGCATGGTATTAAAATTTCTAAGTGCAAAATAAGCAACATTATTAATTGGACAGGTAAAACCGTCAATCATTATTTCTACATGGAAAGAAGACTCCAAGCGAATATCCGAAAAAAGTAAGTACTGTTTCAAATGTTCCTAAAGTGAAATCGTTGGTAACAAGAGGAAATCCATCAACACAGAAATCAATTGCAAAGTCTTTAGATACATCTGTATCAACAATAAATAAAATAATAAATCAAGATTTATAACTTAAAAAAGCTAAAAAACATAATGTTCACCAGCTTTTGCCGATACATGTGGCTCAACAAAAAACATTTTGTAAAATCCAGTATGAAAACCATTTAGCAGGAGATAAATGGAAATAAATTGTGACCCTTGATGAAGCATGGGTTCACCTAAATGACTGCAACAAGAAAAGGTGTATTTACTATAGGAAACGAGGAGAAAAAATGTACAAACCTGGTTCCGTCAATGTAAAGAAAGTTTCAGTAAGGGGTTTATGATAGTCGCAGGTTTCTCCTACAATGGGAAATTAAAAATAAAAAGAGTAGAAAAAATTGTTAAAATCAACTCATCATACTATCAGGAGAAGGTTTTACGTCCAATATTTACAGAAGAAATTTCACTTCTTTATCCCAAAGACTTTCAAAGAGTGAAACATCAACAAGACAAAGCTACAAGTCATAC